>PVKB01000635.1:272617-353282 GCA_004027205.1 Ctenodactylus gundi | reverse complement strand
GCGTTCCTCCTCTCCCGCCAGACCCCCGACGGCCTGGCCTTTTTTGGCTTCTTTTCTAGAAGACAATGGAGACATTTGTGCAGTCTTTAGCTTGCTGATTGCCAAACCGCACAGCAAAGAGGCCCTTCACAGAGCCTCCCCAAGGTCATAGAGACCCAGCACCCATGAATCACAATATGGGTGAGACAAAAGAAGGCAGAAGAGGATGCTGTCTCTCCAGAGAGCAGGGAGAGCCCAGAGTGGGCAGAGCAAAAGGGAGCCTGGGCTCCAAGCCGAGGGATCGCAGAGCCCCTCACACCAATGACAGGGAACTGGCCGTGAAGGCTCAAGAGTACACAGCTTCTGATAACTGAGATCAAGGACACAGGACCTGGGGGTGGGGACAGAACCGTCCCTCAGAGGCTGGCACCCAGCAGATGCCCTGAAAGTCGTGAAAAATGAGCCAAGAAGCTTGTCAGAGATTTCCAGGTTCTACTTCATAAAGGACTACTTTTTAGCATGGACCAAAAGCATTATTTGAAAAATCAGAAAAAAATTAAGCAACAAATTAAGAAAAAGTTCAACTTCATAGTGGAAAAAATCATATGATACATATTCAAAGATCGGAGAGCACCCTTTTCTCCCAACAGTTAAAGATTATTCATAAACACGTGAAAATGTCCCATTGACTCATTGGATAAACTATTTCTCTGTAAGACCTTCCTTTGAGAAGCACCTGTTGTTACCAACTAAAGAGCCCATGTCTTAGGCAGATACAGAGCGCATGCCTGTAATCCCAGCTACTTGGGAGGCTAAGGTAGTAGGATTACAGGTTTAAAGCAGCCTGGGCAACTTGATAATAACAAAAGAAAAAGGGCCGGGGCTATAGCTCATGATAGACTGCCCCTAGGACTGATCCCCAGCACAAAAAGCCTATGCCTGACTGTTCAAAGCTGCTGAGTAGGAACGGACAGTCTCTGTGAGTGGAAACGCCTCTGAGTCACAGGTCGCAGGGGGGGAGGGCTGGCGTGTACTTCAGAGTCCAGATGAGAAGAGGGAGGAAGGCAGTTCTTTATGGTGGGAGTTATTACTTCCATTTTACGAGTAGCCTACATGGACATACGTCTGCTACATTGTACATGCATTAAAATACAGTCCATATGTGTCTCCACAGGCTTCACTGAGTGATACAAGCATCCCAGAAGCAGAAAAAAGGAGACTATGAAACAATCAAAGGCATGGATCATATTTACAAACAAGATATGCTATTCAATGTAATTTATAATTATAAAAAGTAGACCACCACATAAATAGGCAGAGACTAAGCCAACAACAGTTTAACAAAGGTATACAACCACAAAAATCTTATCTGTGAGGATACAATGACACAAAGAGACCAGATATAAATCCACATACACAGTTAGCTTCCAGTCCGGCAAAAACACAACAGGCACAAGTATTTTCAGGCCCCAAAGATCAGAATCAGTAACCAAAAACTAAAATGTGAATTGGTGGATGGAGTATAATCTTCATTTTCCTTTTTTCTCTGTATTTTCTTAATTTCCATAGTGAACAAGCAGTCCTTTATTTAAAGAAACAGAAAACGCATTTCTTTAACACTTTCCATAAAGTATATCCCACTGAGCCCTTTGTTTCCTCAGTACAATGAGAAAAGGGGGGATCAACTCCACACTGAAGGCGAGATCGTAGGCGGCACTGCCTTTGCTCATGGGCAAATGAGAGAGGTCCGTACTTGAAATTCTTAGGAGTCTACATACACATCCACCAACTACCTTATTGGGGCATGCAGGAGGCAGAACGGAGACAGCGCTCCAGTTCTGGTCCCTGTGTGCTTGCCCAGCTCATGCTCATGGGGACTGGCCAGCCCGTCCAATGTCAAGTTTCTGAAGCACCAACTTATTTCCATTTGCAAGCAACAGAAGTAATGGCCCCCAAGCCAGTGCTTTGTTACAACCAACACATTTCCCCAGGCTACCAGCTAAGACCAAAGGGCAGCCTCAGCTCTCCATGTTGGTACTTAGGCACTTATAACTCATCAACTCACTTTCTTACCCATAGATATTGCCACAATAGCTGTTCAGTACTTGTTTTCATGCCCTGTCACATATTTCTAGGCTCTAGGGCAGAAAGAGCTGCATTTTTTAGCACAGCCTAAAGGATGCACTGGTAATACAAGTCCAGGAGGCAATCAGCTCGAACACATGAGATCTGAGTACTCACCAAGCACTTATGGAGTGGCTCCTGGGCATCTCACGTGCCAAAACCTTGCACTGGGTGTTATTCTTTTACATCTACCTAGAAACAACTGCTCCCTACTTAATGGACTTTGGGAAGCTGTTATAATATGGTGTCATAAACTGGGTGTGGTTGCACATGCCTGTATAGTCCCAGTCACTCAGGAGGCTGAGGCAGGAGGCGGCTTGATCAGAAATTTGGGGATAGACTGGGCAACACAGTCAGATCCCATGGATCTGATAATGGGAATCAGGGGACATGAGAGAGGGAGGAGGGACATAAAGGGAAAGGGGAAGGATTGTAATGTTGACGTGATATGTATGTGCACAAAATACTCAAACTCACTGTAACCAGTGTGTAACGTTAATAAAATACTAATACAAATAATGTGTAGTACTAATAAAAATGGGGGGAGGTGATATATAAGGTACCATGACAGGTGCAAAGCTTGGAGTTAGCCCGCACTCAGAGCGCCAAGCAGCAGGAAAAGCACAGTGGTGAGGGTCTCTGATTTCTCACTGTGACTATTTCATTTGCCCCTTTCTTGGCCCAGCAGCAGGCTTGGTGGGAAATAAAGACTGCACGTGTTCACGTAGTGAAATGGCTAGAAGGGACCCGGGAAGGTGCTGGCTCGGGAACCGCTTCACCCAGTGCAGGTCAGGTCTTGGCCACAGATAGATGTCGAAAACCTGCAATGTGTTTTCAATGTTTTTGTTTTTCTCTTCAGCCTTTCCAATTTTCTTCAAATTTACATTTAACTGCAAGGTTTCTTTTTCATGTAAGAACTACATATATTTATAAAGAATAATAATTTGCTACATATATGTGACAAAATCAAAGCAATTAGCATTTCTGGATCCTCAAACACTTGTAATTTTTATGTGTTGGGAACCTTCAGAGTCTTTTAGTTACTTCTGAAATAAATCAGTGTTCAAGGCCAGCCTGGGCTACACAGTGAGTTCAGGGTCAGCATGGACTGAAGAGTGAGACCCTGCCTCAAAAAAAAAAAAAAAAAAAAAAAAAAAAAGCCTAAGTTGCTACAGATCATAGTCACCATACTACTCAGCTATGCCAGAACGAAGTCCTCCTGTCAAACTGTATTTTGGTACCATTACCCAATCTCTCTTCATCTCTTCCCTCTGCCTTCCCCTTCCCAGTCTCCAGTGACCCCTATCCCACAGAATCCTGGACTTGGTTACTGCAGACACGGTTGGGAGCATGGGTGCCTGCATTCCCTTCCCATGCAGGTATCCATCTTGGGGTGGCGACTGGCAGAAACAGAGACACCAGGGGTGGAGGAAATCCTGCCCTTCTCCATCCCAGCTGTCATCAACTCTGCAATAGGACTCCATGGCCATTGCTATCCACATTCATCCCTTTACCTACAGGGAGAATCAAACATATATCTTTTTATCTTTCGTGCCCTAAGCTACATAAACATGCTGAGCCTAATAAGCAAAGTCACATTCAAAAAATTATAATCATAATGGACAGCAAGAAAAAACACTGACCTCAGGATCACACAGGTACTGTGTTTTAACTTCCCTGGAGAGGTCTCAGTGGAGGTGGACAGGTGTGTGGCTATGGGGGACGGAAGGAGGCTTTTCCAAGCTCTGCTCCTCATCAGTTATCTCTAGCCACTATGAGAACAAGACGTGTGGCCCTCACCCCACAGCGAGGGCATGTCACACCATGTCAGGGCCCAGGCCGCTCCTACTCTCACAGACACCTAAGATCATTCCTTAGGTCCACAGTCTCTTCTGCCAGCACATTGCTGGACTTGGTACTGACTTGGGAGATCATAAATCCTTAGTTTACTTTTTCTAACATTTATGTTCCCTTTGCTCCAGTTCATTATGAATCCTGACAATTTTATGTATTTACGTAACACATCCCAGATCCTTTGGAACAAAATGAGGAAGAACAAAGACAAGGAAGACATAAAGGGCACCCTAAATGTTGTACTTGCAGACTATTCAAATCATGATTTATTCTAAAAATGTGGAGCCTGTCAAAAATGCTGAGCAAATGCATAAATTTTCATTGTAGTTACAAGCTTTGTTCTTCAAAACTTAAAAAAATTTCAATTACAAATTGTCAAGTTCTGTATGGAATAGATACTCCTTCAATTTAAAAACAGTACAGTACCAGGCTAGGGGGCAGTAAAAGGCAGAGCACTTGTCCAGCATGCTCAAGTCACTAAATTTTATTCCTAGTGCAATACCAAAAAAAAAAAAAAAAAGTAGTTATTTCTTGGCGGGGGGGGGGGGGGGGGGGGACACACAGATCACAAAGCATTTGTTATGAAACACTGAATTTCTCTACTTCCTGTTACCCAAGGGCCTCAAGTTTCTGATTTTACCAATGACATTTTCAGAGACAAAATTGAGGTATTCTTGGTGCCAAGGCACAGGAAAATAGACTCACTGTTGTATATGTAAATTGGAGGGCAGAAAAAAATAAAATAGGGAACAGGAAACAAAGGCATGTGGTCAGGGGCACTGGGTATCTACAGTGGATGAGCACAGGATGCTTCAGGCTAAGATAACACAGACCAGTACAACTGACAAGAGCTAGGTAAACCATGCCCAACATGACTCCAGGATTAACAGCAGGATACACACTTAACTTGAATTTCAAGTCACCCACAGATATTTCTTACTAAGTATTCTAGGACTAGTACAAGAGCCATGTCCTTACCTTGGGCACACTGGACAGCAGACCATTAGAGACCTCAGCACCTGGGCTCTGAAAGGACTCTAGAACCAACCTTCTCTCAGCTGCATGAACCACAGTTTTTCTCTAGTTCTTCCATGGGAGGGGCAGGAAGAGGATTCCACCAGAACCCTACGATATCACTGTGGTGTGTGGCAAAGAATACACCTATGGTAAGAGGAAGGCCACTTGTCCTTCATTCTCACTTTGTGGCATAGAGTTGGGGATGGTATTGACTAGGGGGTACACCAGCTCCAGAAGATGGAACTCCATATAGGAGACACAGAATACCGAACAAGAAAAGACCTCAAGCACCCTGTGGATTACCTCTTTGCACAGAAGGCTTAAGGTGATGTGACCTTCGCAGAGATTGTCAATCTGAGAAAATTAGGAACCCCACCCGGAGTAGAGCTCATAGGAGTGTGTGAGTGATTTGTGGGCCAGCACAACCACCCGTAAGTGGGAGGCCCAACTGGGAGCTGAAGCTGTATAAAAGGAAGGAAGAAAAAAGATTGTTACAGCTTTTTCCTCTGGGAAAGCTCTTGCCTTTGCAATTATCTACACACCGCAGATCTTCACCACAGATTCACTTCAGTCTGAACTTGCGCCTGTCTACTCATCTGCGATCTTCAGTCTCTGGTCTTCGCCATTGTTCTTTGAACAACTGAGATCCACAGCAGACTCTCACCGGCTGTCCTGCAGTCCTGGACAGATGTTCTACCTTGCAGCTGAGCAGCCATCTGAGCCTCCAGCTCTCGCATCTTGGACATCTCTGTCCTTAGACTTGTAAGTCTTTCAAATAGGTCTCTTTTTGTTCATAATTTCTGTCAAATCTGCCTTTTGTAGAACCCAAACAAATACAGGTGACTTACACTAAAAATGAAGATTGAAATAAAATCGGGCACAAAGGGAAATGAAAAAAAACAAAGAAAAGAAAATAGGTATATATAAACAAAGGATCAATGTGGTCTCTGGTAATAAAAATCATAGCAGACTACAAGTCCTAGACACATGGAATGTTTATAAGGGACTGCTTGTCATGTGCCAAGTCATACCACAGTTATATCCTGTGGCAACAGATCAGCAAATGAAGGCAGAAGAAAGAGATGGGTTAGATACCTTGCCTGAGGCCACAACTAACTGTTCCTTGACCACTGTGTATTCTGCCTTCAAATCTGATTTCGAGTTTCCTTTGAAATCAGGGGGTAAAGGTCAACATGCTAGACTGGTTTTGTCACTCTCTGTCAATGAAAGGAGGGCCTCAACTCCTCAAGGAAAGAAGTGTTTTCCTAACACAACTTCTAATACAGAAATACCAAAATAGGTCTCATCACAGCACCTATCACTGGCCCAGAACCCAACAGCAAAGCTGGATGTTTCTTTGTTTCCTGTAGGACTGACTTATCACATTATCTACCTGCTGGAACCTCAACCAACACGTTGCCTTTCATAGGCTCGCTGGGTAGGTGACATCAAACAATTTCTCTCCTATGGCCACCAATAAGGACATAAGAGTAAGTGGGGACTCGATATAAAAATAACCATTGCAAAACGGATTGGGGAGCTCTGTCAACCCTGCTCAATATCCTGCTGTAACATCCCAACATCTGATAGGGAAAGAGGGGGATTTATCATCTGAAACACGACAGGACATCAACAATGACTACATGAAATCAGTTTTTCAACTGTGAAAGAGTAATGGCTTTTCCTATAGATAGGAAAAATGAAAATCAAATGGTTTTTTATCAAGATGAAAGTGTACATGCTTCTCTTGGGGAGCAGGACCAACAGGTGCCATGACTGGGTTTTCTTAATTGTATTCTGTGGTCCCCTCCCTACAGCCAACCCCCCAAAGCCTCTCCAACACCAGCATGACGAGCAATGTGTGGCTTTTCCTGCGTATCTAACAGATGCACTCTCTTTTGCTAAGGAAGCCAGGAGGTGTAATTTAAAACACCTTCTGGCTTCAAATTAGGAGCTCTGCCTGTTCTCTCACACCTTATTTTGGTGCCCTTAAAAGTGCCACTTGACAGAAATGTCTCTTTTTTTCTGTGCACTAGTTATCCATCTCTTGTTTCTTGCTTCTTCTTTCACACTCCATTCTTTGATGCTGACAAACTATATTTCCCTGACTCCATTAGCTGGCTTCCTGTTTTGCTCTGCCAATGGGGGGTGCTAGAGGCACAGTGGGAAGCAGATGGGAAAAAGAAAGGCTTCCTTGTGTTTTCAGCTCACTGGGGACACTCCCCCAGTGGTACTAGACAGCCTCTAGCACATAGGTTACTATCTAACCTTCTCAGAAGTACAGCTGAGTAATACCCTTGATATTTTGGTGCTCCCAGAGAAATCTGAGCTTCGGGAGCTGGAGGAATGGCACTGCAGTTATATAGCACATACCTAGCAAGCACAAGGCCCTAACTTTGATTCCCCAGTACCATATAAACTGGGCACGCTGGCACATGGCTGTCATCTCAGCACTCGGAGAGGCTGTGGTGGAGAACTGCTGTGAATCCAAGGTTATCCTGGACTACATAGTGAGTTTAGGGCCAGCCTGGGCTACAGAGCAAGACCCTGTCTCAGAAAACAAACAAACAACAACAACAAAAATGGAAGTCTGAGCTCCAGCCCTACAGCCCTCTCCTCCACAGTCTTTTGATCCTAAAAATGTATCTGTTCCCTTTTATGTCCCATCTTAAGAGTAATAGTTGTTCCCTATGTTACTTCATTTCACCATTTTGCTCATTGAGATATTGCTCAATCCCAATTCCTTGCATTAAATTCCTCCATGAGAAACACCTAGCATCATTCTAGTCTTTCTGGCAAGACATACATTGACATAGACTGAACCAAGAGGGCCAATCCTTTTTTACCCTCCTTTTTATATTTTAGTCAAGCTTTAAAGATTTCTCACAGTTCTGGAACTAAGGATTTTTTTTTCCACCAGGAAAATGTTAGAATATTGGATGTGCATTTCCACATAACACAATAATGCCATAGTCACAAATGCTGGACTATCTTCTGAGTTACCATTTGAAAGAAACCAATCAAGAGGGCTGGAATCCACATGTCGGAGTGTGGCCCAGATTTCTTGATGACACATCATTGTCACACTCAAGAACCCAAGGACAGTGCCTTTCAGATTCTGAATCAACACAAAGTACTGAAGGAGGGAAGCTGAGCCAAGGAGGGAACTGGTAGGAGGCTCCCGGGTGTAGTTTAAAAGTTTACACACACTTACACTTACAAACATGGTGTTCTCCAATAAAATTGTCAAGTCTAAAAAAAACAACTTTCTGACTGTTTTCTTTATCCAAAGCAAAGAGTCTGTTTATAGAAAAACCACCTTTTTTTTGACTGGAAACGATAACTCCACATGTGCAGCTGAGTTTCTAGCCAGGTGAGGTTTCCGGCAGCTGTTTAAATTCAACATCCTTGAAAAGTAATGACCTTCTCTTTTGTTTCTTGAAAAAAAAAATGGGAAAAAAATAAGTTTTGCTCTCCAAGTATGAATTCTTTAAATAACTTCCCTCAAGGCCAAGTCATTTTTATAAAAGGCATCTTTTTCATGTAAATTCCTTACAAAGAAAGGTGGAAAATAAAAGGGTTTTTTGTGTGTGTGTGGTTAAGATTTCAAATGAAGAACTGTAGATGTTGGAGCCCCAAATCAGGCACTTTTCACTAGGCAGGAGTTGTGATCCATTTCCACTCTGGGAGATTGCAGGGCCAGGGGATGGTCCATGGGACCTTTCCACCCAAGGTTAGAACCATGAAGACACTAAGAAGTCAGGAACTGCTGCCTTGAGGCAAAGTTGAAAGATATTCAATCAACAAATATTTAGAGAATGTTAACAAGGGAGCCCCAGTTCACACTGGGGGTTCATTAGTCACCTTCGATTACTATAATAAAATACCCGAGGCAACTAGCTTGAAAACAGAAAAGGGTTATTTAGTTCTGAGTCTTGAACATTCAAAGGGATGGCACCTTCATTGGCTCAGTTCTGGTGGAGGTGGCAGGCAGCAGCACATCGTGATGAGAGTACACCTGAGAGTAAATCTGTCTCATCTCAAGCCAGAGCACAAAGGGCTGGGTAGTGGTACCACAATTTCTTTGAGGGCACACACTCATGACCCAAGGATTTCCCACTAGGCTTCACCTCCCAGAGATTCCACCACCTCCCTAAAGCACAACTTTGTGGATCAAAACTTCAACAAAAACAGACTCACGCCGTCATTCAATTAAGTGATGTTTAAAAAGAGGGCTCAAAGGAGGCTTCCCAAGGAAGCCACACACAGGCCAAGGTAGGAGGTTAAAAGTTGGCCAATGGGGATGTTGATACAGTCCAGGCAGGAGGAACAGCATGTGCACAGGCCTGGGTGTGAAGCAGGGACTATGACATCATCTAAAATCTATGGAAAGCCAAAAACAAGAGAGTATATGGTCACCAAGAAGGCCCAAACAACAGACAGGGACAAATCTGAGGGGTTGTGCGGAATGTGTGTAGCTTTTTCTTTATTTTAGGAGAAGAGGATGCTACCTAGGGCTTCGGGTCCAAACACATCACACTGGCTGCTGCTGCTGTTGAATACCAAGACTACAGCAAGAGCCTTGGCAAGAGTGGACAACACCTGAGCAAGGCAGACAGCTGCAGAAGGAAAGAAACAAACAGATTCAAGAGGTATTCAAAGATGAAGAGATAACACCAGACCACTAGAAGAAATAAAGAAGGGTCATGAAGGATGACCCCTGACCTGTGGCTCTCTGATGAACTGATGAATGATGAGGCTAGCCTCTGGACTGGGGACACTGGCCAGCTGCAAAGAAAGGCACTTAAAGCTGGCTTAGGTAAAGTTCAGGTACTTCTGAAGTATCCAGATAGAAGAAGGAGCTTGGCTTGGCCACATAGCTTTTGACTGCGCAGACTTGGAACTCAAAGACAAGATCTGAAACAGGCATTCAAAATTCGCCTTCCAAATTAAACTTCTGGGATGTCAAGTCAAAAATATTTTGACTAGATAGAAGAGATACAATACTGGCAAAGGGGAGGGTGGAGGGAGAGACAGAGCAGAGACTGAGAGAGGCAGAGACAGGTAAGACAGGGACACAGAGACACACGGGCAGTGCCAAGACACAAAGAGATAAGCAGAGTGATGTGGCACACGATGCCAGGGAAACAGTCTCAGGAAGGAGGCTGTTTAGCACTATCTAGGCAATAGAGTACCCAGGAAAGAAGACTGGTTTTAACAGAGAGGCCATGGGTGGTCTCAGCAAGAATATCTGGGAGAAGATGGGGGTTAAAACCAGATCAGAGAGGGCCAACTATGTATCTGAGAGGTGCAAAGTGGTACAATTTCTGGAAGAGCTTGGAAGGAGAGACACAGGGATGCAGCTGGGGGGAGCTAGAGTCATGGAAGATTTCTGTGAGGTGGAAGAACACAGGTTTGGCAAAGAAATCCAAACCTCACAGGAGCCCCACGTTCACTCAGGACCTGCTGCTCTGCCCTTCCAATGAATCTGACAATCACAGCCCTATAAACAATGAGCTAGAACATCAAAGTTCCTACTCACCTACTTTCTACGAGCTAAGAAAAGACAGCAGCAATTCAGCAAGCAAGCCCTGCGCAGGGGACAGAGACAGGCAAGGAAAACCTAACAGTGCTATAAACCCCACAGATGGTGTATACCTGTAATCTCAGCATCCTGGATGGTTGAGATAGGAGGATCACAAGTTCAAGGCCAAGGCAACTTGACAGACTTAGTGAGACTGTCTCAAACAAACAAAAAAAAAAAGAGCTGGCAATGTAGCTCAGTGCAAAGGGGGGATAAATGCATATTGCACATTCATGGCATCTAGAAAGAACCCAGCTGCATTATGTATTCATATGTGTGTATAAATATATATATAATATTTTGTGTTTATGTATGTGCATGTTTTTATATTTAAAAAACAGGAAATGTAAATTATCATCTAGGAAAAGACACTTAAGACTATACTAATAGAAGGCATCAGCCTGGCTAGGTCTGGATGCCCAAAAGTAAGACAGAATGCTGAGTTTCCTGGTTAATTTATATTGCTCTTAAACATCAGTCTCTACCTCCAACAAATATTAAATGTAGTTACAAAAGATACTGTACTGTTCTGCTAGGGCTTTCATAAAGGACCACAGGTTCGGTGGCTTAACCACAGAAATGTATTTTCTCACAGTTTTGGAGAGCAGATTCCCAAGATCAATGTGTTGGCAGGGTTGGTTTCTTCCCAGGGCCGGGAATCAAGATAAGTTCCAGGCCCCTCTCTCTGGCCGGCAAATGATCATCTTCTCTGTATGTCTTTGTCTCGGTTACTTTTCGTTTCTGGGACACAGACGCCAACACCCTTGTACCTCACAGTTTCAGGAGACCTTAGTTCATTTGTGGTTGGCTGGCAATGGTGGAAGAATGTGGCAGAGGGCCTAGCTGGAGAAAGCTATTCATCCACGGCAGACAGGAAGAATGTGAGGAAGGTGAGCCAATCATGGGGGTGAATCCACTGATTTCCTGTGGCTGTTAAGAGGTAGGGCCTGATTGGAAGGGATGAATGGAAGGATAAATGCTCCATCCTCCCTCTCAGATTCTGCTTCCTGTTGCAATGCAGTGAACAGCTTTTCTCGAGGTAGACCTCCACCAGACCCTCCTTCCACCATCGCAAACAGCCCAGGAATGGACTGACACCTCCTGAAACTGAGCTAAAATAAACCTTTCCTCCCTTGAGTAGTGAGTGCCAAGTATTATGTCCCAGAAAACAAAAAAAGTAATTAAGAGAGTCTCCATATGATTTACGGGTGCCTGTGCCCAAATTTCCTCTTCTTACACAGACATCAGTCACGTTAGATTAAGGCCTACCCTTGTGACCCCATTTTACCTTACTTCCAGAAAATTCCTAACAGCAAATACAGTCACATTCTGAGATACCGGGAGTTAGGGCTTTAATGTAAGAACTTGGGAAAACACAAATCAGCCTCTAAGAGATATCTCTTCCTCCTAGCTTTAAGCAACATGGACAGGGCAAGTCATCTTGCACACCTGAGTGTTGGAGGGCATGTAACCATGAGGTCAGGAAAACAAGGTGGCCTCACAGGAATGACAATCATCTCTAAGCCCTGCTCAGACGCATGAGGTGAATTTAGGGGGGGAAAAAAAAAAACACAATGCTTAGAATTATCATGCGCTTTTCACCACCAATTTTCAGTGTGGTCTGTTGCTGAAAGATCATCCCAGCCTACGGGGGCTTGACAGTTTTATCTTCTAGATTGATGGGAGTGGGTAAGGGGGCAGGGGGAGAACATTCCTCAAACACACAGCTTGGGGGAAGAAAATAATTAATGTGTTCATGTTTCAACCAGGACAAGACAGGACAAACAAAAGCCTGAAAAGAAATCTATGTGTCCTCTGCACCTGGAATCCCCTGTCAGGATCCTGGGCATTGTTTCTTTGGACAGATGGTCTTTCATCTTTGACAAAAAAGTAAAAGAAACTTCAGACAGCTCCAAAATTCCTCCACCTCAGCAAGGGGGCCAGGACATTCTGTGGGCTAGTAACTCAAGACTCTCCGCCTCTGTTGCTTTAACACCAAACCAAACTAGAGCTAAAGACCCCATCCTTCTGCTCCTCCCTCAAGCCCCAAAGCACTGGGCACACCCTACAGTGGTCAGCTGGTGGGTAGGAGCTTCCCTTCTCGCCTCTGTACCCTCCTGCCTACACCACAGTGGGAAACACACAGTAAGTAGCCAGTCATTGTTTTCTAATAAGCTAGCGAGAAGATGAAGTAAACAAACAAAACAAAAACATCTTTTAGTCCCTTTTTCAGAGACTTAGGAGAAAACAACATATCCTTGGCCTTGTAGGTATCTCAGCAGTCAGGAGTTCTCCTAAGTGTGTCAAATTATCACAATGTTTCCAAAGAAGTTTCCAATCAGGTGTCTTTCACTTCTTTGAGGGACTCTGGAATTTCACAAGAGCCTCTCTGTATCACAAAGATACAGGGAAAGAGCTCAAATAACCAAACAACAGGTCCAGGGCTGGGAAAAGAAGCTGCCTCTTTGGGTCCAGGCCCAGTTACCACACTGTGATACCTTCCTAAACAAACCTGCTTCCCAAATGTCAAGAACCCTCAAGGCAAAAGAACCTTTCCAGACAGGCAGTCATGGAAGTATGACCCTGGCCCTTCCACCCTCACGGGAGCTCTGATTCGCTGTGGTTGCTACTCCCAGACTTCTGATGCCCTCATTCATTGGGTTACAAGGAGTTGCATGGTTCCTCCATAGCCAGGTCAGACATTTTTCAAAGTGCTTCCCAATCAAACTGCTAGTGGCACCATAAGGGTGTGCAAACCAGACAAACAGCGGAGGGTGAAATTCTCTGTCAGGCAACACATAGCTTCCCCAGAGTCCCTCTCTTGATTTCCTGGGGCCTCCCTGTGTGGTTCTGCAGTTTCCTCTAAAGTTGAACCAGGAGGCCCACTGCCTCATCACACTGGACTTCATGAGTTCAAGGGACCATCCCAGTCCCACCTCCTGGCCTCTGGACACGCTGCAGCTCCATCTGAAAGCATTTTTGCTCAACAATAAGTCAACTAACTCAAATGCTACTCGCTCGAAAGAGCCTTCCTGGGATCCCTTCATCTAAATCTCCACAGCGAACTTTTCTTTTCCATAGAGCACATACCACAACTTGTTATTATTTAATGTTCTGTGTTCGATGCTCATCTCTTCTCCTCTATGGGAGGACACCAAAAACCCAGACACAGCACCTAGCCCCTGGGAGTTGCTCAGCGACAGCATAAAAATATGTGAATGCAAAAGCAAATGAAAGCATACTCGACCTTTGTACACTATATGTTAAATATTTTTCAATTTTTTCACCTTTTATGTTTAAATCCCTATTCATGCTTTTACATTAACTTTCTTGATTTCACTTCTATCTTCCCAATACGAATTTTAATGTCTTCACAATTATAAAATCTTATATTTCATCATCTGTAACATTTTTTGTTCCTGTTTTCTATTTTTTCCCATGCTAGTTATATCTCACTAGGTTTATGATTCTACTAGTACATTATCTTCAGAATCTTATGAAGTATGAGTTATGCCATTTAGTTTTTTGATTATTAATGTCACGTACAAAATAAAATCTTGGTTTTCCCTTTTGTATAAAGAAGAATTTAACCACCCTTTTCCCTCCCAAATTACTGCATACTTCTATGATGTATAAGTATTTTGTAAATTTGAGGTGCAATTATTAAAACATTCATTTTACATTTTGCATCTTTCCTTAATTTTTGTAACAGCTTTATTGGGATAATCCTAACCCGCACACTACATACTGCACTCATAGGAAGCATCCAAGTCAATGGGTTTTACAATATTTGTAGAATTATACAATCATTATCACAATTTTAGAACAATTTCATCACCCCTCCCCCTAAACTCATACTTATTAGCAATTATTCTCCATTTGCCTCTACCCTCACTTGCTATAGGCCTGGAAAATCTACTTTAAATCTTCACAGACCTGCCTATCCTGGACATTTATTATAAATATATGTGATTTTTGGGTCTAGCTTCTTTTACTTACCATGTTTCCAAGGTTCACCCAGAATGTAGCACATATATGTTTCTCTCCTTTGTATGACCAAATAAGATTTCAATGTGTGAATTTACACATTGTATGGATTTATTTAAAAGTTGATGGACACCCACATTGTTTCCCCTTTTGGCTACTGTCATCAATGCAGCTCAGGGCACTCATGTACAAGTGCTTAGACAGATATCTTCATTCCTCTTGGGCATAAATTAGGAGTGGAACTGCTAGGTCATAAGTCATACAGTAGTAACCTTATGCTGTATGTTTAATCTTTTGAGGACTTGTCAGATTGTTTTCTGAAATGTATGCAGCATTTTATATTCTCAACAGTAGCAAAAGAGAGTTCCAATTTCTCTAAGTTCCTATTAATATTTGTATTGCTTGTTTATTACAACCCCCCAAGTGGTTGTGAAGTGATTTTGGCTTGCATTTTTCTGACGGCTGTTCTGATGATGTTGAGCATCTTTTCATGTACTGACTGACCGTACGTTTATCTTCTTCAGATAACCGTCTGAGTTCTTGGCTCATTTTTAAAATTGAGTTTGTCTTTTTATTACAGGGTTATAGTTTTCCTTATACATTCTACTTACAAGTTTCTTATCCAACATGATTGTGGAACTTTTTTACATCATGTGAGTTATCACTTCACGGCATCCTTTGAAGCACAAAAGTTTTTAAATTTTGATTACTGATATTTTCTTTTGATTGCTGTGCTTTTGAAATTACTACATAATCCGAGGCCACAAATGTTTATATATAAGTTTTCATCTAAGAGTGTAACGGCATCAGCTCTTAAGTTTCGGTCTTTGATCTTTCCTCAATCTCTAAATTATTGCATTCCATTTGTGATTACATTGGCATCATGAAGCCTAACTTTACATTAAACCACTTTTAATTATCAATACAATGCCTTATAGCTGGCTTCCCTACTCCAGATTTCTTATTTTGCTTCAGCTGTAAATCAGCTGCTGTAACATCTTAAAGCAATTCTTCCTGGGGTGTGGAGTTTCTTTTTCTTACGTAGATAAAAGCACCTTTCATTTGCTTTCACACTTGAACAATAACTCGTTTGAGTGCCCGATTCTTAAAGCACGCCCGCCTCTCCTCTCAACACTGTCCTCCTGTCTTCCCTGCCTTCTGGGACTTCATATCACAAACAAGGCTGATATCTGACAGTGGGTTTTTTTTGAATGACCTATTTTGCCTGCTTGAATACTAGTATGTATTTTTTCTTTATTATTACAATTCACAAATTTTGCCAGGATAAATCTGACTATGGGTTTATGTATATTAATTCTGACCCGAACACAGTAAGCCTTTTATCTGAAAACTGAAGAGTTTTTTTTTTTTTCTTACTGAAGGTCTTCCAGAAAGTCTTCAGTCATAATAAATCTCAGATCAATGTTCCTGTTCTATTTAATGCCTGTGAGGAGGGGGTCTTTCTCCGAAGATTCTGCAATCAGATTTCTATGCTCTCATCCCCTTTTATCCATCCCATTCTTTCTCATCACTGTCTTCCTTCTTTCTTTGGCTTCCTGAGAACACACCTCATACATACCATCTACATCACCAGTTAAGATGTTTAACGTCATTTCTACTCTGTTCAGTGACTTCTGTGCCTTTCCATTTTGCTGTCACAAATTTAATAACAAAAGAAATTTCTAAAGCTTATCTTGTAGAGCTCTATTTTATTTTGAGCTTATTCTTTTAGGCCAGAACCTGTAGTGCTTATGGCTTCCTATTCTATACATGCCCTACTTTCTTGTTTCCTAAATTACAGGATTCCCATAATTTATTCTAGTCCCAAAATAAATCCCTTTCAAATGCACTTTCCTTGTCTGCATATCCTGTGTGGTCCCTTGCCTTCGGCTGCGCTATCTGCACCAAGTCCTCAAGTGAGTATTCCGTATATACTCAAGTTTCACTGAGAAGAAGCCTTCCAAAAGCCATTGCCAAGATGGGGGTGGGGGTATGCAGTGAGACTCCTTGCACTGCTCTCACCAGTGCCCCATCCCAGATCTGTCAGAGGAAGGCAAATAAATACCCCGAGTGCCATCTAGTCACTTGTCTAGTCATCTCTGCCAGTACACGGTGGGATCTCAGACTCCTCCCCTCCACCCCCCCGCCCCCACTCCCAGGTCCTGTAGCTGCACATTCTCAACTTATGGGATATTTATATCTGGGTCTACATGTCTGTTCTGTCCACAGGAAGAAGAAAAATCTCTGCAACTTGCCTCCTGCCATAGGGCTTTTCTGCAGTTGGCCATAGGATAAATGCAAAGAGTTAACGCCAAACCAAAGGGCCAGAGTCTTACATGCTATCGATTCACAAAATCTCAGAGCCAAAGGGAAGAAAGTGGAAGAAAGAATTTCTTTTTATTTTTCAGAAGGGCAGGGTTTGACTAATATGAAAAAAAAAACCTAAACACTGACTGCTCATATCAGCCCAGGTTCACTGTCTTTTATAATTAGTAAAATATCCGTTTTCTTCCATTTTGAACTCTTTTTCTATGTTCACATGGAATCACATAACACCTTGAAGATTCCACAAAAAACTATTAGATCTAATAAATTTGATAAAGTTGCAGGATACAAAACTAACACACAAAAATCAGTAGCTTTTTTATATACCAATTGTAAATTACCTGACCCAGGAAATAAGAAAGTCATCCCATCTATAATAGCTAACAGCAACAGAAACAAAATACCTAGGAACCAACTTACCCAAAGAGGAAGAATCTATCATGAAACCTACAAAACACTGATGAAAGAAAGTTAACACCAAAAAATTAAAAGATACCCTATGTATATGGATTAGAAGAATTGGTATAATTAAAATGTCTATACTTCTCGAAGCAATGTATAGATTTAACGTAATTTCTATTTTTCACAAAACTAGAAAAAAAACCTTAAAATTTGTCTGGAATCACAAAAAAATCCAGAAGACCCAAAGCCATCTTGAGTAAACAGAACAAACTAGGGGACAATATATTATTGCCTGACTTCAAAATACACTGTATAAAGCTGTAGTGATCCAAATAGCATGTTATTGGCACAAAAGCAGACAACCGACAGAGCTGAACAATAACTCCATAAGTAAGCCCACACATCTAGAGCCAACTGATTTCCAACAAAGGCACTAAGAACTTGCACTGGAGAAACAACAACCTCTCCAACATACAGTGTTGAAAAAATTGAAAATCTACAACCAGAATGATGATGAAACTAACTCTCTATCTCTTACCAGTTGCAAAAATCAAATCAACATAGGTTAAATACTTAAATATGAGACCCAAAACTATGAAACAGAGGAGAAATGTTTCAGGGCATTGGAATAGGCAATTTTTTTTTTTTTTTTTTTGGAAAAGACTCAGAAACACAAGAAACAAAAGAATAGACAAAGTTAAACCAAAAGCTTGTGCCCAGCAAAAGAGATAATCAAATTATTAAGACTCAGTCTACCAAAGGGAGAATTTTAAAATGTGTGATAGACCTATACAGATATTTCTTTCAAAAAAAAACCATACAAATGGCAACAGGTAGATAAAAATGTTCAACATCAAGGTGGAAGTCATAGCCCAGTGGTAGCACACCTGCCTGGCGTGTATGAGCCTCTTAGGTTCTATTCCCTGTAGTGGAAAAAGAAAAATTAACACTGCAAATCCTCTGAGAAATGCAAATCAAAGCTACAATATCACCTCACCTCACTGACTAAAAGAACTAAACATAGCAAATGGTGGCAGGTAGGTGAAGAGAAGGGAACCCTGCACAGCGATTGTGGGAATATAAAGCTATTGTGGAGAATAGTATGGAGGTTCCTCAAAAAAAACTAAAAATATAACCATCATACGATCGAGCAACTGAAATTAGAAATTACTCCCAAGTCACTGCAGTTCTACTCAGTAGAGCTAGACAACCTAAGAGTCTATCAACTAATAAATGGATAAAGAAAATGTGGTGCACTACTATGGTTTGGATTTTAATGGAGCAAAGGCCCATATGGGAAAGGCTTAATCCACAGATTGGTGTAATTGGGAAGTAGTGGAAGCTTTAGGAAAGGGCCTAATGGAAGGAAGTTAAATTACTGGGGGCATGCACTTGAAAGAGATATTGGGACCCAGTTCCTTCCTCTGATTAACAACTACCATAGGTGGCTCTGCTCACTGTGTGCTCTTTGACATGCTCTGCCTTGCAATTACGGAAATAATTTGCTGCTAGGTTCAAAGTTTATGCCTTGCTACGATTCCAAAGCCCAAAGCCATAAGGAACACTCCCCTGTTCAGCATGGGCCAACCTGGACTGTGTAACTGGATAGCATGCGATAATTCAGACCCAAAGAACTGCTTTTAGAGGGTCTCCTCACCTAAGTCTAACTCCAGCTCGACTAGGACTCTCCACTGCCTAAAGGAGAACAGGAGTAGGCGGCAAGGACAGAACAGGGTCAGGCCTAAGCAGCACTTTATAGCACCTGTGGGCAAAGGACCTTCCAGGAGTTTGGGCCAGAGGAAAAAAGGCAGAGATAGAAAAAATTATCCCTGCCACCTGAGGGGGAAGGGGCAGTTTTGCTCCATCATGGCAAAACCCGCGTCTCTGCCTTTGGGGACCACACAACAGGAAGAGAGTTATCGCCAGCCCAGCCCTACTTGCATGACCATGTTATATGCACAAAAGAGAATATTCTCCTCTGGCACAGTACCATGTCACAGAAGGGCTGTTCAAGTGCTTTTATGAAAGTGACTAAGTCGTGGGAACCAAAGGTCCATAGGATCAGTGGCTTCCAGAGCTAAAAACTATGCCAGTTCATTTGTCTTCTACTACAGTGAAATATACAAAGACTGCTGCTTTGTAAAGATAAGATATTCATTTATCTCACAATTCTAGAGGTTTAAGGGCATGGCACCAGCATTGACTCATGGCAGAAACACAAGCAGAAGTAACAAAGAGATCACAGAGGGAGACCAGAAGCCACAGTTAAGACTAGGATCCCATGAAAACTAACATTAACTCCTTCCAAGGGTGCATCCCGGTGACCTCATGACCTCTCAGGAGGCCCTATCTCTTAAAGATTCATCAAGGGCCAACAATACCACACTGAGGACCCTGGCAGACAGGAACTCTCAAGGGGACAAACCACATCCAAACGCCAGCAGGCCACCTTCATGATCACCAGGGAAGATATGCCAAAAAAATTAAGCCCACAGGGAGGGAAATCAAGACAAGAGATGACAGGAAAAAGAAACAAAGTGTCAGGCACACTGCTGCAAATCCTGGGCCCAGCCATGACAGGCGTGCACGTGACAGACCTTTCACATGAGCTGGGAGGTGCCCTGTATTTGCTTAGCCCAGGACGAAGACAGGCCTGAACAACACAGGACCCCTTCTTGCCTCTCATCTCCCCGTGCTCCCTGTTTACCCAGCTGGAACGGGAACCGTGCAGCTTTACAGGGATGGAGACAGCTGAGCACTGAAAAAAAAGGCAAACGTGAGAACTGGTGCATGTGCTAGGCGAGGCCTACGAGTGTGGCTCTTGTCCCTGTGTACTTCCGGAATAGCTCTGTCGGACTCTACACAAAATCTGTCACACAGTCGCACACACCCAACACAACCACACCTGGGGAAGAGCCTCACGCATACATAAGGGTGTCTCTTATGTAAGCCACATCATCTGAATTCCAGCATAGGCAAACAAATTATATTTTCCATAAAATACACAAAAATCAACCAACAAGCACATTATTCTGAGCAGCTGGTACATACCCTGCCCAAAACTTCTCCCTCAGACAGGGTGTCTCACTCCAGATTTTTCACGATGGTTAAGTTCATCTTAATTTAAAATTTGATTCACTTTGTAAAAAATCTCAAAGTATAAACAAGTTTTCAGCGACATCTATTACATCACACACCTACAGCAGAAAAATCTCTGCTTTTCGACCCACACACACAAACAACTCACACTCCCCACAAAAGGGCTCATAGCGCAGGCCTGTCAACAAAGTTATTATAAAACGTTTTATTTTATCTGGCAGCCAGAAATGATGTGCATTTGTCTGGAACATAGGCTACTAGCAGCTGCCTGCTACAGACAATTGGGAGGAAAAAACCCAGCAGGGGACAGTTGTAAATCAAAGAATCCCCAACTATGAAACAAGTGGCCAAATGCCATCAGTCGCAAGCTGGTAGAATCCTGAGGCGTCCTGAAGAAAATGCCCATGTCACTCGTGCTGGCAGTAATTAAATGAGAGTTGTATTCCTCCTTGAATGGTTTCTGTCTTTTTAGCTCTCGATAACTGTGTTCCCTCTTTAGGTAGTTAGTGGTGTATTAGAACTCCAAGTAACTACTCTTTAATATGGTTGAAACTGGACGATCTTCAAGAAGTCTGTGCTGGAATCATGCAAAAAGTCATGGGAAAGGAAAAGAGAATCAGAGGCTCAGCCATCCAACTCCGCTCTGGCTTCTCCTCCCAGCTCACTTTCCCCACAGACCATCCAGCATCCAGTCACCAGGGAAGTCTGACGGAGCAGCAGGCGCGAGCAACCTTGGGGACACGGGGACACAGCTCACAGATCTGGGCACACCTGCATGTGCGATACCCTGGTCATATAAGGTCAGGAAGCTGCCCTGAATCATAACCAACAATGCCTGTTGCTACTTCTTCCTAAGCCATCGTGGCCCCGAATCCAGCAATTTTCTAGCCCCTACTTCGAGCAGAGCAATCAGCTGATTTTCACAATACTCATGTCCCAGAGAACGCTGTCTTTTTTTAAAATCACATTAGTCTTGTTTTCTACCAAGGTTAAAAGCCACATGTCAACAGAACGTCTCTCCTGCCCCTGTCCTCCGCAGCCCTTTGTCACTGGCTGGGACACTCTTCAGCCTAGGTAGGAGCCACCACGATTATCTTAGGAAGAAAGTGGTTTGGAGGAGATAGGTCTGCTCAGGGTCACTTGGGGAGGATGCACTTAGTTGTTTCCTGAAGTTGTTCTTTTTTATTTGCATGTACATGTGACACACAATATATTCGAACTGTACGTATTGGTGCACATATCGGGGGACCTGGTACACATACACATCACGTCTTAATCATGTTCATTTCCTTCCCTTTCCCCTTCCTGCCTTCTCGGTTCTCCCTTTTCCCAGGTCACCTTCCCACTCCACTCATTCTACCTCCCTGTTTTCTACCTTCCATTTTATTTTCCTCCTTTATTTATATTTTGAGTTTCTCATATGAGAGAAACTATGCAAGATTGAAACTTTTGTGATTTATTTCACTTAGCATGATGATTCCAAGGCATGCCCATTTACCTACAAAACTCAAATTTATCTTTCTTTATGGCTGCACAGTATTCCACTGCATTTTTAAAAAATCCACTTAGAGCCAGTCCTGAGTACTGAGAACCCGAGTCTTAGACCTGCTGGGGTGTGTCCCACTACTCCAACTGCCCTTAAGTCCTCTTCATTTCTCAAATCTATTCCCACTGTTTAAAATCACGGAGGCCTATAAGGAGCCAGGCATGTGGACAAGGTACATGGTACTCATGACACAGCCACGCTTCCCTGGAATAATTCTCTCTGAATCCACATGAAATTCAAAATGCCACAGCCAAACTCAAACCTTACCAGCTCCAGGGAGCACCCCCCAAACTGCATCCTGACCCATCCTTCACCACCCTTCACCACCCTCAGCCCAGCCCAGTCTGCCTACGGGTCTGTGGGCTCAGCCTGTTTACAGCGTCTCCTCAACCATGCTGCCCGCCCCCTCATTGCCCTCCACCAGGGTCCAGAAAGAGTCAACACACATGTCATGAGGCACAGCAGGGACCCAAAGACCATCCCAGGGGTACCACCATGGAGAAAGGTGTCAGGGAGGGGGAAGAGGGAAGATTTGGGGCAGATGACCCACCAGTAAAGGACAATCTTGTCCCTTGAGAGTCACACAGATGCTCACTCACATCACTGCAATAGCCAAGCTGTGCCCATGTCACTGGAAAACGCATATTTGTATTAAAGAAGGCAGTTCGTCAAACTCAGAAGCCAGCCAGCCAGGGCCTCTGACAGAAACCGGTTGAAGCTTCAGCCTTGGTGTACCTCTGAGGCCTCAGCACCAACAGAATGATTAACTGCCTTCCAGAAATAAGCCCACAGGCCAAACATGACTCAGACGTCACCCTCAGGGACGGAGCAGGCAGGAAACCCCGAATACTGAGCTCTCCCTGCTGCTATCAGCCCCACACAGGGAGAGGAAGCAAAGGCGAGTTAAGACTCCCCCAAAACTGAGCTGGAAAAGTCACCGCCGGCTTGGCAGTGGTGGGCAGCAGTTTATTTTCTGGGACTAGCTGAAATTCTGTAAATATGAACATAAAGAATGGCTCACTCTTTGTGCAGGGTCTCCGAAGGCCAAGCAGGCACACCCAAAGGCGTTCACGGGACCCCGGATTAGAAGCTCTCTAAATAAAGGCTATTTCCTTTTCTGTCCCCAAGCCTAGAGCATCCCCAAGCACAGCCATAACAGAAGTGGACAAGACCTGTGTCGCTTCACAGCTGGTCCCGGGATCCAGCCATGTTACCACCAGAGCCGACCACCAATGACGCCTGATATTTTCTGCCCCACTGGGCGGGAACACTTCCTCTACGCTCCATTGTCCAGCTCTATCCAAACTCAGAGACAGGGAGTGTGATGTACGACTTGCTAATGGATGGAGAAAGGCACAGGCTCCTTCAGCCTGGAGGCAGTGTGTACAACCCCACACCCGTTCCAGCCAGCGAATTCCCTCTCTAGTCGTGCACAAGAAATTGCCCATTGCCTGGAAAGAAGTCTGCGCGAAATGAACCCATTGCATTTGCAGTTGGAAGTCGCCCAAGCACACTGGGCAGCAGCGGTCCCAAGGAGACTTTGTGCTGGGCTTTTCCATGAGAAGCTGGTATACTGAAAAAGCTAGACTTCCCTGCAGAAAGGGGGGAAACATGCAACCAAAAGCTATTTCTTACAAAGACCAGAGGGTCCGTCCTCCTTCCCCTTGCCTCTGGTGGACTTTCTGGCCAGAGGCCTCCTGCTGGGAGGGAAGCAAGGCAGGCAGGCTCACACGCCTCTGCCGGGTCACACATTCTCCCTGCTCGCGCCCTTGGAGGGAACATGAAGGCCGCTGATTCAAAAATCAGACACTTCTGCGGGAGTTGGCAGAGGCCTGGCTTTCCACCCCCACCACCTCCTGGAACACCAAGCCAGCACCCCCGCCATGTGCTCACTCAACCGCCTGGCCTGGGGCCTTCTGGGGGCCACAATCCCTCCTCCAGCCTCAGGGCAGGACCAGCTGCCAGGAGCTTCCCTGAGCCACCTGGACAGCCCCAGCCAGCATACACTTTAAATAATAAACTATGCATTCTTGATCCGTCTGCAGCTCGAGGCAGATTTTCCTATTTAAGCTGGAGGCCTCCTCTGCTTTGAGTTACTGAAGTGGGGCGGGTGTGTGTTGCATAAGAGTCCAGTGGCGAACTGGGGAGAAATGGCACTTCTCATCCAATTCCTGCTTGGTGGAACCATTTGTGGGAAAATGGGCTCAGATACAGATGCATATGCACACGCACATGCACACACACACGGCATGATGAATTATTACAATGTTGAGAGCTTTAGCATTTCTTTCTTAATCAAGAAATGAAAATATTCCAAAAGAGGCCTGATGTGCTTCTCCTGCAGTGGCATGTTTGTGGTCTCACAGAGAACATGTTCAATGGATGAGAGTGAAAGGGAGAAAAAAGTACTGGTCTTGGATGTGATTATAATACTCAGACTGGTAGGAGAAACAAGGAAATATATTTATGGGCTGCAGTAGGCACTTCTGAAGATGCCTACATTCTAATCCCCAAAACCTGTGAAAAATTTTAACTTACGTGAGGAAGGAAATCTAGAAGTATCATTATGAATTTCAAGATGCAAATGTTATCCTGGGTCACCTGGTTGGGCCTGACGTGTCTTCATAACAGCGAGGCAGAGGGAAATGTGATTCAGAAGGAAATTGTTAAGAGTGATGCAGCTGGCCTTGGATACGGAGGAAGAGGCCATGAGCCAAGGAATGCAGGCAGCCTCCAGAAGCTGGAAAAGGCAAGGAATAGACAGGCTCTGCCACCCAAGGGACTCCACAAAAAATAAAGCTTGTTGGAACATTGAAACTGATTTCATACCTCTGACCTCCAGAACTGTAAGATAGAGCATTTGTGTTGTTTTAGGCCACTAACTCTGTGATCCTTCATTATGGCAGCATTAGGAAAGCAAGACCTAAATCCTGTTCCAATCAGAGACCCTTGGGCGTAACTAAGACAACAAGTGTAATGTTCAGAATACATACAAAGCACTGAGTTATGGAACACCAAAGTGAAGCAATCAGGGTGGACTTGCTGGAGAAAGTGAGGTCTGAGTCAGGACTCCAAAAACAAGATGGGACTTCAAAAGCAGTAAAGAGATGGACTAAAAAGGACATTCTAAAGCCAAAGTATACCTTTAACACACCAAAGGGCCTGTGATCTATAAATTCACAATTTTGCTTGAACCTCATTAAGTAATAATTACTGGAAACATCAAGTAAAGGGGACCTTTATATATGTACATTGGAAATTCTAGGTGAAAGTTGCTAGGAATATACAATTAACCAAAATTAATTAACCATTAACAATTAACCATAAGCAATACAATGTGAAAACAGGGCAAATTATATAAATATATAAATCATATATATAATATTAATATATACATTATATATGAAACAGAGAAAGTTATAAAGAGACTACAGGTATAAAAAAGCACTAAGCTGAGATGGTTCCACAGGAAACTGTACCAAAACTTCACAGACAGGAAAGCCGAGATGATTCATAAATTGTTCCAGAGCATTGAGAATAAAGGAAAGATTCCATAAAGCTAGTGTAACATTAATACTGAGAGTGACAGCACATACAGAGAGCTAATTACAGAATATCACATACAAAGATGGATGCAAAAAACTATATAAACATTAGCAATAGAATGCAACATGACTTTAAGAAAACACACCATCACCAGGTGGTGTTTATTCTAGGAATTTAGGTTAGTATAGTGTTCAGAAACCATCAACATAATGTAGCACCTAATTACCTCTAAGAAGGAAAAGATCACGCATGTCTCCACAATACTGTAAGAGCTTTTGGATTCAATTCAGTATCCCAGACTGATTTTTTAAAATTATACTCACACTGGCCAAATATGAGATGGTTTGAGCATCCCAAGATAAAAATATGAGATTCATAAAATAAGAATCAACAGGTCTCCACAGCTAATATTAATAAGTGAGTGAGAAGGATAAGCTCTCCGTGTGGAAGAACAGCAACAAAAAATATGGAATGATGGGAGTTAGAAAACAGCATTTCAAAACCATCATAGCAATAATGGAGTTTGCCAAGAGTCGTGAGATGCCAAAAATAGTGAGCGAATGTTTTGATGAAGAACAGGATTATTTACATAGTCTCACAGTATCCCCACAGATTACTTGGTAATTATATAGGGAAAGATAATAACCTAGGCACACAATCTTACCCAAGTCGTAAATGGTGACATCCCCCAAAATGGGACAGACTACAGTGCCTCTCCATAAGACACACTGAGAAGAACAGAGCACCACTTTGGTTTTCCCCGAGAAAAAAATGCATAACCTAAATCGAATCAGGAAAGAGCATCAGAAAAAAAAAAAAAAACTTGGAGATATCCTACAAATTCTCTAGTCTCTATTAGTGTTTAGTTTTAAAAATGTGTGAAGATTGGAAAAGATAAATACTAACTGACACGGTTTGGAGGGGATGAAGAAAACATGGCACCAAGTGCAGCATCAGATTCCTCTGCATTTTGTAACAAGAAATGAAAGGTACAGACATTACTGGGACCTCTAGAAAATTTTAATACAAATGATATGCTAAGTGTTGCAGACCTTACATGTATCCCCATCATTAGTTAGAATTCTTAGAAAATATAATGTACTGATAAAGAGATATGATGTCTGCAAATCACTTCCATGTCATCAGGGAAGAGGAGAGAACTGGAGTGGCTACAAGGCAGATGGGAAGGAGGGAGAGACAGCAAAGAGGAGGAAGGGAACAGAGGAATGGAAGGAAGAGGCCTGTAATCACAGCACTCGGGTTCTAAGGCAGGAGGATGGCAAGTTCAAGGTCACCCTAGCCGAGTTAACAACGTAAGTGAGACCTTGTCTCAAAATTCAAAAATAAAAACTGAAAAGTGACAGAGATATATCTCAACGTAAAGGCCCTGGGTTAATTTAAGTCTTCAGGACTGCAGAGACAGAGGCAGAGAGAGGGAGGGAAGGAGACAGAGATATACTGGGTGACTGGAAAATTTTAACTAAGAACCTTGCGTATTAGGCTGGTGAGGGTGGGCATCCCTAGACAAGGACTTGGCTCAGGAGCACCAAGTTCCAGAGGACAGGCAGCACCTGCAGATTAGTGGATTTGCAGCCTGAGTGACGAGAGACGAGCCCTGGAGACAGACATCAGGAGACCAGGTAAGGAGGCTGCTGAGGTGGAACCTTAAGGATCCCAGAACAGCCAAGAAAAGTGCAGCACAGACTAACCACAGCCTGATGCACCTGAAATGGCCAGCCACTCTCTAGGACAGAGGTTTTTTTTGTTTTGTTTTGTTTTGTTTTGTTTGTTTTTGTTTTGACAGGCTCTCACTCTGTAGTCCAGCCTGGTACTGCAGAACTCCAGCTGGCCTTGAACTCAGGCAAACCTCCTGCCTCAGGCTCCCAAGTCAGGACAGAGCATCTTATAAGCCAAAGATTGAAAGAAACAAAGAAACAGAGAGACACAAGAAGCCAGGGGACCCAGTTGCCAAATGCCCGAGAGCCAGAGTGACAGAAAACAAATCCTCCGGCTGGTGCAAAGGTGTGACGTGGGGCAGCGTTCGGGTGGGTACTTTGGTCCTAGAGTTGGGGAATATTGACAGTACAGGCCTGGAAGCCAGGTGGTGGTCAGGCAGAGCGCACAGCAGCACTCCCAGCCAGCAGCAGGTCTACTTGTCAGGTATAGAACGCCCTCCCTTTTCCCCTCACCATCTGGACTCCACCATTTCTTGCTGTAGAGTCTCAGCTGCCGACCTTATGGCCAGCTCCTGACCCCCCCCACCCCCCGTCCCCCTCTCTCTCTCTACTTAACCCGGCAAACTATGCAGGGACTCAGAAAGTCCTTCCCTGCTGGACTCTTCCTTGGGTGGCAGTGTGACTGGGACTAGGAATTCTCTTCTCTAGAACACATCTAAATGTTTGGATCCAAATGTCTGAAAGCCACTGGGATATGGACTTTGTGGGGACAGGGGTGTTTGTTTACTGCGGGATTCCCAGTGCCTAGTGCAGGGCTTGACACACAGTCAGCTGTATAGCAGCAAACTGGTTGAATCAGTGCCCTAGATAAGCAAGCATATTACAAGTTTAAATACAAAGGTTTAAAAAACATATACAGGCTAATTCAGAGAAAATTCTCTCAATACAGCCACCATTCCCACCACAAACAAGTCACTGAAAGCTCAAAAGCATACACAATATATTTAATATTTACATAAAGATTCATGCGGACACTGCTCCCAGGCTTGGCTCATCCTATTTCTGACTACCCAGGGATCAGCACAGAAAGCAGGGCCTCTGAGGGGGAGCCAGAGGTACACAGGTGGGTTCCCCCGGGCAAGAGAAAGCTTCCTGAGAGATGGCCCCAGCCCGGCCCCCAGGAGGTCCAGATCTGCCAGCCTTGAGCACACTATCAGATACGCTGAGCTGCTCCTGCTGAATGAATGCATTCTTTGAAAGGAGGAGAGGAGACTGATTGACTGTTCCTGCAGGAAGTTTTTCAAACTGGATACACAGGGTTAATTAGAAAGGTTTTTTGTTTTGTTTTTTGAGACAGGGACTCATCTCACTCTGTAGCCCAGGCTGGCCTTGGACTCGGGACAATCCACCTGCCCCACCCTCCCAAGTGCTGGGATCACAGGCCTGAGCCACCATGCCCAGCTTTATGTGGTGTTGGGGAATCGACTCCGGACCTTGCGCTGAGCTTGCAAGGCAACCACTTTAACTACTGTGCCATTCCTCCAGCCCCCTACTAGGAAGTATTATAACATCTTCCTTAAATTACTCATGTTTTTAAATGGTCAGGGGTCCTAGTACCGTGTACTGATGGAACCTTCCACTGGCTGCCCCCGCACACCCTCTCCAGCATGGTCTTCGTCACGCTGACTTTCACGGCTGCTGCGGGAGCAACTCATGCTGACATGGCCTCTCCTCAAGTAGATGACTCTGGTCTGCTCTTTTGTGCAGGCTCGCACATCTGTGTACTCAAAAGCAGCCCAGCAAATGGAAGCTGAGAGACTGCACGCAGCTCCTTACCCTCAGCCTGCATTTGCAATCTCCCCAGAACACTCATGTTAAAGGCTTTGTCTCCAGGGTGGGGCTGTGGGAGGTGACGGAACCTAGAAGAGGCGCGGCTCCATGGACAGAAGTTAGGTCACTGGGGGTATAACCTCGAAGGGGATTGTGGGACCCCCAGCCCACCCTCCCTCTTTCTCCACAAGATGAGAGGTTCTGCTGTGTCCCAAGTTCCTGCTACGGTGTGCTGCTTCACTAAAAGCAACACAGTCACTCGCCATAGACTACAGCCTCCGAAACTATAAGTGAAAGTGAACCATGTGTTGCATTAAAACTTGTTTCCAGAGAGATGTGAACAAATGTTTATTCATCCGTGGACGGCAGACCAAAGAACAACTACACCAAAGTTCCACTTGATGACCCAGTGAGTTGACTGGGGTTACTTACAGGAGCACAGATGACTCAGAAGCAGCTGCGTCACTGGAAAACCCACGCCATGCCTAGGTGATGATCACAGAAGTGCATCCCTGGAGCTCCCTGAAAGACTTGCAGGCAGCTTACCCACTAGAAAAGACAGGCTAGGAGAAGCAAGACTTGGGCTAGGAAGTTGATTATATCAAGTACTCTATTAAAAGCTGATTACTTCAGAAGCAGAGCTCTGGGGTACCTTCACTGCCCTTCCACCCAAACCAAATCCGTGTTGTCTACAGCAACAGACCTAACATACTCCCCCTTCCATTAGACCTGCATGGATTCCTTTGGCTTTTCCTCTTCCCTGCCCTTCTTCCTGCTTCCTGTGAGCCTTCTCTGTCCCACACTGACCACCTGCACCAAGTCCACCCTTCAGGCTTAGCTTTTCATGAATCTAAAGACCTTTTTTTTTAATCACAAAAAGATGTCTTCCTCCCCCCACCCCATATTTATGAGTATATACATGCAATATACAATGTTTATATTGAGCTCGAGGATGTTGTGCGTATACATATATATATCATGACAATATTACAATCCCTTCCCCCCCTTTATTGTCTTTCCTGCTCCTTCAATTCCCCTGAATCTCACCATCACAGCCATTCGGTTCCATATTCTGGTTCTATCATGTTACAGAAACCACACGGATTTCAAAGACACGTCTTAATAACACTTTCTACTTGATGAAGACACACTATTGACGCATGTAACTCCAGCAAGCTGGTGGAGTAAAAAATATATTATATTAAAGTATTTCCTCTCTCTTACAGATGAAGAAACACAGGAATAAGAGAATTAGCTGGCTGTTTCAGCTCCTCAATGTCTTGGGAAGCAATCAGAGCCCACCCAAGGCTGCGATGACCCATCCAGAGTTCTGTGTCCCATCCTAGCTGCACAGGTAGACGGCACGCAGCATCCACTTTATAGTATCCAACAGAATCCAATTCCATGCAGTCACTAAGCCTCAGGGAACAGTAACAGCAGAAATAATGATTTTATAGAGTGATATAATTGAGTTTTTATTTTATTATTCCCAGAGGATTATTAACAAGCATCCTCCATCCACCCAAACACCTCCAAAGAAAATTCAAAAGACTGTCTCACTTATTTGTCTGGGGAAAAAAAAAGTGAGATCAAGAGATCTGGATGAATACGTGGTTCCTCTAAACCAAAGATTGGAGATTCTCCTCAAAGCTAGTGAGAATTAAACTTGGAAGACTAGCAGAAATGATTACTACTGAACACTTGCCATGCAAAAGCCGCCCTGATGTTGTGGTTAGGATCTGAGTGTCCCCCAAAAGTCTCATGTATTTTAACAGAACCATGTGATGTTGGTGGATTGGGGTCTGGTGTGGAGGGGTGGATTGCAGTTAAGTTAGGATTAACGGTGTGGAGTGGCCACACCTGGATGCAGGAGGGACTGGTTACTGGGCGGAGACCTGAAAGGATACATAAGCTGCACCTGCCTTCCTGGAGGCGGGGACTAGTCTCAACTAGCCTCAGCTTGTCTTCCCGTTCGTCCGGGGAAGCTGCCTCCACTTCTCTCTCTGCCATGTACTTTGATTGTTGCCGGCCACCCCTGCATGGACTGTGACCTTCGAGACTGTGAGCTAAAATAAACCTTTCGTTTCCTGAGTTTGTGGGTGTCGGGTATTGAGTCACAGCAATGAAAAAGTAAGACACCTGAAGAGCGTTTCTAGGAAGATGCTAAAATCCTAGCAACATCCATCTGGAGACTTCCAAAATATTTACCCACCCCCGCCCCCAAAGCAACCTTTAGGATCCTCAAGGAGGCAAAAGTTCTGCAGGACCCTCTGGTCTTCTAGAAGCATCCTCACTTAGCTCTCTACTAACACTACTTCTGACTCATCTAGATAGACTTCAGGCATACATCAGCACCACCACAGGGCCACACGAGGACAGGGCACCCAAGAAACTGGCAGGTGCCTCATAAGCTGCTCTCTATAACCACGGAAACAAACTCAAATTCTATATAATGTTTAGTCCTTGAGAATTTTCTTCATCCCTCACTGACATAAAGCATAGTACTTCTGCTTAAAATCAACAAAAGAAACGAGTGACTGCAGTCTGGAGAGGTATAGTCTTCTGTGTGGTGCTGTTGTGCCAAGGCTGCCTTTGCCCTGGGCACTTTGGAGAGCCCAGAGTAGAAGCTGTCATTAACTGCCACCACTCCTGTTTTTAGTGTCTGAAACTTGAGCTTCCAGGAGAATCACTTTGGAGCAGGGTGTGCCCTTGAGACAAGGGGCAGAGGCAGAAGTTGCAAGAGCAGAACAGGGCAGGGGGAGACCTTGCCAGCTTGGAAAGGGTGTGAGGAGCAGTGGGGGACAGGAGGTTCCGTGAAAGGCTGGGAGGCATGCAAGTCCACAGAATCACTGAATTAAGAACCCCAAGGATGAACTACATGGAGATCAGGCCCAGTTTCAGAGCAATCTGGCAAACTGGGGAGGCATGCAAGAGAGTTCTTCAGAATAGAGAATATAAAGATACCAAAAGCATTAAAAGGAAGCATCTAAAAGGAGAAAAGTCAAATAAGCTCAGCACGTATCGGCTAGAAGTCCAGGGAGAGGGAAGCTAGACCGTGGGACAGGCCCTCTCTCTGGGGTCCAGGCCAAGGCTTTTTTATAGTAGACACATTCATAAAGGCTCATGCCTAGTATCAGGAGTCCCAGACAGAATCAGTATGGGAAATCCAGCAGAGAAACACTGCACAGCGCACACACAGTAACAGTCTGCTACCTGCAGAGAGGCTAGTAGAGCCAATGAACCCAGAACCTAAAATCAGGTAGACAGGAAACCTTTTGGACAAAATCAGAAATCAGTCCACAGCATAATATCTTCAAAGTGTTGGGGAAGAGATTTCAAAGTGTTTGGGAGGGATAACTGTCCACACAGAATTCAATATTCAGCTAGAGCATCATTAAGAGTAAGGATACTACAAACAGAAAAGGTGAGAGGGATGAGAGTGAATCAAGACAGTGTGGGGAAAGCAAAGAACAATTTAGTCACAGACCTTTATTTAAAAATTTCCTTAAGACAGACAGAAACTCCAAGTCGTGAACTGCAAGAGACAAAACCCAGCAACTTGATAAATATGTGAATAAATTTGTATAATGCAACTGTTTAAAAAATGCTGACGATTCACTGGGAAGAGACAAAATGTAATTAGCAGGAGCAAACACAGAATAATCAAAGCATTTGAAGGCTTTCAAATTATAAATGAAAGACACCTGATGTCTTTGAAGCTCGCATGTTTAATTTAAAGGTACAACAAACTATAATAGGTTATGAAACCTCAACACCAGTGGGCGAAGAGAGATCAAGGAAAAGCTGGTCAAATCAACATAAAAGCAGAACAACAAAAACAAACAAAACACACGGTATGGCAAATAGAAAACAAATGTATGACTGTAGAAATCAAGTCAACCATGTCAATAACACCAGAAATAAAGAAAAGGCTAGCCCTGCTAATGAAGAGACAGGTCTTTCCAAATCAAATTTTTTTGAGACAGGGTCTCACTGGTGTCACTCTAGAGTCTAGGAAGGGAATGAAAGGGGAGGGGAGGGGAAGGATAAAAACAGAAAAGAAGTGGAAGGGGAGAAAGGAAGAAAGGATGGATCATGACAGAAGGATTGAAAACAAAAGAAATCAGGCAAACAATGACCCAAATGAACCTTGCATGGCAGTGTCAATATTAGATGAAAACTCAGCTACAAGGCCAAAACCACTGCCAAGAATAAAAATGGCCCATTACGTGAAAAACAGAATAGTCTATCAGGAATATAGCTCCTAGAGCTGAATGTACCAAGTCACGCCGCCTTAAACATATAAAGTAAAAACTAACAAATTTATAAGGTGAAAGTGCCAAATAACAATAAATTGTGGGCTTTTTACCTATAGTCCTAAAAACAAATCAAGCAAGTGTAAAAAAATGAATATAAGTGATTCTGCTATTCACAACAGCTTGAGTTCAGGAACATAGTGAACACGGTTCATAGAGATTAAGAAATTGTATTTTAACTCAGACCTAAAACATTTATTAAAACAAAACCACCCATTTTCTATGCAAAAAGGCAAATCCCAGCCATTACCACAGAATCAATATTATGTGGAATGTAGTAGGGCCGAAAGCATCTAACCGACCTAAACTGCTGGCAGATAAAAACTAAATATCCGAGTAAGACAAAGAAAGTCCAAAGACCTGAAGGTAATGGAAAATGGGCAAATGTGGAAAGACTTGGGGAGACTCAACACTTGGAAGAAGAGACCAGCACAGGAGTCTGTCCCCAGGCCTCATCAGTGCTGTCCTGGGTGGCTAACACACCAATAGAAAGCCCGCCATCAGTCCTCGGGATCCTCAGAACCAAAGGTCAGAGCTCAGAGCAATCAAGTGACTGGAAAAGATAGTGAAGCCATACTGGAAAGGAGACACACAAAAAAATCTGGCCCAAAATTCTGTTTATGAATCCTACCCACATCCTTGGATGACCCCGATGAGGAACCAACCACATCTAATGAGGAAATAACTGAACCAAGACTTGAGCTGCCACTCAGGAAGCAAATTTTACATCTGAGTCCAGTACAAGTTCTTGCTAAATATTCTTCAGAAGAACGTAACCCAGTCTTCACAATATTATTTTTATAACACAGAACAAAATCCAAGATTATTGACATAGGAAGAACTAGCAGAAGGTGATCCATTTTTAAGAGAAAAGACAATCAAAGCTAAAAATAGCCCAACTATAAGACTACAGAAAAAAATTTTAAATCCACTACCTTCACTATGTTCAAGGACTTAAAGCAGAATATATTCATGATGAATGAAAAGATAGAACACCTCAGCATATACTAAAACTATAAAAAAGAGTCAAACAGAAATATGATAGAGGCCACATTCTCTAATCAATACACATAGAATTAAAAATCATTTCCAAAGACAGCAAAAACCCTCATATGATGAATAACTATAAATACTGAGATGGATACACAAAAGATAAATACATGTGCTGCACATTACTGCACACATATATCACATTTATTGAATGGCTTGAATACTGTACACAACAGACACACTGTCACTCTTCTTACAAGTAAGCAAGTAAGATACTTTTAAAAAGAGTAGATGAATCACCCCCAGTCACTCAAGCCAGTATGTGGTGAAGCCAGGATGTCCAACGTAGTAAACCCATGCCTAAACTCTTAACCACCCTATTGTAGTGCCTCTCTAGGAAAAAAAAAAAAAATTGTCATGGAAATTGGAGAACACTAAGAGTTGAGAACCTAATACTGCAAATACTATACATCATCATTTCTACTCAGCTACAAGTGTGTTCTTAGGAAAATATATGCCTTAGATAAGTTAAAAACGAAGAAAGAAATTTTTCATGAGTTGGGTATTCTACTCAAAAGTTAGGAGAAACAACAAAACTAATATAGAGAACATTTTTTAAAGAATAAGAAAGATTAAATAAAAACAAATAGAGCCAGGTATGGTGGCATGCGCTGAGCCCTCTCCTTAGAAGGCTGAGGCATAAGGATTCCTTCAGACCCGGAGCTTGGAGACAAACCAGGGCAACACAGTGAGACCCGATCTAAAAATAGTAGCAACATAGTAACAAATACGGGCACACAACCCTGTCCTTGGGAGAATGATGTTCAACTGAACTGGTCCCTGGTGTCACCGAGCTTAGAGGGGGCCACTGACCTAAGAGGTAAGTGATATCACTGAGTTGCAGAGGAGGCAACAAGCTAGAGGCTTGATCTTTTCTAAATGGCTGAGGATCCTCAAGTGTTCATCAAAACTGAGACTGAGAAGAGAGTGACCAGCCAGTCACACTAACCAGGCTTGGAGATGCCTGTTTCGAATTTCTTCCAAATTTCCTTTCGCCTTCTAGACACTTTTGAGAGCTCCCTTGAACATGGTCCCCACTGAGGTCCCAATACCCCATCACTTACAGTCTTGCTCAGCAGTGATCCTGAAAAGCACACAAGATAGCTATCACGCACTCAAAGTGACAGATGAGAAACCAGAAACGTGCCCTGTTCCCAAATCTACATGTCCTCAATTCCAGTACCTTGGAATGTGCCTATTATCTGTAGGGAGTTGTCTTAGTCACTTTTTCATTGCTTTGACTCAATACCCGACACCCACAAACTCAGGAAACGAAAGGTTTATTTTAGCTCACAGTCTCTGAGGTCACAGTCCATTCAGGGGTGGCCGGAAACAATCGAAGTACATGGCAGAGAGAGAGGTGGAGGCAGCTTCCCCGAACGAACAGGAAGACAAGCTGAGGCTAGTTGAGACTAGTCCCCGCCCTCCAGGAAGGCAGGTGCAGCTTATGTATCCTTTCAGGTCTCCGCCCAGTAACCAGTCCCTCCTGCATCCAGGTGTGGCCACTCCACACCGTTAATCCTAACTTAACTTCAGTCCACCCCTCCACACCAGACCCCAATCCACCAACATCACATGGTTGCATTAAAATACATGAGACTTTTGGGGGACACTCCAGATCCTAACCACAACAGTAGTTATCTGTAGGTAGAGGTAACCCAGTTAAAATGAGGTCACAGGGGTGTCCTCATCAGAGGAAGTCCAGACAGGGCAATGGCCACACAGAGGGAAACCACAGGAAGACATACCAGGACATCTGAAAGCCACGAGAGGCCAGAACAGATTCTCACTCACACCCCAAAAGGAACCAACCTTGCCCAGACTTCCACTGTCCACAACTGTGAGAAAACACTGATAGAGAACCACAGACATGTTAAGGAACTCTTCCAAGTCACACCAAAACAAGACAGATTCTACCCTCTAACATGATTTTTCCTTCTTTTTAATGGAATAATAATTCTTATAATATCAGTATCTACTTCTGGAGTTAATATAAAGTATTATAAAAGTCATGTAAGTATTTAAAATATTCTGGTGGAGAAATTCGAGAAGCAACAAATCCCATTTCTTTTAGGTTCTGTTACAGTTAAGACATAAGAAATATGCAAAAGACCCTCATTACCAACAAAGAACACTGGATAATGCTAGCAAAAAAAATCACAACTACATATACACATCTGTACATACATATATATGTACGTGCATTTATGTATATTATATATAAAATTATTTTTACACCAATAAAGAGCTAAGGTCTCACAGAAGTACAGAATAACCTTCTATCACAGGAACTGAATCCTTTCTAAGTGACCGAAGACCAACAGCTGAGTTCGCCCCAGCACAGCTGGAAGGAAAAGCTAATCAGCTACCTCTTATTATGGAACCAGGAAGGAGGCAGCCACATTTTCCACCATGCAGGCCAGAATGATGGATTAGATCTAAGTTAGAGCAGTTACAACTCAACCCTGCCATACTTTCACCCTGTATATGGTAGCCCACAAGAAGCCAAAGCAGGGATGGAAGACCGATTGATACTCCATAGTCATGTGGAGGCCAGAATCTATGTTCTTCAGGAGAGAGAGAGAGATGTGGATCCTGCCTCTAGACTTCAAACACCAAGGGGAATCTAAATGGAGAAATTAAAGTAGGAAAGATGAAAAGTTTTGAAGTTGAAACAACCACTTAAAAGTCAAGAACCATTTCAATATATCCAAAGTACCATTTGAGCTTTTGAGAAAAGCCTAGAAGAACTTTAAAAATTCATGCTTTCACCATAGGGGTGAAAAAAAGAAAAAGGTTTGCTGACTCCAAATTTTCATGCCAAGTTCCAACCTGGAGTTTTATTTTATGAACCAGTTAATAAGGCCCCAAAAATAAGCAGTTAAAGGAAAATCAGATCAGCCTGTCCTCTTACCAGGTGCCTCCAAAGTCTTCTAAAAATGTAACCTCAGTAGTATCCAAGGGAAGGAAACGGTTCCTTCCAAGTGGCTTTAACTGTGTTAGTCCTTCCAGCCACCCAGCCATGAAACACCAGACAATCCAGCACCTCACACAGCTTCTGCTCTCAGATAAATTTACTACATTATAGAGGAAGACGACTTGTCAGACTTTTCCTCAGCTGTGTGGGCCAGTTAGCTACACTGAGGCCATGTTCAAGGTTAGGGTTAGACAGAAAGTCAAGGATGGGGCACGGTGAAATCTACAACCCCCATATTTAGCCAGAAAGAAAATATTCTTAATCTGATTAATCTTTCTAGGAAATTTCGAGAATATACTTTGCCGGGGTCTCAGTGAATTAATTTCCCCAATCTCTAAACTCTCAATATTTAAAAGCTAAATCAAACTAGATAGAGCCTCATTGACTCCTTATTAGATTACCCTCTTAAAAAGCCCAGTTATCTTTCTCAACACAACAAAATATTCTGAGTATTTCACACAAAGCAAAAAGGACCCTAAGACAAATACATTTCTCTCCTTAACATTCCTACCTAGCATAGAAGCCAAGCACTCCAGCACCTCACAGCAGATTAATACGAGATTTGGGGCAGGAAGGAGAGATTTTTGAGGCAAACTGAGAGATGTCTCTCCACAGACCAGCACGGCTGCTTCTGTTTTAACTTAGTTTCTATTACATCTACCCTGCTCAGATGTTGCTCCTTTTATTTCCTTCAATCAAGGCTAAACAGTCTATCAACAAAGTGTGTCAGAGCAGCTGTAGGTACAAAAATGCAAACCCAAGCACCATTTCTCATTTTGTCAGCAGTTCTTGGTATCCCTCCCCTAACAAGGCCGGCAGCATTAGACAAATATTCCATTAGCTCATCCCCCAAGCACTATCAGCTGATAGGCACTGGGTCCCGTGAAGAGTCAGGACAAAACACAACTGCCCTTGTTTCATTGTGGCTCTACGTGCAGCTTCTCACCCGAGAGAAGCTGCGGCCAGTGGCCCACAGGTGCAATTATTTATGGTTAATATTCCTTACTGCCGTGGTTTTCAACACTAGCTGAACGTCAGAACCACTGGGGGTGATTTTACATCATCAGATGCCCATGTTGGGCCCCAGTCCAATTAAAGGGGCTGGTGGGCCAGTGGGGTTCAGGGACCTAGACATGAGCAGCTGTTCAAGGCGCTCCAGGAGATACCAGTGTGCATCCCGAGCTGAGAACCACTGCCTTAGTTAAGTCCCCCTCCCCCTGCAGCAGCATGCTCAGATCAGCGTATAAACAACACAGACTTAGAACTAACAGTCAGCGCTATAACGCAAATAGAAAAAACAAATCCAGACTGACCTAGATTGGGTCAGAGGGATAATACTCAACACAATGACACCAAGCCAATACTCACGATAAGCCAACATTCATACTAACCATCAGATTACCAAACTTCCAGCTTCCTATTGAAGGGTATTTTTTAGTTACCCATAATTTTATGCTGCCGTCTGTCTTACCCTTCCCCACTTCTGTGAGGGTGCAGAGAGGAACAAAGAAAAATCTTAAGTCTGGTGGCATTCTCTGTCGATTTAGAAATCTCAATGCTTTCATGTGGCTTCAAGGTAGGCCTTCATCCAGCACAATTACCTCTAATAACCCCTTGCCACATGCAGCTTAGGCAAAGACAATCAGGACCCACGAAGCTTACAGGAGAGGGGTTAACAAGACTGCGAAACTTGGTTACAAATTTCATTGTTTTTCTGAAGTGGAGTCCTATCAATTTATTTTCAAGTTCAACAGGATATGAACCTGAGACATAATGCATTTCCTACAAACATAACTCTAACCTACCAAAGTACAACTCCCAGAAATCAGCTGTATGTCTCTATGATCTCCTGGGAGAAACCACCACCAGTAAGCTGTAGGTTATATGACATGGAGGGACATCTGCAGGCAGACTGTCGGTGACATACGAGTGTGAAGTGTTTTTCAAAATCTGGCAGATAGCCCACAGTGTTTCTGAGCACACATCAAGGCATAGAAGCTAAGAGTCCTGGGATCTCAGCTGAAGATGCTTATTAGAACCACCTTTAAAAACACTGACACCAACGTCATACCCAGACCAATTAGGTCAGGATATTAGAGGACAGTCCAGTGTGTGGCATGTTTTTTTTTTTTTTTTTTTTTTTTTTGAGACAGTCTCACTCTGTGGTCCAGGCTGGTCCTGAATTCACTTCAGAGCCCAGGCCGGCCTTGGACTCATGGCAATCCTCCTGCTTCAGCCTCCTGAGTGCTGGGATTACAGGCATGCGCCACCAAGCCCAGCTTATGTGTTGCTGGGGAATCGAACTCGGGTACTTAGTGCTTGGCCTAGGGCTTGCTCAAGTGCTTTAACCGCTGAGCCATTCCTCCAGCCCCATGTGGCATTTTTTTTAAGTGGTGGTTCTCACACCTTAATGTACACCAGAATTCAAGGGAGTCCTGGGAGTGCCTAGAGGTCTGGAGGCTGGGATCCAGCATGGGACCAGAAAATGTGCCTCCCTGACAAGTTCCCAGGGGATGCTGACGCTGCTAGCCTAGGGATCCTACTTAGAGAACTGTCCCCCAGGCAACTCTCACTTGTGCAACTAGGATTGAAAACAGCCACACTACAGGAGGAAGTGAGCTCTGGCCCAACCATCAGGAGAAAATTCTCATCCTAGCTCTGCCACTAACCCAGAGCTAATAACAAGGTATTAAGATTTTTCAGGCCTCAACTTGCTCCTCACACAAAAATTGTGAGGCACGTGTGAATAGGACACTGGGATCTTTGCAAAAAATGACAACTTTTTCAAAGGGCATGTCGACACTAATACATATGGGAAAATGAAGTGGCCTCAGAAGAAATAAAGTACATTTAGAACAATGATGGGTATTTAGGACATACACAACTGTGGTCCTTTAAGACTGTATCCCTTAGTGATGTCATAGCTATCTTTTGTGTAAGCACACTCCATGTTGTTTACACAATGAAAATCATCTAATGAGAGATTTCTCAGAATGTGTCCTCTCCACTAAGTGACCCATGACTGTATGAGAGAGGGTAAGGTCTCACTTATGTGATTTCAGCATACTAGATGCCACCCAAGGAGCTAGTTTGCATGTGCTCCATCCAGTCCCCTGTTGCCCAGACTCACCAGTCAGAACCTTGCAGAGCTGCCCAGAGAGCTGGGCCTCGGCAGACTGGTTGTGTGACACAGTCCATTTGCGTTTGATCAGATGCTCCTGCCCACTGAATGGGCCTCTGGAATTGTTGAGGGGCTGGATTAGCACCTGCTCCTGAGCCAGCTGAATGAGACCAACCTGCCCAGAAAGAAGAAACAGAGTATCAGTCATCCTCATTCACAGCTGCCCACAGCCCAGGACCCAGGGCAGTGAGGCACCTCCTAGAAGCTTCTATGTCTGGGCTTTTTTCTTTGCAAACTGCTCAGATTTCCTGGAGCCTAAGAGTGAGCCCTCTACCTGACTTTTAAAATATCCTATTGAGCACTTGCGTTAGGGGATATTCTCAATTCCTAGAACCACACACACACACACACACACTTTTTGTGGGGTGGGGGTGGGGGGGATGGGGACTGAACTCAGGGCCTTCACACAGAGTGAGCTATATTCTCAGCCCATTTTTTTCATTTTGAAACACAGTCTCACCAAATTTCTCAAACTGTGTTCCAACCTGTGATCATCCCACTTCAGCCTCTCAGAGTGCTGAGGTTATAGGTCTGTGCCACTAGGCCCAGAAAAAAAAAAATATTCTTAGAACCTTCCTCCAAAAAGTCCATCTGAGACAGCAACCCCAAAATCGTTGGCAGTGACAACAGTATCCCAGTGAGAGGATATAGATTGTTCCTGGGAATGCTCAGAATTGAATACGGCAACAATGAACTCAGTCATATTTGTAGAATTGTTTTGTGATGGGGATTTGCACACTGTTTTTCCAGAACTTGGCAAAATGTCTAGTGGATTAGCTTTGTGATTCTAATCTAAAGTATGTTTGTTGATTCAGACTTATGATTTTAAAATAGTGTTAGGTTTATAAGCAGTATTAAAATGTGAGAGAGGCCTCCAACCTTATAAGACAAGGTGATTAGGTTTATAAGGATTGCTTAAGAACTTATGAAGGTTTTTATCTAGTCAGCCAAAGAACTCGAAAATGAAATTGAATACTTTAGATTTCTAAAGATAGTTTAAATGCATAGAAATGTTGAATTGCCAAAGCTGTGATTGAGAACAAATATGATTCAAACTCCCCCCTCTGAAAAGTGACTGCAAAATCTTACTAAATTATAAGATTAGTAATAGAAGGAAAAACATAAGAACTAGAATCGTCAGCTTAACAGACCAAATATTTCATTCTAGAAAAACATATAATAGCTCACTCTCCTCCTTTGGAAAAAAAAAAAATCCTAACAGCATTAAAACCAACCTGCCCTCCCTCCCCTGCGGCAAGCTCCCTTTGTATGTAGAATCCACAAGACAACACAAACCTCCATATGGATGTGACTTGGCCTGGGCTGGGGGCCAGCTGAGAAAACCTGGTCTGCACAGTAGTCTGTGCAATCACTGTTCCACTCCTGAATGACATCTTGGCTAGCAAAGATTCAGCAGACAAGGCAGATCAGTCTCAGGGGCCATGAACATCCTTTCTTCTGCCTTCCGCCATTACTTTCCAAAAGCCATGACATCATAAACCTATGATTCTCCATCTTAACGTACACTAAAATCAGGTCATGGTAGGAATCAATGTACATTTCCAACAAGTCCCCAAATGATACACAAGATGCTGGCCTAAGGGCCACACTGTGAGAAACACCATTCTCTCCACAGCACTGTAATTCCTCTAGTCTTAAGGACTGGACAGATCTCACCCAAGGCGAATGAGACTGCCTCTCCACTCTCAAGGAGGTACACCAGCACAGTCCTTCCTACAAAGTAAGTCAAATCAGCTCCTAAGATCGCCTATAGCCTTTAGTCCCCAAGACACAGGGTGAGACCATACTTAATGCTCCAAGCAGTTTTCAGGGTTTCCAATTCATTAGAACCACTGCCAAGAACTCATAGATTTTACTGCTCAAATAAAACTGTCTGAATGGCACTGCATGACCTGCAGAAGAGCCCTGCTCCTTTCATGCTAACTGAAGTGAGAACTTGAGATTATTCACTGATACTTTGGAAAGGCTGAAGAAATGGAGGCAGAGGAGGTGGAAGCAGGTATTCAGAGCTCCACCACGGCTGTGCTGAAAGAAGCCACAGTGTAGGACACTCAGCAACAATCAGCAGAAACTTCCACGGTCCAAACAAGCTGGACAGGTTATAGCACAGTGTAGAGGGCAGAGTCCCAGAGATTCTAGATGAGATACTTGACTCTAATTACAGAGTGGACTCCTCAAGAAACCCACAGGTCATGAAAGGCTAAAGCTAGCCCCCTCCTGAGTCAAGCACATCCAGCCTAGACTTCTGATTCACAAGCTCTGTGAAAGTATCAGTTAGCTCTAAAGTAACAACAGAAGTTTTAGAGACTAGGAGATCCAACCTTAGAGATAAAACCTATACATGTATCCACAGAATCACAATGTAGCTATGTAAGGGAGTATTTTCTTTAAAATATGCTTCCAGGGGAGCCCACATACTGATTTCCATCAAGTCAGGCAAGAAGATGTCAAAGCTGGTAAGAAGTGAGTAAATGGAACACGGAACTGTGCTCTACCTGGCAGCCCCTTGAGACCTGACCTTCAAGTATGGAGATGGCCCAGAACCCAGGAGGTGCACAAAGCTCTCAGCCTGGGGGTCCTGTGCATGGAAAGTTGCCATCCTGCCACTCACGGGTTTCAGTCTTGTTATCTTCAGGCTCCCCTCAACTATCACTTTTCCCATAAATGCATACATTTATGTGTCAATAGATTTTTAAAGTGCTACTTGCCAGATCTACTTAGCCCCCCTCCCCTGCAGCCTACTGCCCCATGTTATCAGATATTTACATAGCCTAATAGTTTGTTCTTGTTGAAGAGGGACTAGAATTATTCCTTATTTTTCCAACGGCAGCTATATCACAGTTACTCACCAAACTATGAACGGACTGGGCTTTTCTGGAATAAACAGCCTGTACTGCCACTTATAGGTGCTGATCTCCAGAGTCTGAACAGACCACCCCTTCCCACCCCCACCCTCAACTCCGTAGTCAGGCCTCTCTCGGGGTCCACTGAGTCAGATCCTCCCAGGAAGAATACAGGCACTAGTATATTCCAAAATACAATCAAAGATAAGAATCAGTTTTAGCTCCTCCCACTCCCAACCCCAGTTCTAAAGATTGAACCCAGGGCCTATGCACTGAGCTGTACGCCTAAGCCTTTTTCACTTTCACCTTTGGGGCCAGGCTCTTGCTAAATCTCCAAGTTGTCCAAGCTGAGTTCAAACTTGTGATCGTCCTGCTTTAGCCTCCCAGAGTGCTGGGGTTACAGATGTGTGCCAGCACACACAGCTAACTTTCATTTTAACTGGGTATTAGAGACCCTGGCTGCCTATGCCCTGCCTTCTAGCCCATTGTTGGCCCATGGCCCCAGGCACAGAGTAGGGCTTGCTAATTGTGTTACCCTTCAGTGGCCATCTGTGCTGAGGAGTAAGACACGCAGAAATGTTCCTCCAAGGGCTCCCTACTCCAGTGATGGCAGCAGGGACACAGCAGTAACGAGTCCAGGACTTCTTTCAACGTAAGCAGCCTGCAAATGCAGAGGCAGACCTGGGAAGGAACGAATGCCCTTTACAGGCAGAACCGGCAGACATCCGGCCACTTGATTTTAAGAAATACAATACTCCCCAATGAAATAGTGCCCTTAGAAAATAAATCTTAGTTTTGCAAGATTGGGTATCCTACACAAAAGTAGCAGGGCTCAAAGTTCACCAGGTTTAACCTGCTATTTTCACAATTCTGAGCAGCTACTTTTACAAATGTCTTTATTCTGGGTCCTGCAGAATGGTATGACGGCCACACTATCCCCCAAGCAACACTAGATCTTGCCACAGGAGAAAGAGAAATGTACAATATACAGAAATTTTTATTATTTCTTAACATGGGTATAGCATCTCACAAAGCCTCTCACAAAGCAAAAGGCAGGAAATTCATTTAAGATACAGTGAGGGAGGGGAGGGAAGAAAAAAGATAATATAAAGTCTGGCACATATAGGCTCTAGAACCAAAAGCTGCACCTCTTGGGATGGGAGGAAGCCATGTGACTCTGATGACTCACCTTTCTTCAAAGGCCACACCAGAACTTCAGAGGCCAGGGAGCCCACCCAATTCCTGCCCAAGGCCTGAAGTTACCCTCCTAGGTGAAGATGAGAAGTGTGTGGTTTGAGAGGTTAGAGCCAACGGGTAGTGAGCTCACTTCCTGAATGGGTGAGTGGGCTTTCAAGAAGAAAAGACAAACTTGCAACCCTACCCCTGCCTCTGCTTCTTGAAAGGGGTTCACCCTTCCCCCTGGAGCATTCCAACCCCTTGCACACACAGGCATGCAAAGCTTCCACAAACTCCCCTTGAAGACGCCACCCAGAGCTCCGGCCCCAGCCCCGCTGCTGCCGTCACACATGTGGACATCCCCGTCACAGCAACTTGGTCTTCTGTCCAGCTAGTCTCCCCTTGAGAATGTGCGGTCACTGGCTACACCATCTCCCCCTTTCTGCTCACTACAGCCAGTCAATCACAAAGGAGTATGCGCTCTCCCTGGGAAATCTCTCTCGTGTGGTCATTCTTCCCTGCCATCTCCAACTGCCCCACGCCAGGCCTGGGCTGGTCACCTCCAAGTCCCTAAACCCCCCCTCTTCCAGATCAATAGCAATGCCCGGTATCACGTCTAGGCCAGTGTTCCTCAGAGCAGTCCCAGCAGCTGCATCCCCTGGGAACTTGTTAGCGATGGGGTGGGGCCTAGGAGCAGTTTCACAAGCTCAGCAGGGGGGATGCCTCAAAGTTGAGAGCCCCTGTTGTAGGATAAATATCAGATGCCTTAAGTTGGCACCCAGGGGCCTACCTAATGTAACCAGCACATCCGTCCATTCCGTTCATCCCTTATCATCTCCTAAAACCACCATTTACATCCTCATCCCACTATCTACTCACAGGTCCTTCACCTGGGGACAGCCTGGCCTTGAATTGGTGGCTGAGCCACTACCCACCCTATTAGACTCTGAGGCTACCCACTTCAGCTCCAAGCTTCCTTCCCCTGAGGCTCCACCCAGCCTCTTGCGGAGCCTCGCTGTGGCTCTGACTCTTCCCTCTGGTGGGCTCCAGGGCACCCTCCTTCCATGAGCATCTGGACCATCTATTCGAACAGGGCTTTGATGGGAGGCTACCACAGGGTCTACCCAAGGCAGGTGTGTGATAATGATCTGTTCGTTCATCAGCAGCCACTGACTTATCGGTTGATTTGTAACTGGAAAAAGCCTGGGAACCGCCTTTGGGACTAAAGACGAAACCTGTGTTTAATACCTTCGGGTTCCAGGCTCTCATTAAATGCTCTCGCGCTCTCGTGCTCTATTCCATCACCAGCCAGGCAAGGCTGGTGCTATCCATCCCTTGCATGGCTGTGAGGAGGTTCAAGAGTGCAGTCCCTCACTCAAGGTGACAGCCCCACATGGTCTCACTGTCTCATTTCCCAGGCAGCAGGAGCGTGACCGTGCACCTCTGTGCCTAGGCACATAAGTGTGCCTGGGGAGAGATTAACCAGGGACTGTGATTCTCCTCAGACCCACAGGCTGCAAAAGCATGTCCTGTCACACACATCCAAGGTCAGGCAGCTGCAGCACTCCAGCATGCAGGAAGCCCACTTCAAGAGTGCAATCAGCCAAGACGATTTCTCCAGCTCATCACTCCATCTGGTACTTTTGTCCAAACAATGCCAGTTAAGTAGAAGTTCCAGGTGGAGAAATCTAGGCCCGCTGTGGTGGCGCACACCTGCAACCCTGGCACGCTGGGAACCTTAGTGATTTAGAAGCTGTCTCAAACTTAAAAACAAAAAAGTCTGGGGATGTAGCTCAGTGTTAAGGACCTGGGTTCAGTTTTAAAACTGGAAAAAGAAAGTCTTTACACTAAAAATCAAAGTGGTGAGTATTGTACAGCAAATCTGATCCTTAAGGGAAGCAGGACCCATTACAGGATTACACAACAGGGGGAGCTACATGCAGCCTCAGGGCCGGAGCCACACCCACACCTGGGTGTGCAGCCTCTGGTGCATGTAACAGGGTGGACCCTCCAGCTGGGTGGCAGCGGAGGCCAGTGCAAGTGAGAAGGACCACAGCCCCCCGAGCACTGTGGACAGAGAGGTTCCGAGAGAAAAGAGCTGCCGGCACGTTCCTGGAGGCAGTCTACAGTGTCTGTGAGTCACCATCTATGTTGTGGTGGGCTCTCCTGTAATGCAGCCGCCCCTGAGTCACGCACAGGCCTGCGAGTGACTCCTCACCCATGTTCCCCTGTGCTCTCTCCCTACTCCTGTTAGTAGCCTCGGTAAACTCATTGGCTCGCCAAACTGGACGCTGCTGCACCCTAGCTGGAGCAAAGGGACAGAGGTGTTGTCTCCCGAGGAAAGCATTCATGCAGCTGTGGGGAAATCAAATACATGACCTAAGTCATGTTCGTGGCCAGTGGTGTGGAAAGGAGCTGGAGTCTGGGATTCTAAGAGGTGTCATCCAGCTGCGGACAACTGCAGGTGGATGAAGCACCTGAGTGACAACTATAGGAGCCAAACAGTATGGTGGGTAAGAGAGGTCAAAGGGCACAAAGAGAAGCCATCGTGAGGCGGCATGACTGTCCTTCCAGGAGGCAGCCAGATGTCTGGGATTCTTCTGATTTGGGTTCTTCTGTATAATTCTTCCACACCCTTACCTTCACAAGCATCATCTGTCCTTCTTACTATTCTCATCAGAATGTTTAACATCTACTTAACTGTTTTCTTGGGCACGGCTCTGATGCATACCTTGTGTTTTTCAAACACACTTATTTTGACAGCAATATGAATCTATCAGCTGTTTAGGACAATGCACCATCCCAGGCCTGTAGCAGTACAATGAGGAAGCAGTTCCGCCTATTCGCTCCTCTCTGAATCATCTCCACACCATTTTTGCCAAGACAAGGTCCTGCTCAGGTGTACTCGATAAAGTGACATTGCATTGTAAAGGTGGGCAGTTTTATTTATTTTTTTGAGACAGGGTCTTGCTCTCTAGTACAGGCTGGTCCTGAACTCACTATGTAGTTCAGGCTGGCCTCGAACTCGTGGCAATCCTCCTGCCTCAGCCTCAAGGGCTAGGATTACAGGTATGTGCCACCACAGCCAATCTTCATGTGGTGCTGGGAATTCAAACCCAAGGCCTTGCACTTGCTAGGTAAACACTTTTAACAGTGAACTATTTCCCCAGCCCACAGTGGGCAATTTTAGAATCGATCAGCGAAAGAGAATCTAAAGGGCAAGGCAGGGATACCCCAACTCAGCCTCATCATCACAAAAGAGGTATGACGGCAGGAGGCCCTTGGAAAACAGAGCCCTCCACCCTGCAACCTCAGCCAACGGCAGACAAAGCACTCCACTCTACTCTGAATCAAACTACACTGCTTCCTCAATAAAGCAACGACGCACACACAAGCACAATCTCTAAGTTTCCACGTGGATTGTGAGCACTGTACTCAGCTGTGAACACAGGAAGCACCACCAGTGACATGCTACACAAATGGACTTGTGCTCTTTGGTTGGTTCAACCAGCTAGAGAGGGTGAGCTGGTTCACTGAGCAGACCTAGTGATTCAACTGGATAGGACAGACTCCAGGAAAAGTCCAGTGATATAAGGCTGCACTTCCAGAGAAGCTGTCCTAGTGAAACCCTGCCCTTTTCTCAATCCTTTTGGAGTGGCTTTGGTGTCCTGTCTGGTTCCAACACCTAAAACATAATACGCCCCTGGCGGGCCATGGCCTCGACCAAGAAAGGATGAACAAGGAAGGTGGCCTTCCAGAGCCCAGAGTATTCATGAAAGAAGACTGGCCCTTGCTCAGTAGACCACACCCAATCGCAAGACCCCCATTTCTCTCCTCTCTTTGTCTACAACAAAACCTTCATTCATTCATTTCCGAAAGTCACACAGATTTTCCAGAGACTACCATTATTTGCGCTTCCTGAAGTGTCCTCTCCATAACTGAAGTTCAACTTGGAATTCTTTGGCCTTCCATTCAGAACTGCAATCATAGGTGGCAGCTGACCAAAATCTGCATGAATTCATTAGGAGCAGAGATGCCTTCCTCTCGCGCCTAAGGTTCACTGCTTTGACATTATATGGCTATAGGAACTCTTCCAAAAATCTACGCAATGTCTTAAGGCATCCTGAAATGTAAATAAAACAAAGAAGCATAAACAGAACACAATTAATCCTTGAGCCTGGAGTCTTTGAAGATCCAAAAAGTGCAGATGGCAGGGCTCTTCCAGATAAGATGGGGGATAATACCATAGGCTCCTCTGTCCCCCAGCAGAATGTGTGATTTATTCTTCATGCCCCATAAACAATTAAGTAATAGTCTAGACCAGTGATGTATCTCTATTAAACAGAAACCCAACATCTCTGGGCAAAAAGAGCAGATTTCATGCAACAAGGAACGGAACGGAACTTGTGTTCATCCTACTCCTGTGGTAGACACTGCTATTTGGAGATATTAGATACAGCAGAACTTAACTAGCAATTAAAATATATTCAACATCCAGAATGCAATTTTGCTATGTGCAGTCACATCTATTTGTTTATATTCCCTCTGTGACTGTTTTTTACACTAAAAGGGCAGTACTGACAAGTTGTGACAGAGCTACACGGCCCACAGAGCCTAACATGTTTACTCTGTGGTCTTTTTAGAAAAAAAAAATTGCTAACACCTGTTGCAGATGATTCTTTAAATATACAGACCTTTTGAAATGCCATTATCCACAGCTGCCAAAAATCACCTACTTGACACAACTCCCCTCACATGCCTGGTACTAAGGCTGTCCTGACAAATACACATTCACAATGCCACACCTCCACTTCACAGGGCTCTACCATGGTCAAAAGGGTCAACATAACACCACCACCCACCTGCACTAAGACCTAAAGCCAAAGATGAAGGAAAGAGCAAATTCAGCACGAGTTCGGCGGCTTTTCTTTGCTCTGCAGGAAGTAGTTACTACCAAGAGGTCCACTTCATGCCACGCCACCAACCCTGTCTAATGCTTTCAGCCCTTTGTCTATGTGTTGTCTATGCTAGGGGAGAAATGTCCAGTGCCCAGCTCACACCAACTATGAATAGGACAAATGAGGCAGACTAAACAACAGCAGGGTCTGTTCAAGCTGGAATTTAAAAATCTCACTCTGAGGTCCACCGGTAGCTGGCACACAGGGGACTCAGTCTGTTGGCTGGGTTCCTTTTTCTAAGGCGCAGCGCCCTCACATGGTGCTAAAGAGAAGGACAGCCCTCCTGAAGAGTTGGCTCAGATGCCATCAGCGAGGAGGCTCTGTACTCTGTCTGTAGGGACTTTAAATCAATGTTATCCAGATTTCCAGCTTGGGCTCCTTCACAGATAGCTCCTCGCTGGAAACTTTACACCAATCAGTATAAACTCTGACCTCTACAGAAACTCACTAAACCGCAGCAAATGGGATTCAGATGTTTCCACGTACAGTACAATGATGTGACCTAGACTTGAAACACTTTGGCAAAAAACAGGAAAAATGATGTGGGTCTTTGAGTCCCTCCCAGAACATGATACAGCCTTGACCTGAGCCCTACAGTGATCTGAGCCCTTCCCACTCCCCCTTCGGCCCCCTCCCCACAGCCCACTGCCTCATTCCACGTTCATATGTCCCCTCCACGGTCTACACCAGTTTACTTGTTTCACCAAAGTTATTAATTTCTTCCAGTCAAGAAAGGCAGACCATACCCTAAAATCAGAACTGAGAACATCCCTGGAAGGCAGACCATACCCTAAAATCAGAACTGAGAATATCCCTGAAAAGAGAACTAAACTGATCTCTGGAAATCACACCCAGAGGTGCAATTGTTCCCCCTGCAACACACACCCACAAACACCCCCACACCTGAGAAGAACGCAGAAGTGTCACACAAAAACCCAGATTCCTAGACTGTCTGGCTTTGCTGGACACAGCTGGTGAATTACAGACAAAATGGGTGGACTGGGGGATTCTGCATGATGGTATAAAACGAAAAGAGGTGGAATGAACAAGGTCTAGTGCCTGGGACAGACACACAAAAAATACCAGGAACTGGCTCCCTCGAGTCGGTCGTGACACAAACAGTCCACGTGTCTCATGCTGAGTAGATACCAGGCCTTGCAAGGGAGCAGCCCATCTGCCAGCCATGTGCACTCCTTGGGGCACCACGGAGGAGCTGGAAAGTGTTCGGCTGGGCAGCAGGGTAGCCGAGTGATCAAGTGTGAGTCCAGGCAGGGCACACGTACTCAAGAATTCTCCCTGTCCCTCAAAGGACTTGTCAAAATGTCTCAAATACAGCAGAGCAGGATCTTGCAGGAAGGGGATGCTCCCGAGTCAGGGATAGGGTTTGGGCACCAATTTCAACAGCCGGCAGACCCTCCTGGGGGTGAATGCCAGGAAAGTGCCTGCTGATGGTATAAAGAGCAAGAATACTTGTAACCGTCCCCACCTCCCGCTCTTACCTTTCAACTAACAAGAGTGAGATTAACCGAGGGCTTGGGATCCCCTCTAAAGTTACTTTTCCAGGTAGCCAAAGAACAGAAGGGCCGCGAAGGTGTACTTCTCCCCCATCCAAGAGGTGTTACCCAGGACAGCGCATATACACACCTGTGCAGGTTCTGCGTTCTATCTACGCCAGGCAAGAGCAGCTCTTGGTAGGGAGGCCTGATAGTTCTCACGTGCATCCCCTGGGCAGGTTGCATCTCACGCGCTTGGCACCTCCCCGGTCCCGCACACCTCAACTCAGACAACCAAGGGCCTCCGCTCACTCTCCCCACCCCCCACCCCTGTCCCCTTGGCGCACAGGTCTTCCACACGGCGGGGATGGAAGGAGGGAACCGGCAGAGAACTACAGGATTCTCATTTGCCCTCCGGAGGCTCAGTCTCCTCGAGCCGAGGCACCCACTCCAACCCTCTGAGGGGACCACCCTGGACGTCGCAACAGACCGGACACGCAGACCCGGAGGGGGCGCGGGCAGTACCAGGCCGCCGGCGGCGCCGCAGGCGCTGAGCGAGACGAGGGAGCCGGGGTGGCCGAGCACTCGGCCCGAGTAGAAGCACAGCTCGACCGGGTGTCCGCGGCTCCCGGTGGCGCCCGCTTCCTCCACCTCGAAGCCACGGGACAGGAAGCGCAGGTCGCGGCGCAGCTGCAGGTACAGGTCGCGCCCGAAGGCCGGCAGGTGCAGCAGCAGGGCGCGCTCCGCGGGCCGGGCGCGCAGAGAGGCGAGGGGCGCGCGGGGCCGCCGGCGCCGTCGGGGCCCGGGAGCTCCTGGCAGTGGCTGCAGGTGCACGTCGTCGGGGCGCACCCGCCACGGGAGCACCACCTCCACGTCGGCGGCCGCGTCGCTCACAGCTGCGGGGGAAAGAAGAGACGCGTCGGCGCGGCGGGCCCGCCTGGCCGCCAGCACTCCCGCCGGCCGGCCGCCGCGCGCCGCGCCAGCTCCGGACCGAGCGGCCGCACGGGGCATTTCCTTCCCGCCCTCGCGCTGGCACCTCCGTGCCGGCCAGCGCCTCCGCCCGGCCCGCCGCCAGAGGGTGGGGGAGGGCCGAGGGCTCCCCCGGGACGGCGCCGCGGTCGCGATGCGCGGACCCGCGCTCCGGAGCCCGGCCGGGAGCAGCGCGAAGCCCCGCTCTCCAGCCGCGGCCCACACCCTCTCCTCAGCCTCCGCGAGCGCTGTCAGCGGTCCGCCCGCGGCGTCCGGGCAGCCAGGATGCCCGGGAGGGCACCGCGAAGGTGGCGGCGAAAGGCAGGGGCTGAGGAGGGGCAGCGGAAGAGGGGGCGCTACCTGTGCTCGGATCTAGTCCCCAGAACAGCAGCAGCAACAAGGGCAGGACCAGAGGAGGCAGCAGGGCGCCGTCACACATGGTACTTGGGACGAGCACCCCCCTGGACTGCAGCGGCGGAGCGGCAGCGCGGGTCGGCGGCGCCAGCCGGAGTGAAACCTCGCAGCCTTTGGAAAAAGTAATTAGCGCTGCGGACAAACCCAACGTGGTAAATCTTAAGCCCCGCCTTTCCCGCCGAAAACAAGAGATGACTGGTCGCTCGCTTTCCTCTGCCCCGCCTCCTCCTTCTCTATTGGTTAGAATGTGTGGACACCAAAGTGCGTAGTTAGGTTGTAAGCATTTTCTTACACGTGGTTTCTGGGCAGTAGCGGGAAGGCGACACCAGGTGGCGCGCGGGAACCAACTGGGCTTGTGTGATCCTGGAGAGAACACTGAACCCGACTTCAATTTGTCCTCATTTTGGAAATTCTTTGAGGCTACTGCCGAGCTTTCGGGAAGGACAGGCCAGAAATCGTCCTGGCAAGCCAGTTCCAGCCACAAGAGTCTATATTCTCTGCATCAGTGTAAAATTAGTTTTGATTGTTGGCAGCTGGGAAGACTTCCAAGTCAGTTTCGTGCATACCTGAGTTTGCACCTGAAGACTATATTCTAGGTATTCAACCAAACTCCTCCCACCTCCCGTCTCTGGGCTTTATTCTCGCAGAAGCCAAGGAGATGGGCATCTTTCTGCCGACTGAGAAACTGCGGAGTAAGGAGCTTAAACGAGCTTAATTAAATTACCCACATGTTTCTGTTAGAGCAAAGCATAGAATTCGTGGCCCTGACTTCTGGCCATAGGGTGCTCACCACTAACAACAAGAGCCCTCTGAGAGAGGCAGGACAGAGTACTGGCCAAGGTGTACAGGTTAGGTAACTGCAGAACAAAGTATCAAAGTTTTAACTTGAACCCAAATCTTTCACAACAGAATGGAGTCTTTTCCCTTCTGAATATAACCGAGGTCGATGAGTGATTCCTTTAGCCTCTTGAAGAGTATCTTGTGGAAAACAATACAGAATTAAGCAAAGGGCAACCATACCAGTCTCAGATATCCCCTCCCTTCCCTATTTTCTCAAAGCAGGAAGGTGACAATCTTCTACTGAACAGAATCGAAATTTTGTCATAGGATTCTATATCACCATAATGCACCAGAACGCACTGTCCAACTTCCACCAGCTTGGTTCACCTTGAGGTGGACTGTGGCCCTCCATAGTGGCTTGTCACAGAAGGAGCTACAGTCTACCCACTGCTTCAGTGACACCTCTTTAGTTGCCTGGAGGAGGGACCCAAGTCCTGTTATTGACCAATCTTCGGGCTTTGTTTCTCCCCATTAAGTGTGTTCAGATACACAGCCTTAGCACGTTGAAGGCTCAGAAAATTTTCTAGCAACACAAGAAGTCATGGTGAGTTTCTGAGTGCAGTTGTTTGGCAACATAAACACACACATACAAAACAACAATAAAAACCACCCCGAAGGCCTGCCACTGAGAGTCATAGAATATGATCACACTACCTCATAAGATAATTACTGCTGCCTTTGTAGGTAACCAGAAATAGTCACCATTGAGGGGATGCTCAGACGCTAAAATGACTCCATAGTACACAAAAACTAAAACAAACACAAGTTACTGTTTTATCCCAAGACTGACCAAAATTAAAGCACTTAGAAATATCAAGTACTGAAAAGGATGTCTTCCTGTCTTCTTGCAGGAGTAGAAATTGGCACAGTCACTTGATGACCAAATGGGTGTCTTAGTTACTTTTTTATTGCTGGGACAGAATAACTGGCACCACAACTTTAGGGAGGAAAGATTTATTTTTAGCTTATGGTTTGAGAAGGCCTTAATCCATTCACAGGTGGACAGCTAGAAATGGTGGATTCACATGGCAGGGCCACAGCTGAAGCCACTGCTCCAGAGACAGAGATTCTCACAACATGATAGAACAGAGACAAATCTGGGTGGAAGGGCAAAACTAGCCCACACCTCTCCAGGCCAAAGCCTCAAGCACTTGCAGCTCCAGCCAAGTCCCACCTCCCAATAGTATATAGTATCCACCTGGCACATGAGGATTTTGGGGGACACTCCAGATGACATCATAGCATTCCACCCCTGCCCCCAAAAGACTCATGTCTAATTCCTTATGCAAAATGCATTTAATCCTTCTCCAAGAGTTGCTGAACTCCTGACAGTTTCAGCACTGTTTAAAACAAGAAAGTCCAAGTCCAAAGTCTCCTCTGAGAAGAGGCAAATTCTCAGCTGCGAGCTCCTGTGTAGAACAAAGAGTTAAACACTTTTTACACACAATGGCACAGGGTAAACATTCCCACTCCAAAAGAGAGGAATAGGAGTATAAAAGGCAATCAGACTAAAACAAGTTCTAAACCCTGTAAAGGGTTAAATCCTGTAGGCCATGGTGTTCAGCACCTGGGGCAAACTGTAGCAAGATATGAACTCCAAAAAGGCTTGGGGGTCCCCACCCCTACAGTATCACTTCTGGTCACAATCTCCATCTTCTCTTCTTTGGGCTGGATCTGCTCACAGTCTGTAGCTTTCCTTAGTAAATGATCCATGCCTCCTGGCTTCTCCAATTTTCTGGGTTCTCCACTGTACCTTAGGCTTCTCCTTTACAACTTCACACATTGCCCTCTTGGGGCCACACTGGTTGGCCTCTAAGGCCTTTCTCTGAAATCTGAATGGAAGACTCCATAAACCCACAGCTCTTATACTCTGCAAGCCCATAAAGCCAGGACCACTTGGATGTCACCAAGTTCTGCCACTGACTTAAGCAGTAGCCCAGCCCCTTTAGACAAAGGCTGCTGAGGTCTCTGAGTTTTTAGATGGTTGAACTCTAGGGACTGGACTCTGGCAGGCTTTTTTTCTTTGGTCCTAGGGTACATTTCTCAGATCAAAATCTTTTGCCTTTCCACCCTTGAGTTGGTAAAGGGTGAAGTCATATTGACTTTTGAAATAGCGTCAAGGCATCTTTCTTATAGTCCTGAGCATAAGTACTTGGCTTCTTTGTAGTGTTAATCTCTTTAAAATCCCTGTGCTCTTTGGCCCCATGACTGCAGGCCATTTTGGTCTGGCACTGCAAACTTTTTACATGATTTTTCTCTGCCATTTTTAACTTTCTTTCATCATAGACTTAGCTAAAAGCTACAAATAGTAGTCATGCAGTAGCCTGGACACCAGGCTGCCTTAAGATTTCCTACACCAGATTAAGTGGTCCATTATCCCTAATCTCAGTTTCAGGCAAAGTCTCTAAAGAAGGGCAAAACACTGACAAACTTTTGACAGAGTGTAGCAGGGGTGGTTTTTAGACCACTTGCCAATATAATTCTCCTTCCCATCTGAATCTTCTTGAACCTGAAGTTTCCAATCCACACTTCCTTCATCATTCTGGTCTTCTGAGCTCTAACCAGTCCTCTCATCAAGCTCAGAGCATTCCAAGTCTTCTCCAACCAGCATCCTCAAACATTTCCAAAGTGTTCCCGCAAACCAGTTCCAAAGGTTTCTAAACCTCATTTCTCTGATACCAATTTCTGTCTTAGTTACTTTCTCATTGCTGTGACAGAATACCCAACATCAATAACTTTTAGGACAGAAAGATTTAACTCACAGTTTCAGAAGGCCTCAATCCATTCACAGGTGGGCAGCTGGAAATAGTAGAATCACATGGCGGAGCCGCAGCTGGAGCCAGTTCTCCAGAGACAGAGATCCTCAAAACATGGCAGAACAAAGACAAATCTGGGTGGTAGGACAAAACCAACACATACCTCTTCAGGCCAAGTCCCAAGCACCCGCCCCTTCCAGCCATGTCCCATCTCTCAATAGTACACAGTATTCATAAGTACATGAGGCTTTTGGTGGACACTCCAGATCCAAACCACAACAATGGACAAATGAGGGAAATCAATAACACACACCTGGGATCGGGGGTATACTCAGTGGTTAGCACACCTGCCTAGGAAGTGCAAGGCCCCAGGCTCAATGTCCCATAAAAAAAGACATGATTATGTGGAAATGGAATACAGTATGGCTATTTAAAAAATGTAAAACATAAAGTCCGACACCTAAAATAATTGAAAGCAAGAACTCAAATAGATATTTATACAAATATACCCATGATCCTAACCGAATTATTCAGTCACTAAAAAGTAGAAGCCCCCAAATGTCCATCAACAGATGAAGGGATAAAAGGATACAGTGAGAACATCCAATAAGGGCATGACTTAGCTTTTAAAAAGGAGATTCTGGCATATGCTGGAAAGTGGATGGACCTTAAGAACATGGGGCTGTGTAAATGAGCCAGCCCCAAAACTCAGATGTTGCATGGTTGCACTCTGATAAACTTCCTATAGAGTAGTCAAATACACAGAGGGGGAAAGTAGAGTGGGGCTCCCAGGGGCTGGGGTGGGGGGAATGCGCAGTTAGTGCTGAATGAGTGCAGAGCTTCGTTTTGGGATGATGAAAAGCAAACGAGATAAATGTCAGTGCCAGTTGGACAACTGTGTGAATGAACTTATGGTCATCACATCTACAAATGCTTAAAATGGCAAATTTTATGTCATAGATATTTTAGTACAACAGAAAGTGCTGTGACGAATGTATTGCTTTTGTTATCATCTCTTCTTATGCTCAAAATGTCTTGGTTTTTTTTTTCCCCCTGAAAGAACAAGGCTTAATCTCTTTTTACACAAGAAGACTTAAGGACTGGGAGAATGTAAAACCACACAAAAAGCAAACAAAAGCCCTGCAAGGGGAAGTGGCATTCTGAATCTGACAATGGTGATAACAAGGGTCACTTACCTGTGTCTCAGGTCAAAATGATTTGTTACCCTGGAAGCTGACACTAAGCTCCTAAATTTTCCAAGTTGCCTCCTCCCCCACCCCCCGCTTTCTTTGTGAACAACTCTATTCTGACTTTTTTTTTTTTTTTCTAATTATGTTATCTGGCACAGGCCCCAAGAAGCTGGGACATGTGGGCTGGCTTGGGTGTTTCACACACAGAGATATAGCTTAGATGAAGGTAGCCATTGCCTTGGGTATTATTTTTGCAATTGGGAGCGAGCAGACAGTCCCTAAGGCACCACATAGTGTGCCAACTGCCACCACGTTCAAAGCCCATACTTAGAAATATAAGCCAAAGAGAGGCTGAGATGCAGAGGAGGAGGGGCATGGAGACCAAACTCAAGCCCTTACGTCTCCCACCCAAGACATTCTTTGGCTGGCAGTAGGTGTGCCCCGGTCCCAAGACCCACAGGTACATCTTGCAGACAAAAGAAGACTTGGGCCTGGAAGATCACTAGGCATCAGGGGAGGGAGTTGGAGAAGCTATGGCAAGTGACAGGATCCTGTTGTGACAGTCTCCTCTTTGAGATCCCCTGTAGGTGGCTAAAGCTTTGGATGGTACCAAGACCTACGTGTACTGTTTTTATTCCTACACTTACATGTGGTGATCAAAAAGTGCAGTGGATGTTTAAATGTTCTTTGAAATATATATGACAATTAAAGACACACTGCCGCTAAACCCCCTCCAAGCCCTCCGCCTCTCTTCTAGCCACCTACCCCATCACTCTTGTCACTTTCCAAAGCAGTTCCAGAAGTCCTCTTCCGTGACAGTGTTTATGAGGTGTGAGGAGCCACAGCGACAGTGCCACACCGTACCATGCAATGGTGGGCTAGTGTAAACCCGCAGCTGTCCTCACCTGCTTTCCTCGCTGGGTCTTGCATCACGCACCTGCTGGCTCACTTCCAAAGTCGAATGACCATGGCAGACGAACATTTGAAGTCAATTCAGGGCATCAAGGTAACCACAATGCTGCAAGCAAGAGACAGCGAATGATGCTCGGAACTGCCTCAGGAATCAGCAAGGCGACGTGGGGTAAGTGTGTCCAAACTGCAGGAATCATTCTGGTGGGGAATGATGGCAATATATTTTTTAACCATAATATTTGCAAAAGATTAAGAAGCATTTACCTCATTTTTAATCATGCTTCCTAAACACCAATATACTTATTATATAGGTACAATAACAGATGCACACTAATAGCAACATAACAATATAATAACAATGAAAAGGAACAGTTATAACAATATGGTATAATAAACCCTATGCCTGTGCTTCTCTCTCCCTCCTCTCTCTCTCTCTCTCTCTCTCTCTCTCTCTCTCTCTCTCTCTCTCTCTCTCTCTCCCTCCTCTCTCTCTCTCTCTCTCTCTCTCTTTCTCTCTCTCTCTCTCTCTCTCTCTCTCTCTCTGTACCTCACACAAGCACTATAATACCATGACAGTCGATCTGATAACCAAAATGGCTACCAAGTGACTAAGGGGATACACTGAACAGAAAAATGGTCCACGTCCCCAGCAGGACAAAGCGCGATTTTGTCACATTATTCAGAATGGCAACATAACTTAAAGCTTATGAAGTGTTTGTTTCTGGAATTAAAAAAAAAATATTTTCAGACCATAGTAATTGAAAACCATAAAAACCAAACAGCAATTAGGGGAAGACTGTTGTGACTTGGTTCCTTAGGCATCCGACTCACGTCCCCCGCGGACAATGTGGTGCCACTTCCCGTCCAGCAGGGGGCGCCCAACATCAGTCTCATTTTCTTAAATCAAGATTGGTGTAAAATGTAGGCAGCTGCTTCCTTCCTGTTCCAAAGACTTGTTATTTTTTCTGAGTTACATTTCACCTTTTCCCTGTTGAGCCTGGATCTCAAACTGAAGTTCAGCTGCTTGGCTGGCATTCTAATCCGCCAAATGAGTCTTGCCAGCCCCTCCCAGAGAGATAGGTTACAGGGTGCTCACAGAATTCCTTCACCACCAGTGGAGCAGCCACTTTCCAGAAATTCCTGCTACCTTCTTCTCCTGCTCACCAGGACAAACACACACACACTTGTGGACACAGACAACTCCAGAGATACTATCCTTTCAACACTGATATTTTTTTTTAAGTCTGGCTGTCACCTGTCCACTCAGGGTTGTTTCTAAGGTACCCCTAATCCCATTTATTCCCATCATCTTGGCTTTTCACACCCCTTTCCGAGCCTCTCTCAGCTGCTTGCCCATGGCCTTCGAAGTTCCCTGTTTTTTTTTTAACATAATGCTCTCTCCCTGTCCCTCTGAAGAGTGACTAGAGATGTGTTTGACAAAGAGATAGTACCTATAGTCCGGATTAGTAGGATGAATTAGTAGGATGACTACTAATGTGTAAGACATTAGCATGGAGCTTTGTCCCAACCAACTCCCTTCTCTGAGAACTATCTAGAAAGCCATGTACTTTTTCATCATTCTGCAACACACCTTTCCCATCTTTGATTGATCGATTTCTCTTCTCTCAGCCTTCCTCCTCAGGGTTCTGGAACCTATTTTCTCTCCCAGTTCTTCTTTTATTCAAGGAAAGCAGCTTGTCTGATATACGAAGATATAATCCAACACAGACTGGAAAACAAAATAGAACCAAATTTATATCCGATGCAAATGGTGATGATAAGGACCAAGGGTTTGATATGAAGTACTGAGCAGATGTCTATAAACTTGGATAATACTTGTTAGATTCTGTTGTGTCGTTAAAACATATCCCTCAATTATCACCTGCCTCCCATCAGCAGATGAACCAAATTAACCTACTTACAAAGTGTTGTAGGATTGCCCTTTTTTCCAGCAAATGAAGACTATTAGGACTGATTCTTTGTAATTTTTGAGGCCAGGTTGTAAAAGAGATGGCGCTTCTGCCTGGCTCTCATGCTTGGACCATGCGTGGTTTCCTTTTGAGGAAACCTATGGCTATGTTTACAAGGTCAATCAGGCAGCCCTGGGGGGCGGGGGGGTGCTGCTCATGTTCCGGGAAGCCCTTGTGGAAAGGAAATCCACTTGCCCTAATCAACTTGGAAAAACAGAATTTAATAACAAGTATGTGTATGTACACCCACCCACACACATAATGTGTGGTATGTGACAGAACTTTATTAGTGCTGCCTACAAGTCTGAAAACAGAGTTCAAAATGGCAGTCTGCACATGTGAAAGCTGGAGGGTCTGTAGCTGCTCCGATGTGAGATAGGAAAAATCCCAGTCTGAGGTCAGTTGGTGCAAGCCTGGGATGCAGACCCATCAGTGCCCGGGCGTGCTGGAGAAGGCCTGAGGACTGGAGAGAGTCTGCAGTGGAGGGAGTCCAAGTCGAGTGATAGTCCAGATCTCTCCCAGGAGAAGGAGCTGAAACGATCTTCATTCTTCCTTCTCATTTCATTCATGCTGCCAGTGTATTGGTCGAGCCACCAACACCAGGGTAGGTGTTCTTCCTTTATTTGCTATCCTATATGTCAGTCACACACATGCAAAGGTCTACGCTGTGGATTAACTAGGCATTTCCTAATCCCACCGAGTTGACATAATACTTTAACTGTCCCACCAACCAGCTACTTATTTGAGTAAGTCACTTTTGGAAGTGGATCCTCTTTCCTCTGTCAAGTCTTCAGATGATTTCGGCCCCCGCCCCCGCCCCCCACCCCAGGCTTTAAGTATGTCCTACACATCCTGTGCACCAGCAAGCCACCCCCTTGGCTGAATTCCACATTAACAGAAAAACAACAGAAAATAACTTAGTAGTTTAAATCAATAAGTTTTAAGGTGATTTGACTAGTACAGATTTGTAACATGTTCTAAAATTAAGTCCAGGGTAGATTTGATGGTGGCATGCAGGAGGTGGTCATTAGGAGTCCAGAAGTAGCCTGCAGGGCAAGCAGAATAAATATACCTGCAAGAGCCTCCAGGCAACTGAATGGTCACAGGATCTGTATCCTTCTCACCACACCTAACTCAAACCCAGGGGTGAGACCGGCTTGCCCACGAAGAGTGTGGTTGTCTGAATCTACACCTGCGTGAGTTTGACACCATCAAGGAGGAACCGGGAGTGCAAGTACAAACACACACACATTTCTTGTTACACACAATTCCAACATGTCCTGTAAGAAGGAAATACAACACGTGCTCAGCTCTACAGAAAACAACATGTATGTAGTCATCATTCTATTAGTACTGTGAAATAAATTTCAACCATTAAGATAACCACAATGAAAACACCAGAGCCACCATTCTAGCAGCAGAATCTACTGGACAAGTTATTATTCTTGATAGTCTAAAAGAAAAAGCAAGGAGATCATCTGGAAAGTGAAAAGAAGAAGAAGAAGAAAAATAGAGTGGAACCACTCTCATCTTCCCAAATGAAGAACCAAAAAGCTTTTGCTGCCAGTAAGCCCGTTGGCCAGAGCCCGAGATCGTGACATGCTTGGCCCCTGGCTGCGTTGACCACCCGTCGTCTGTGCCAGGCCTTGGCTATGCCAGTGCAGTGACAGTAGCACCGGTAGTGGCAAGCTGGGCCCCAGAGGCTGCTCTGGCCAGGCTTCCTGGGAGTCCTTGCCTGCCTGCCCAGGACCTCCAGCCACCACGGAGCCATGTGAGGCAGCAGTGTCCTTCACCGTGGCCGCGTGCCCGGGAAAACAGAGAGTGGAGCTGACTGTCTTCCCCCACTAGTGGCTCTGTCCAGCGCGCACCCTTCCCCACTGCTGGAGCATGCGCACCCTTCCCCACTGCTGGAGCATGCGCACCCTTCCCCACTGCTGGAGCATGAAGCCCCCTATTGTCCATGTCCCTGGCTCACAGCCCACCTTTTCGCCTCCTGGCGGTTCGCTCTGGGCAGCAGGAGCATGTGTAGCTGGAAGAAGACACACAAGGCCACACAGGGCCCCCAGGCTACCTCCTGCGTCCAGGTCCTGTACTAAGCACTGGAGTCCTCTTTCTCTTCTGTTCCTGGAGCCCTTCCCCCAAGACGTGCTGGCCCTGCTGCCGGCCTGAGTGACTCTCTTACCCCAGGAGTGGTCACTGCCCTGAGGACTCCAGGTAACAAGAGATAACCGGGCACCTGTCTAACCGGCATTTTTTTTTTTTTTAAATCTCAGCACCTTTGAAGCCAACCCTCTGCTGGAGGGTGGCCCAAGAAACAGTGGCTTGGCATCACCAGGGTGGGGGCCTTGTTGCACCCACTTCTGCATTTCCTAAACCCTCCTGGGAAGGAGGGACCTTGGGGCAGGTGCTGGAGTTGCCAGGGCTCTGCCCAGTGGGTACTGATTTATTTGTGAATAAATGGCTTGTGTTCAAAAAAGCATTATTTATAGTTGATAAAATATTTCACATATGAGTTTTAAATATACAATTAAAGAAGTAAAAATCTCTTGTCTTTGGATGAAATTGTGTTAAAAGTTAGGTAAATCCTTACCCCTCCTGCCAGTCAATCAGTTGATTCATCTAATTTTGATATATAAGAAATATTGTTATGAGAATAGCTTTTTAATGATACGAATAAAACCATCAGAAGATCTAAAACCAGAAAGAGTTAGAAGGTTTGTTCCTATAAATCTAGGAACAGAGTTGGGACCAGGTATCATTGTTTTACCCATCAGGAACTTCTGTTAGCCTTTGCTATTTATTGACTGTAATGCTTAGGAAAACACAATGCCTTTTTTTTTTTTTTTTAATTCCTGTCAGGTCCCACCTTTAGTCTCATGACACATAGCTATCATTTGAATATGACCATGTCCTCCACAGCTCATGTGTTGGAAACTGAACTCCAACACGACCGTGTTGAGAGGTAGGGCTTTTCAGAGCACTCATGGGTAGAGAAATGCTATCATCTGGATAATGGCTCACATTGTAGGAGTGGCATTCTTATTCACAATGTTCGCCCCTTCTCTCTCTCATACACACACTCTCATCACGTGATGCTTTCTGCCATATTATAACACAGCAAGATGACCCTCACCTAGTGTGGCTCCTTAAACTTGAACTCCCCAGCTTCCAGAACCATGAGCCAAAGAAATTCCTATTGCTCATAAATCAGCTAGTCTATTGTATTTTGTTACAACAACACAAAATGGACAAAAATATATGTATACTCTTTGTGTTTATGAAGAGACTGGCATTTGTATAACATAGTAAGCACTACTTAATTCTTCCAATAACCCTGGGAGGGAGACATTATTCTCTTTCACTTATAGATGAGAATAGGGAGCTGGGAAGTACAAATAACTTGCTTCAGGTGGTTTATGTTATTTTTCTTAAGCATTGTAAGTTCTGGGCCCAGAGGAATAGCACAACGGTTAGAGCACTTATCTAGCAAGTGTGAGGCTCTGAGTACAATTCCCCAGCACTGGGCATGGTGGCGCATGCCTGTAATTATAGCACTCAGGAGGCTGAGGCAGGAAGATTGCTCTGAGTTTGAGGTCAACCTGGGCTACATAGCGAGTTCGGGTCCAGCTTGAATAATAAGACCCTGACTCAAAAAGAAAAAAATAAAACAAATTGTAGGTTTTTTAAACACTGACCACTTCTTACAAACTTCCCATGAGGTAGAGTACTACGTTATGGATAAAAATATAAGTAACATCCCAGCAATCAGGAGGCAAGAGGATTGCCATGAGTTCTAGGCTGGCCTGGGCTACATAATGAGTTCAAATTAGCCTGGAAAATACAGCGAGAAATTGTCTCAAGAAAAAAAAAATGAAACAATTGAAAAAGATCAGTGATTTTTCACTGGATCCCAAGGGCAGAACAGATAAGCAGGTTCCTGAATCCTCTCTGCTTCGTCACAGGCGAGAAGCAAAGTCCTCCTCACACCCTCTGACACTGGTGCTACTGTCTGTCTGGTTGGTTTCTTTGTCCCTGGGGTTGGAACCTCCGGTCACACTCAGGTTTGGCCAGGGCTCTGCCACAGAGCTACATCCCCTGCAAATAAATAGGTGTTATTATTAACCACATTCTAGAGGCAAAGCAACAGCACCAGGGAGAATGAGCAACGTGTTCACAGAAATCAGTGGTGGAGCTGGGATGTGCCTTAACCCTGGAACACCTGCGTCATTCCCTCTGTTGATGAAGGGGGAAAGGGAGGGAAGGTGGGAAATCCAACTAGTCTGTGAAACCATCTCGTGGCAGGTGCAGCCGCTCTCTTTAACTATACAAGCAGGGCAGTGTTTTTTTCTTCTCAAATCCTCAGTTTTCTCATTGGTGAAATGAGGAGTTAAACTACAAGATCTCGTTATTTTTCCATCTTTTCCATATTGGGGATTGAACCCTGGGGCACTCACTCTACCACTGAGCCAATTGCAGCTCTTTATATTTTATTTTGAGACAGAATCTAATTTATTGCCCAGCTGTGCTCAAACTTGGGATCCTCCTGCCTCAGCCTCCTAAAAGCTGGGATTATACCTGTTCTTACCCCACCCAGCGGTTATCTTCTTTTTGTGTTGGTGTCTTTAGCCCAGGGATCTGACAGTCCTCCGAAACAAAAACAAAGGCCTCAGGTATCCCTGGGACATTACAGGCACTTAGTTAAAATAGATGCTTTCAATAATGAATATGGAAAGAAAATATTTTTCCAAAAATCAGAAAACTACCAATACTTTGATAAAGTCAGAAACTTCTGAAGATTCCTGGGTTGTTCAAGTGGCCAGAGGCTAATGAAGCTTTAAGCCCACCTCCCTCTGGATTCATTTACTCTCATTCTCCTCTGGAAAAAGTTCTATTTATCAGGTTCATGTAGGTTGAATTAAAACAACAAGAGTCCAGATGTAAAAACATCCCTCCTGCTAGCCAGAAAGAGACAGGAGGAAGAAGGCCTTCAGTATTCGCAGAACCCTGGGATTTCTTCACAACAACCCAGGACAGGTCACCACCTCCCAGGAGTGTGAACTTCAGTACCCGAGAGCTGAGGGACCACTTGGTGTATAATGAGCACTAATAAGCCTTTGCCAGACTGCCAACAACTGAGTAGCTTCTCCCCTCCTAAATGGGTCACCCAGGACTTTCTTCCAAGAGCAGTTAAACACAGAAATACAAAGTTCAGCAGAGAAACTATAATCAGATCTCAATAATAAAACTGTATTTAAAAAAAAAAAACCTTGAATTGCTAGAACCAAAACCCACAGAACTTACTGGGTGTGCTGGTCCATGCCTATAAGCCTAGCACTATCGGAGGCCAAAGCAGGAGGATCGTAAGTTCCCAGCCTGGATAATTCAGTGACTTAGTAAGATCTCGTGTCAGGATCAAAAATAAAATGTGGCTCAGTACATAGGTCCTGAGTTCAATCCCCAGTACTACAAATAAATAAAACAAAAAAATTAAAAATTAAATAAAAAACCTAAAAAATTCCACTGAGCCCAGACAAGGGCAAGGGGGAGGGGAGGCCAGAGATTGATATGTCATGTTTGCATAATATTCCAAAGTCAATCGCTGCAAATTTGCAATTCATAACATTAACAAACTAAAAAGGAAATATTGTACGAGTATCTTAGCACAGAGAAAGCCAGTCTTGATTGTAAAAAATTCCCTTAGAAAGTTGCAATAGAAGGGAACTTTCTCAACCGTACAAGGGACATCTATGAAGCACCTGTAGGTAACGTTACACTTAATGGGGTCCCCATCGCACCTCTGGCTTCCCTTCCCCCGCTTCACGCACTGCCCTCTCAGGGGCACACTGCCTAGTCCCCAAGGCCTTTTTCTGAAACCTGGGTGGAAGTCTTGTTGACTCTCCGTCTTGCATTCTGCATGCTTGTGAAGCCAGCATCACATGGATGAAGCCCAAGTCTGCTGCTGGCTTGAACGTAGTCTGGCTCCCTCGGACCATGGCCGCACAGACCTCGACTTTTTAGATGGCTAAACTCCTTGGGGATTCACTTTCCTAGGTTGCCCTGCAGGATGCCCTGGGGCTATCTTTTCAAAGCAAACAACAACCCTTCAGATGCCTTCAAGGCATCTTCTCTGTAGTCTATGTGTGCAAACATTCAATCCTCCCCATAATTCACTGGGAGTTCAATTAACCTCCAATTAGAAGGCTTGATATGATTGAGGCTGTTTCCTGGGAACATCAGTTCCCAGGAGGAAAGGCTTATGTAAGCTGATGGCCTCAGGAGGTCTCAGTTCATTCATGGTGTCTTAGTTACATTTTCCTTGCTGCGACTCAATACCCGACACCCACAAACTTAGGAAAGGAAAGGTTTATTTTAGCTCACAGTCTCGAAGGTCACAGTCCATTCAGGAGTGGCCGACAACAATCGAAGTACATGGCAGAGAGAGAGGTGGAGGCAGCTTCCCTGGACAAACAGGAAGACAAGCTGAGGCTAGTTGAGACTAGTCCCCGTCCTCCAGGACGGCAGGTGCAGCTTATGTATCCTTTCAGGTCTCCGCCCAGTAACCAGTCCCTCCTGCATCCAGGTGTGGCCACTACACACCGTGAATCCTAACTTAACTGTAATCCACCCCTCCAGACCAGACCCCAATCCACCAACATCACATGGTTCCATTAAAATACATGAGACTTTTGGGGGACACTCTAGATCCTAACCACAACACATGGGTTGCTGGCAAGGGCAGAAGGGTCTGATGGAGGCCTAGCAGGAGAGAAGCTATCTGGGGCTCTGTAGCAGGAAGCAGAACGTGTGAAGGGCAGAGCTAGTGAGGGAGTTACCCCTTCCAGGTCAGGTCCTAGTGATCCGCCCCTTCCACCAGGCTCCACCCCTTAACAGCACAGGAAATTAATGGATGAACCTCCACGATTGAATCACCTTCCAAACAGAAGGCTTTTGGGGTACAATCCGAGTCAAACCATAAAATGGTACATGTAATTTATAGCAATAAAATACAAAAAAGAAAGCAAACACACAACTCAATTTTTCAAATTAGCAAAAACATTTATATAGACGTATTACTAAGTTAAACATACAGATGGAAAAATAGAATTTAAAATACGCACAATATTATTAGTTTTTAGGGAAATACACATTTAAAACCACAATAAAATAAATACCTGCTCCATACCTATTAGAGAGGTTTCAAAGCAAAACCAAAAGAAAACAAAGCATCAGCCAAATGCAAATGACTATGGGAAAGAACTAGAACTCTCCCACAGTATGTACGAGTGAGAATGTAAAATGGTGCACCCTCTCTGGGAACCATTCTGCCAGTTTCCTCAAAGATGTACGTAGTCATTCTACAGGTGACAAAGCACACATCCACCCAAGGCCTGTGAGTGACTGATCATGACAGTTCTATTTATATATCCCTGAACTACACACAATCCCAGGCCCATCAGCGCAGGAGTGGATGAACATGTTGTGCAATGTACAATACACAGTGGATCACTACTTGGAGATAAGGAAGAATCAACTACTGATACACACCACCATATGAGCAAATCTCAACATTAGTGCAGGAAGCCACATTTCAAAAAAATATGAGCTCTGTGTTTCCATTTTATATTAAATTCCAGAAAATGAACCAAATGTGTTGTTAGGCAGTGATTGTTAGGGAGCGGGGAGGGTATGTGCATGGAGAAAGAATTACAAAGGCACAGGAGAAAAACATGAAGGGTGATAAGTATGTTCATCACAGATCATGGTGTTGACAACTTCGGAGTGTTGTATGTGTCAAAATGTGGGTCATACATGGCGATTTTAACATTGCATTGTGTACATATGTTGCACATTAATTATATCTTAAATATGTTTCAAGATTTGTGTTAGAGCCAGGCACAGACATGGTGACTCACGGCTTTAATGCCAGCCAATGATTTCAAGTTTGAGGCCCACAAGGCAACTTACCAAGACCAAGTCTCCAAAAAAAAAAAAAAAAAAAAAAAAAATTAATGTTGAATTTTAAAAAGAAACAATAAGATAAAATTTTAACACAATACTTTTATGTTCTCAAAGCTTGAAACAACACTATTTTAAAGATAGCAGGTAGATAAGAGGGACACATAAATACGTAAACTGAGCTCCTCTCTTGGGGAATGGAAAATGAGAGATCACGAGGAAAATAATGGAAGAGAAGAAAGAGGTACTTGGCACAGCCCGGTGATGACCTTGCAGTGTACAATGACCTCGCATCCATCCCACTCAGATCCTGGAGGTGGGGAAGAGAGGGGGAGTGACAGAGAAAGGTAAGGAGAAGAGAGAGAGGAGGGGGTTGCAGAGGGAGTGAAACAGGAGGAGGAGAGATCAGACGAACGGATTTCGTGGCAATTCCTCGTAGCTCGGCTTCTTCTACAGACTTGCCTGAGGGCCAGACACGGCCATTTAAGGGTGTAGTTGCATGGTTATCCAATCCCCCTTTCCTGGAGCCTCAAGAAGGTAGTTGTTGCCAAGAACAGCCAGGAGGAAATCTATCCTTTTGTCTCCCTTTTTCCCTTTGGAGCTGATTTTATGGTTTCCCTGCCTTATTTGTCCTGGGGGAGCCCTCCTGCAGAAGACCTGCAAGTCTGGGCAAGTGTGGGCAGAGGCCTGGCCTCTGGTGTTGGGGTTTTACAAAGTGCAAGGGGCTCTGAGGGCCAGGAAGAGGCCCAAGTCTGTGCTTGAGGCTACTTCCTTAGAGGTCTGGGCTAGGGTGCAGAGTCCCTGCGTGGAGCCTAGTTGGCCCTATGCCCTTCACCTCTGCCCAGAGTGGTGTGGCAAAGTCCTCAAAACCAGAAGGCCAGGTCCACACACCCACTCCCTAAACAGACGTCCTGTGTGTCTCAGGCAGGGGTGCCATCCTGGGGCCTCTGCACACGGCTCTTTCCAGCTGTCTTCCAGAGAGCCCACGGCAAGCACGTGGAGGCCCAGGGAGGCCTTGGACTGGGCTAATGTTGGGCTCACCTTCTGAGAGATGTACGTAGGTCTTGTCCTTTATTGCCTGGAAGTATTTTGTTATTGATCAAATGCAGTTCCCTAAGCAAGGATCAAACACATGGCCACGTGCACTCTGAGGATCTTTGGGTAGACAGACAAGACACGGGCACATCACAGCATAGAAGGAAACACAGCTGTAGAAGGAAAAGGGATGGTAGGACCTGACAGGGTGGGATGGGGAGGCAGCCGGGGAACTAGGAAAACCCGGGCAGTGGGATCTCTGTCCTCTCACGTCCCACTTGTGCCCTGTCTCCACGTCTCTGCTCTCAATCCCTCCCGCTTGTCCAAGTCCCCCTCTCCGTTCACTCTTGGGTTTGATCTGCTGCTTTTGGCTGTTTCTCTCTAATCTCTATATCTACACACGCACACACACTCAGGCACACACACACACGCGCGGGAGACATGTAGTGAGAGGCCTAGCAGAGCAGCCATGATGCCTGGGGAGGTGAGTGGGTTTCCACAGGGGCTCAGGGGACCAGGCATTTACCCCGAGTGCCTTAGTCAGTGTTCTCATTGGTCACCAAGTTGTCCCTCTGGGGCTCAAAGCCCACACTCTGACTTGTCTTACTAAATTGTTACAAATATTTTTGTTTTGAGAGATGAATATAAAGAGACTGTTGTCACAGCCCCAGTTAATAGAATCAGGATTCAATAAATCCATCCTTCCATTCTTCACCCTCCCATCTTTCCTCACCCTGAGTGGAGTTCCTTCCCTGGGAGGAGCCCATCTTCCCTGAATCAGAGAATCCCAGCCTCCACTTAGACTTGGTGGTTGTGCTGCATTTGATCCCCAATGTATAAAGACAAAGCTCAGTTCCAATGGCATAATCTCCTAAACGCATGTGTGTTGAGAGGCAGAATTGGGTGTTTCAAATTGGAAACTCCCCACTCACTCAGGCTTGCCGGCTTTGTTTTTGGATTGGGAAATAGATTGTGCGTTCAAAAGAGGACATAAAGTATAACTAGGTTTTAAAAAGATAATAGCATGAATGCTCACAGCCCTATCATCTAGGCTATGAAACAGAACACTAGTAATTGTTATAGACAGGTCAAGAGGCCTCACCTCTCTCCCCAGAGGCGACCTCTGTGTCGCCTGTGCATCTTGTTTCCTCCCTTCTCTTTCTCAGAGCCCTTCTACGTAAGCACTTATCCTCAAATGATACACTGTTGAGTCTTGGAGATTTTCTTGAATCTATTTTCTTATAGTCCAATACAATTCAAGTTTTTTAAAGAGAAGTTTCAAATTCACAGCAAAATTGGGCACAGAGTACAGGCAACCTTAAATATTCTTTTCTTTTCTGTACATATATACAGCTTCCCCTACTATTAACATCCCAAACCACAAAGGTACATTTCTTCTGATTGGTGAACAAGTCATTATCACCAGAAGTCCATAGACAACCGTGGGGCTCTTTTTTAGCGGGGTGCAGTCTATTTGCCTATGGTTTTGATAAATATATAATGATATGTAGCTGTCATTAGTATACCCTGCTGGATAATTTCACAGCCTATGGAGCTTCTGTGTTTTGCTGAAGGTGTGCCCCTAGAATCAGAACACCTTTGTGTTTGTGATTTTGTGAGCTGCCTCTACAATGCCTCTGCCGTGTACTTCCATGGCTGCCGGCCGCCCAGGAGTGGACTGTGACCTTGTAAAACTGTGAGCTAAAAATACATCTTTCCTCCCCTAAATTTGTGAATGTCAGGTATTGAGTCACAGCAATGTAAAAGTACCTACGATCTGTGGGTCCGCCTTTCCCACGTCCTTCCCATGTTGGCTGCACTGCACACCTTCAGCTGGGTGGTCATGGTTGCCTAATGCTCTGACTCTTGTCCTCTGATCCCTGATTTTATTGCCCCTAATGTGGTTACTTTTGGAAGCTCAAAAAGTCAGATTCTTCTGCTGCACTAGGTCTGGGGCTAGGTAAGGGCTCCTGCTCATGAGCTCATGGGATACAAAACCTCCTGGTGCCCGGCTCCTTTATGTTACTGAGAGTCTCGGGTGAGGAGCACCGAGTTCAGACTACGAAGACGCAGTTCATGTTTTAGGGCTCTTGTGCAAAGTCCTTTCCTTATTCCCTGGCTCAGGACAACAGTATCTAAAAGTCTGGGGGTGGGAACAGGGAATCTGAGCACAGAGCCAGCAGCCAGGCAGTGGTGCACGTCTGTTCCACAAAACTCTGTGTCTGCCCCACACTGGCCTCACATCTGCTCCAGTGCAACGGAGTGCTGGGAAGGAGCCAGGGATGTAGCCCATGGTGTCCTGTCTGTCATGAGGTTCCTTTACTAATGTCATTGTTCTCAAGAGAATGAGCCCGCACAAAAGACCTACCACAGGAACCAGGGACCTGCCAATGAAACTGAATGGATAAGTAGTAATCCTGAGGGGACTTTTCTAATATTCTCAGTGGAAATACGTCCAGCTTGACATAATGTCTGGCCAAGACTCTCAAGCTCCTTGTCCCAACCCAAATCCCACACTTACTGTCTGGCACCCAGTTGCCACAGGACAGGGGTCTTTCCAGGGCAGTCCTAGCTGAGGCTGTCAGTGCTCTTACTGTCTTTTTTTATTTTTTTTTTTTAATCTATGAATTGTTCTCTGTCAAGGGGAGTTTGGCAATTTGGCAGAAGGCCTACTGAAAGTAGCAAGTTATGCTGAAAGCATCAAGTCACAGTGAGGTAGCTGCCACAACGGCCAAGGTCCTCTCCGCTGAATTCAGGACAGGTATTATGTATCAACTGTTCAAAAGTTTCTGGGTCAGAAGCCATCACTCACTGCAAGAGAGACAAATGGAATCATTCACTTGCTCAGGAGTCCTGGGATGAAGCAACTGCTGCTCATAGGAACCCAGGAAGGCCAGTAAGTGGGGCTCTTCACGGAACATGGCTGTCACTGTGGGGACAAGAGGCCAAAGAAATGGCCAGTATGAGCAGCCTTCCCTGCAGTGAGGGGTTTCTAAGCCAATCTTTAAGGAGTAGGTTTGGGGTATTTTGCTCAAAGTTCAGGTGAGAAATCTGTGCAATTTTTTTTTTTGAGTTTTGATTTTGAGCACAGACTGTACCAATTCTATGTTCTGTTTAGACCCGGGCTGTCACAGCAAGGTTCAGGGACCATTGCCATGGGACCTTCTGTGGTTCGCCAACACTGACATCCTTCTTCTAGCTAGACTTACAGATCGCCAAGTGCACAAGAAATCTCAGTAAGAATCAACAAGTAGGACTACATTAAACTGAAAAGCTTTTTCAGAGCAAAAGAAACAACTGGCAAGGTGAGAAGACAACCCACAGAGTGGGAGAAGATATTCACCAGTAACCCTTCAGACAAAGGATTACTATCAAGAAAATACAAGCAACTGAAAAACATAAAACCCCCTAAAATAAATGATCTCATCAAGAAGTGGGCAGCTGAAATGAAAAGAAACTTCTCAGAAGAAGTATAAACGTCCAACCAGCGTTCTTCATCACTGGCCATCAGAGAAATGCTAATAAAAACAACATTGAGGTTTCACCTCACTTTAGCGAGAATGGCCTACATCAAGAACTCAAAAAACAATTGTTTGCTAGGGAGTGAAAAAAAGGAACTCTACTCCACTGCTGGTAGGAATCCAATGTGGTACAACCATTATGGAAAGCAGTCTGGAGATGCCTTAGATAGCTGAGAATAGAAATCCCATTTGATCCAGCTACTATACTACTGGGCATATCCTCAAAGAAATGAAGTCAAGCTACCAAAAGGACTCATACATATCCATGTTCATAGCAGCACAATTTATAATAGTCAAATCCTGGTAATAACCTACCTGCCATTAACAGAGGAATGGTTAAAAAAGATGTGGAACCTATACACAACGAAATACTCATCAGACATAAAGACAAATACAAAGCTTTTGAACAAAAATGGGGCCACCTGGAGTCAATAATACTCAGTGAAATGGAACAAACACAAAAGACTGATTATAGACAGGTATCTCTTTTATGAAATCCACAAAAATAATGGCAAAAAACGGCCCCCACGTGACAGGGTAGAAAAAGGGAGGCAATGGTCAGCCAGGAAAGGGTGAGCCACTGAAAAAGGGGAGGGGGGGGAGGGGGGCTAGATATTCATTGATACCCCAACACCCATGTCTCTAATGTGTTATAAAATTTGGAATTCACGTACAAATTTTAAAAATAGTAATAATAAAAATTGTTTTAAAAGAATGAAAAAAATTCTTACGTTAAAATTGACCACTGCGGTGATCCCGTGTTACGGCCTGATGTTTTGCTGTTTTCCTGTGTCGGTGACAGGAAGGAAAGCTTGGTCCTTCCATCTTTTGCTGGGGACAGTTTTGAAAGCCAAGTCTGAAAGCTAAGCCTCCTTGTCATTTGACATGGGATATAGTGGCAAATATTTTTCCTTAGATGTAGTTTATCTCTGCATGTCCTTGCTATCTCCATGGCTGCAGCTCTACACTAAGCCTTAAAATATGGTAGCATGAGTCCTCCCAGTTCTATTTTCCTCAACACTGTTTTAGCTATTCTTAGGCTGAATTTTTCCAAATAAAGTTTAGAAAAAGCGTTTGATTTTTTTTTACAAACAATCCCTTTGCTGTATAGGTTATTTAGAATTACACTGCTTAATTTAAAAATGTGGCCTTTTCCACTTATCTTTGCACTGTGATCAGTGATTACACTGTACATGATTTTAAACATTTGAAATGCTTTGGGATTTGCTTTCTGGTCTATTTCAGTAAATGTTCAATATAAACTTGAAAGAATGCATATTCTACAATTGTTGGATATAACATACTGCATATGTCAATTAAGTCAATTTTTAAATTTCATTGTTCAAAATCTATTTGGATTTTTTTTGTCTGCTTGTTCTACATTTGATCTTAGTCAAGAATGAAGTTCCTTCTTGTTTGATCAGACATTGAGAAATGTGTTAAAACTATCCAAGCATGATAACGAATTTGTTACTCCACTGAGTCTTCTGAGATGTTTCTTTATTTTAAAATCACATTATTAAGTAATATTGTATGTTTTCCTGGTTGATCCCTTTCATTATTATTAAGCATTACTCTTACTACTCGCTAGTTTTCCTAGGCCTTGCCTGGTGTTAGAATAGCCACAGCAGCTTTGAGGGGGAATAGACTTTATACAGAATTTTCAACTTTTAAACATTTCTTTTTCCTGATTTTACAATATATCTCTTGCAAATAACATCTGCAGTTAAGGTATTTAAAAATTCAGTCTGGGGCTCTAGTTTTACATTCGATGTAATCAGTGATGGATCTGGGTCGCAAGCTACCATCCAGCTCTCCATCTTGAGCTTTCTATTTGTGTTGTATACTGTTTCTTTTTCTCCTTTCTTAGTTTGCTCAAGTGTGCAAGACCCTTGTGTCCTCATACCTTAGTTTGTGAAACTGCTAACAGGAATAAAACCAAGTCAGGCACACAAGATCCTGATTATGTTTTAGAAGTATAAGGACTCAGCTAGAATGAAGAAATAGTGTATTAAATACTGTAAAAGCAGGAAACAGACAAGTGAGATGTATGTTTTAAGCATCATGGGTAATTTTGATGGACAGCCAGGTGAACCATCAGTCTGGACCCTATGTCTTCCTACAGCTACCTTGAGGATCGGTCCCGTCATCACCCTTCAACTGCTGCTGTACAGGACCCAGGTGGCACTCGGAATGGAATAGACATCAGCCCTCAGGCTGAATGGCTATCTCTACTGTGCACAGCTAAGAGGTTGAATCTTAAAAACATAATCCTTAAAATTCCTTCTAAATGTGTCTGAGATACGTGGAAATGCAATCACCCCAGAAAACCTGAGCTTCTGCTGTGGTACCCCAGTCAGGCCTAGGGCTGTCACCCCACACCCCTGTGCTCCCATTTGATTTCTGAAGCCACAGTGCCAGTAGCACGATGCCCACATCTGGCCCTCTTCTCTGCTGTTACTTCCCATGCTCCACAGGGCCTTTCTGGTGGACTGGCAAATCTCTGTCTTTACTACACTGGGAGATTGGTTTTTCTTTAAGAAACCAGTGTGTGTATTGAGTGTCAATCAACATGCATACAGTATTTTAATTTTTGTTTATTGAAAGTCATTACCATTACAACAGTATTGATGGTATTACAGATGGCAACTTAATAAAGTATCTCACATAGTCCTGAGCCCTTGCTTCCTGTAGAAAGAGAGGTTGCTTCTGAAATTATCCACAAAAGGCCTAAAGAATGTTATAAAAACACGCAATCTATGTCTTATGAAGTAATTTAATACTCCCAGCTGAAGTTGATATATCAATTTTACTTTCAACAATCAAATGAGGGGAAAAATTAGATAAGCAGTAAACAAATCATTTTTAACTTGAGATTTCTATACTGAGATAAGATCAAAATAAATCAAGAAAAAATTGTTAAGCAAAAACATAAAAAATACTTTAGTGTGACCTTCTCCCACCAAAATAATAATTATAATAATATATATTAATAATAAATGAACAGCTTTGTTCTAAAGTAAGTGGAGGCATTTTAGACACACAGTATCACATTATACATTAGTGCATATGTTATTGTATTTATAAAAGCAAATACTATGCAGGGAAAATTTGAACTTTATTTTTCTGTTCTTTCTGTGATTCTTCAATAAGAGATTTTGTTGGAGAAAGAATTCTGGAGGGTTTCCTTATTTTTGTTTAACCTAAAGGTTTTTAAAACCTGTTTTTATTTAAAACCAAAAAGTTTCAGGCCTTTATAATATGGAATGTCCTTTCTCCTAAAGGGAGTTGGTGGCCTGCAGTGGTTGGAGCTTGTTGTCCAGTTCCCACAACTCCAACCTTCATGTGGTCTTACAGCAAGAGCCCCAAGCAAAATAATGTGAAGATCTGACCCAGACTAGGGGAGGCTGGGGTGAGAAGTAAAGGGAGGAAGCGTGCTGTGCTCAGGCTTTTTTGAAGGCACAGCTTTCCCTTAGTCAGAGGACCCTGAGAAGGCTCTACAGTCTGCCTTGCCCCGTGTACCCAAGCCATGTGTCAAAAACCACAAAAAGGAAAGGGTATATTCAAGCCTTCCCCACCATCCCCCACCCCCCCACCCCCCGATGAAGGGCGAAGAAGAGCAAATCCCTGGCCTACTCACCCCATTCATCCTCTTAGAGAGTAGGCACTGGCTCCAGAGCTTGCACTTGGACATCGCTCAGGACTATGTTCTAGCCTTTTATGTTGTGCTTTCACACCGTTAGGCAGTCTGACTGGATTGGATAATGGAGAAAAAAGTCTGTGGCTTCCTCTGTCTGTTTCTAAGACATCCTTTGGGTTAGGCAGCTCCCATGAATGCCATCCCAGAGGCTCAGGCTTCCCGGGTGAAATGGCTCAGTGTGCAACTTGACCTGTGTCCCACTCCTCCACAGAGGCCAGTAGATGGACATTCACAGACTATTGACAGTTCTGCAAGCCGGAAGAAGGGGCTCAGGACAGCACAAGGAAGCTTCCTTCTTATACAGGGAAAAAGTGAAACCAGCAAAAGGCAAGGACGAAAAGTGCTAAAACTCCATTCCCTTGGCCACAGGACCCAAGGGAGAAGATTTCCAGGGTAATTTGGAAACTATCCTTTGGAAACAAATAAATAGTTATCAAGTCAAGTAAAACAGCTTTGTGGGTGTTTGCATTTCTAGGAATATCACATACATTTAAGAGAAATATTTTAATATTGCACCTTTCATTTAGGCTCATTCACGCCAAGTTTACCCAAGTTTTTCTCTTCTTGAGCTGGTATCATAGTGCAAAGAATAGGTCAACAATAACACTGCAGGCATCACTATGCACTTCCAGCCTCCTATCTCATCTAACCCTTGTTCCATTTCTGTGAGGCAGTGACTGCCACCAGCCTAACAAGGCAGGAAGTGGCCCATGAGCCCTGGAAACCTGTCCCCTTATCTGATCCTTCTACAACTGTTCCACTGTCACTTCTAATATATCTTCAAGAAATGAGCTGCCCTCTGTGGCCAAATGCACCTTGATAAAGGGGTTTCCTGATCATTTGTCAAAGCATCCTGAGGACAGGTAACGTGGAAAGGTGGAAGGGTTAAATCAAGATAAACCCTTGAGAAAGTCAAATATCTGAAGTACAGGGATGAATGCAATTAGAACCAAAATGGTGCTCTGGATAAATCTCTGAAATCGCTGACCAGCTTGAGTCCTAACTGCAAATAAAATCCATGGGCATGTGTATATTTAACATTTTTAAACACATTAACAACATTTTGTTAAAGACATCTTAGGAGAAGGAGAAGGTGAGAAAGAGAAAAGGGCAGAATCTCAGGTCTCTGTGGTCCTCTTGGCCACATCAATGGGGTAGGGGAGCTTTTCGGGCTCCCAAAAGTCCTCACCACCTGCTTTGTGATGGGAATCACCTGGGCTTCAAGCTAATGGCTGTGCTGACCATTAGAAATGAGATGCATGTTGGTCCCAAGGCCATTCTTCAAATAGTTTCTCTCTTTGCCTTTAGTAGCTTCTTCCTCTTCCTCCTCTTCTTCCTCTTCTCCATCATCTTCATTATCACTCCTCACATCCTGAATAGTCTAGATAAAGGAAAAAAATCGGCTGTGACATCTAACAAGGCTTGATTGATATATAAACATATAGGCCTATCTTAAAGAAAACCCATTATCCACACAACCAACACGCGCCAAGATAGACTACATTGTGGGTCATAAAACAAACCATAACAAACGTAAAGTATTAAGACAGGAGAGAAAGGCTCTACACTCCCCAAGAGGTACTTCATATTTTTCTTTCATGGCTACCCCAAGCACCTGGCAGCCAGCCTAGCTAGATTAGGCACCCTACGGCTGCTCTGATGGACATTTGCTTTGGCTGTAAGAGGCTTCAGATATAGATAGATCCCAGATGACTCCAGTTTGCAGACTCTCCAGATGACTCTGCTCCTCCACAGCCCTAAGTCTGCAAGATCCTTTCCCTACCCATGACTGAAAAGAAAGCCTGACACTGCACATTTACGGGCCTGCCTTTCCCCACTATACAACTAACTTCCCCATGCCTTTAGTAGGTTCTGTCCATGTGCGTAAGTCCTCATAAAATCTCTGGCAGGTGGCATATTTTACCTATTCATGATTTCTATCTCTATTAAAGCATGCTAAGCTGGTACACTGAGAACTGGGAACACCAAAGGCCACTAGCAGCCAAGGTCGGTAACAGTGAAGGCAACTAGTGGCAGAAAGCAAAAAAGAACAATGTGGAATTTCCAGGAGTTACCATCTCTGGTGACAAGAAGAGTTTCCAAGGCCAATTGGTAGCTGCTGGCTCTTAGGGACAGAGTACCACTAACTCTAACAGCTGGCATTCAAAGCCAGAAGTAAAGCAATAGGAAAATAAGCTAACAACAAATCAAATAATGAAGGTAGAAGAAATCACTAAAAGCTAATTCTTTTAAATGATCCATAACATTAATAATTCATCAGTAAGGCTGCCAGAAAAGGAAGGTACAAATTACCAAAAAAGAAACCTAAGAATAGATATTGCAGATAATATCAGAATAATAAAAGAATGGTGCAATATCTCTATGCGTATATATTCAATAACCTAGATGAAATGGATTGATTTTGCAAAAACTAAAAATGTCTATAACTCATTTAATATGAAGAGCATGAATATTAAATAATTATAACATAAATTTGTAGTTAAAAACTTTATAAGGACTTCCATGCAGGATGGGGCCAAGTAACAGGACTGCTCAAGGGTTCTTCCACAGACTCATCACAAAGTTGTGATATAGTAACAACTACCTGCTCAACTTAGCTAGGAGAGGGAGGAGACCACCAAGAATTGAAAAGAGGTCACAGAGACACTGGAAACCCATTAATGTGTCAGACCTGAAGAAAAAAAAAAACAGCCTGGAAAGCCACCACAGGCCTCCTGGGAAGGGCTGTGAGCAGGCCAAGGTAAGCCCGGAGCCAGGAGCAACTGGAATTAAAGCAGCTGGCAGCCTCAGACCAAGGTAAGCCAGGATCTAAGAGTTGCGGGAACTGACAGAAGCTGGTAACCCCAGGCTCCAGAGACTAGCCTGTAGGTAGTACAAAAACTGCGAATGTACTGCAGCTTCCTGTTGAAAAGGTGTGCAGGAGCTGCTCAGTAGCCATACTAGGCAGTAGCATAGGCAGAAGCCATTTTGAAAAGAGCCCAAGCCTTAACTGATTAGGATAAAAGAAGTCACAGACAGGCCACACATCAGGAATTGTGGGGTCACTACTTATCAGTGCCTAGGAAGAAACTTCAGAGGTAGTTGCAGAGAGGAAAGAAAAGCTGCCAACTTCCTATACAGCTCTGGTGGTAGTGGGAGCACCTCCAAGGGTGGAGAACTGTGCCCGCAGGGGAGGGAAGAAAGGACAGAAGGGAGAGCTTTGCTGAGGGGGTTGGGAGTGAACAGAACACTTTAGAAGCCATTAAATTGTTAAGTCCCCCCTTACAGTCTACTCCAGCACAGAACTTGGTGAACTTTTGACTCACCCCATACAACCTCTTATATATTCAAAGAAACCTCTCAGCTAGGCCCTTCAAATGAGGTCCCTCAGCAATAGAATCATGAGAATAATGCAATAGGACACATGCAAAGACACCTGAGACCCCAGAAGCTAATGTCATAGGCCATGATATAGTGGAACTCAAAGGAAAGGAAGTAAAAAAAAAAAAAAAACCAAATAGATCAACTGGTTCCTGCAAACAGTCAGTTCAAACACACTCTTAAAGAAATTCAAGTAATGATCAGTGGGATTAAAGAGGAATTTACTAAACAAATTAGTCCTAATGAATACAAAGCTTACTGAACAAAGAGAAAACACAAATAAAAAGAAGTAAATAGACAAAGAGATGGAGGAACATTTTGATAGAGAAGTGGAAAATCAGAAATCTAGCTGAAGTTTACAGTAAGAAAAATTCATTTGCAATACAGGGAAGTTAATCTGAACATTGTAAAGACAGAATTTGAGACTCTGAAGACAAGGCTGAGGAAACTAAACTCATAATCAGACATAACACCAAAATCAGAAGTGAGTAAAGTAGCTCACAACAGATGATAGATGACTCAAATGAAATTAACCTCAGGATTATGGTTGTGGGAGAAAGAGCAGAAGACAGAACAAAAGGTGTAAGGAATTTATTCACTGAAATCATGGAAGAAAATTTCCTGAATCTAGGAAATGAAATTAATACAGATACAAGAAGCTTATAGAACACTAAACGACCATAACTAGAAAAGAAGCTCACCACAACACATCATATCAACCCCTCAGAACAACACAAAGAGAATATTAAAAGCAGTAAGAGAACAACAGACACCATTCTATCAAGGCAAACCCATCTGAATTACTGCAGATTTGTCACTGCAAACATTAAAGGCCTGGAAAGACTGGAGAGAAATCTTTCCAATTTCACAAGAAAGCAATATCAACCCACGTTGCGGTACCCAGCAAAATTATCCCCCAAAATTAAAGGAGAAGTAAACATTTGCCATCATTGTCATGGTCAATAAACCTTAATAGAATTTGCAACCACTAGCCCAGCATTGTAGGAAATATTTGAAGGAATATTAGAGAGAGAGAA
>PVKB01000635.1:250265-272517 GCA_004027205.1 Ctenodactylus gundi | reverse complement strand
GAGACACATTTTATCCACAAAGAAGCACACAGACTGAAGGATGAGAACTAATACTACATGCTACTGAAGCCCAGAAATAAGCAAGAGTAGCTATACTATTCTCAGACATTGCAGACTTCAAACCAAAACAGATCAAAACAGACGAAGATGGAGACTATTTGCTGACAGAAGGAACAATCCAACAGGGAGAGCTCACAATTATAAACACACATGCATCCACTATAGGTGCACCCAACTACACAAAACAGAAATGACCAGACACGTAGGGTCAAACAGACACCAATACAATTATACTAGGGGACTTCAATACCCCACTCTTACAAATAGACAGATCAACCTGACAAAAAATCAACAGAAAACATCAGAGCTAAATCATACCATGGAACAAATGGGCTTAAATCTACAGAGTGTTCTATCCAATGCCAACAGAATACACCTTTTTCTCAGTAGCACAAGGGACCTTTTCCAAAACAGACCATATCATTGGACATAAGACATGCATAAGTAAATACAAAAGAATTGAAATAATTTCCTGCATACTTTCAGGATAATGGAATAAAACTATATGTCAACAGCAAAAGAAATTACAGAAGCTATATAAAGACATGAAAATTAAATAATACACTATTAAACGACTGATGGATCACAGAAGAAACCAAGAAAGAAATAAAAAACTTCCCCAAATCAAATGACAATAGAAATACATTATACCAGAATTCCTAGGACAAAATGAGAGCAATACTAAGAAGAAAACTTATAGCTATTAATGCACATTATTTTAAAAGAGCAATCTTAAAATAACAATATAATGATGCATCTCAAAGTTGTAAAGAAACAAGAAGCCAAATCCAAAGGCAGTATAAGGAAGGAAATTAGATGAATCAGAATGAAGATCAATGAAATTGAAACTTAAAAAAATCAATGAATCAAAGAGCTGGTTTCTTTGAAAGGATAAGATTGGTAAAACTCTAGCCAAACTCACTGTCTTAGTTACTTTTTCATTGCTGTGACTCAATACCCAACACCCACAAATTTAGGAAAGGTTTATTTTAGCTCGCAGTTTCGTATGGTCACAATCCATTCAGGGGCGGCCGGCAACAATCAGAGTACAGGACAGAGGCAGAGGTGGAGGCAGCTTCTCAGGACATCACAAACAATCACAAACAAGAAGACAAGCTGAGGCTAGTTGAGACTAGTCCTAGTCCTCCAGGAAGGCAGGTGCAGTTTATGTATCCTTTCAGGTCTCCGCCCAGTAATTAGTCCCTCGTGCATCCAGGTGTGGCCACTACACACCGTTAATCTTAACTCACACGCCTTTAGTCTTAACTGCAATCCACCCCTCCAGACCAGACCCCAATCCACCAACATCACATGGTTCCATAGACAATCCATAACATTAAAATACACGAGACTTTTGGTGGACACTCCAGATCCTAACCACAACACTCACCAAAAGAAGGAAAAGAGGAATTCACGTCAAAGCAATTAGAAATGAAAAAGGTCAAATCATAACAGACACTACTGTCCAGAGGATTATAAGAAATTATTTTGAAAATTTATATTCTAATAAATTTAAGAACTCAGAAGAAATGGATAAATTCCTAGACACATATGGGATACCAAAACTGAACCAAGAATATATCAAAACCCTGAATAGGGCAATTACCAGGGAGGAAATTGAATCAGTACTAAAGGGTCTATCAACAAAGAGAAGCCCCAGAACCTGCGGGATTCACTGCAAAATTTTATCAGAACTTTACAGAAGAGTTAGCACCAATGCCCCTTAAAATCTTCCATGAAACTGGAACACTGCCCATCTCTTTTTGGGAAACAAGTATCACCTTGATCTCCAAACTAGATAAAGACCCAACAAAGAAAGAAAACTACATGCCAATTTCCTTTGTGAACACACACACTTTATCCTCAATAACACACTTGCAAACAGAATGCAGCAAATTATTAAAAAGGTCATACATCATGACCAAGTTGGCTTCTTTCCAGGGATGCAGGGCTGGTTCAACCTACATAAATCAATTTATGTAATACATCAAATTAACAGAAGCAAGGAGATCACATAATCATCTCAATATATGCAAGAAAAACCTCTGACAAAATACAACATCCCTTCTTGATCAAACTTCTGATGAAAATAGGTATAGAAAACAATTTATGATAACCCTATCTGAAGGCACTTCCCTTAAAACCAAAGGACAAGATATGAGTATGAGTGTCCACTCTTGCCACTTCTATTCAACACATAGTGCTTGAAATCTGAGCCAGAGAAATCAGACAAGAGAATGGAATAAAGGGAATACATATAGGAAAGGAAGAAGTCAAACTATTCATGTTTGCAGATGACATAATCCTTTACATAAACAACCCTAAAAGCTCTACCAGAAGTCTCTTAGAACTAATAAGCAAATTAGGCCAAGTTGCAGGATATAAAATCAACATACATAAATCAGTAGCATTCCTCTTTCCACAGCAACAATGAAATTATGGAGAAAAAGATCAGATAAGCAATCCCATTCACAATCACCTCAAAGAAAGTTAAGTACATAGGAATCAACCTAACTAGGCAAGTAAAGGTCCTCTGTCCTGAAAAATATAATACTTTGAAAAAATAAATTGAAGAGAATTTTAGAAAATCAAGACAACCCCTGTTTCTGGATAGGCAGAACCAACCTTGTCAAAATGACCATTACCAACACTCATCTACAGATTCAATGCAATCCCAATCAAGATACCAACAGTGTTTTTCACAGAACTAGAAAAAAAAATGACCAAAAAATGTACATGGAACCACAAGATACCCAGCATAGTCAAAACAATACTAAGCAACAAAAGTAGGAGGCCTCGCAATACCAGATATTAAATCATACTACAAGGTAACAGTGATTTTTAAAAATCACATGTTATTAGCACAAAAACAGACAGGTGGATCAATGGAATAGAACTGACAATACAGAGACATCCCTGACAACCATCAGCCATCTATTCTTCGGCAAGGCCAGAAACGCATGCTGGAGTGAAGGGAACCTCTTTAACAAATGATACCAGGAGAACTGGCTAGCCACATGCAGAAAAAAGAAACTAGACCTACATGTTTCACCATGTAGCAAAATCCAATCAAAATGAATCAAGACACAGACACTAAATGGAAAGACTAAATGTGGAAGAAAAAATAGTCAAAACCCTTGAAGATATAGGCATAGGCAAGGACTTCCTCAATAAGACACCCAAAGCACATGAGCTAACACCAAGAACAAACAAATGAGATTATATCAAATTAAAAAGTTTCTGCACAACAAAGAGAATTATTAACAAAGTGTAGATGGAACTGACCTGTGGTGGTTTGGATCTGAAGTGTATCCCAAAGCCTCATATTCCTACAGATTCTGTGTACCATTGGGAGGTGGGGTCTGGCTGGAAGGGGCCGGAGCTTAGGGCCTGATCCAGAGGGGTGAGTGCTGGTTCTGCCTTTCCTCCCAGGCTTCTCTCTGTTCCACCATGCTGTGAAAAGCTCTGTCTCTGGCCTTGGACCTGGCTCCAGCCCTGCTATGTGGACTCACCCTTTTCCAGACCCCACCCGTGAAATGACTGAGACCTTCTGAACTGTGAGCTGAAATAAATCTTTCCTCCCTAAAGTTGTGGATGTTGTATATTGAGTCACAGTGACAAGAAAGTAATAAGACATGATTGAATAGGGAAAGTAATTTGCCAGCTCTTCCTCAGGTAGAAGAATACACAAACAATGAAAAAAAATTAGACCCTCCAAAGTAAAAGATCTAATCAAAAAAATGGGTACCTGACACAAATAAGCAATCCTCAGAAGTCCAAATGGCTATTAAATAGATAAAAAATGGTCAGTATCTTGAGCCACCAGTGAAACGCGAAACCGAAACAATACTATGATCCCATTCAACTTTAGTAACAATGGTTGGTAGTGAGAACTGGAGAAACAACAAATGCTGGGGAGGCTGTGGGGAGAGGAATCCTTCTACACTGCTGGTGGGATGCAAACTGATACAACCACTATGGAAAGCAGTATGGAGATTCCTCAAAAAAAAAAAAAAAACTGAAAATAGATATCCCATTTGATCCAGCGCTACCTTTTCTGGGTATCTTCCCAAAAAGAGTTAAAGTCATCATAGAACAGTGATACATGCAGGCCCATGTTTATAACAGATGAATGGAGAATGTGATATTTTATGAAATATCACATTCTCCATTCATCTGTTATAAATGGAGTACTACTCTGCCATGAAGAAAAACAAATTTGAGTCATTAGTAGGAAAATGGATGCACCTTGAGACCATTATGCTTAGCAAAATGAATCACACACACAGAAGGCTAAATATTGCATGTTTTCTCTAGTATGGGAAAGCCAAACCACAAATAAGAAAGATGGAAGAAAGTAAGAAGACTTTGTGGACAAGAACAAGAAATGTGGGGGGGGGGGGCGGGGAGCAGATGGGAATTTGATATGTAAGTAAACTTATAAAATACTTTCTCAAAAGGAAGAATCCCAGACCCAAATGATTTCACTGGCAGATTTTATGAAACATAAAAATGTAACACCATATTTCCTCAATCTTTTTCTGAAAAAAGGGGGAGAGAACATGTTCCCAGTGACCTTATGAGACTAGAATTTCTCTGATAATATAACCAGACAATTACAATAGAATATAAGAAAACTAAAGACCAGAAACTCAGTCATAAACATAAAAATTCTCAACAAAACATTTCAAATCAAAATGAGCAATGTATCAGACAGTAACACCGCATCACAAAGTAGGATTTGCCCCAGTAATGTCAGGCTGGTTCTGTATGTGGACATCAATGGTGTAATTCATCATATCAACACTATAATGAAGAAAATAAAAGATGATTTTATTAATGTAGAAAAACCATGTGACACGATTCCACATGCATTTATGATTTTTAAAAAGCCTCCTAGAAAAATAAAAGAATAGAAAATAACCTCTTCAACTTATTCAAAGATAGCTACACAAACAGCCAAAATGATCCTTGTAAATGATCATTGCATATTTGGCACTTCCTAACGTTAGGAAGTTAGCATTTATCTCTCTTATTCAATATTGTACTGGAAGTTTTAATATAATAATGAGAGGAAAAGAAATAAAATTCACACAAATAATGAAGAAAGGAAAAAATGTCTCTACTTGCAGATGTCACAATCATCTCTGTAGAAAATCCCAAGAACTCTATCAAAATATTACCAAAATTAGTCAGTGAGCTTAGTAAGGTTGCAGGAAACAAGGTCAAGAGACATACACACTCGTAAAATTATTATAATAAACACTAATATGACATGCTGAAAGTATCCTCAAAGATATGAGATCCTAATCCCTGCAATTGTGACTATTGCCTGATATGGCAAAGACTTTATGGATGTGATGAAGTCTAAAATCTTGAGATAAGAAGATGACTCTGGATTATCTAAGTGAACTTAAAACGACATCATGAGTGTCCTAGTAAATGAGACGCAGAGAGATACTCCACACCTAGGGGTGAGGCAACACTCATGACTGAGGAGAGGCTGGAATGGTGCATTTATAACTGACAGAATGCCAGGAGCCCCCGGGGAGCTAGGCAGCAATCAGTGTCTCCCCTGAAGCCTCTGTGGGAGCCCCTCCTGCGGACACCTGGGCCTGGATGAAAAACTCACGTGGATTTCTCCATAACTGTGAGAGAATACATTTCTGTTGTTGTAACCACCGAGTTTGTAGCAAGCAACTTACTGAAATGGCCATAAAAATACAACAAGCAGCATTAAATTAAAAATTAACATTTAAAAGTCTGTAACACAGGAGTTTTAAAAATTAAATAAAATATACATTTAATAGAACATGTTTGAGTTTGTACGTAAAATTCACAAAACTTATGAAAGAAATCAAAGAAGACCTAAATAACTAGAGAAACACAATATACTCGTGAATTGGAAAACTCAGCATAAACATTGATTATCCTCAAATTGAGCTATGGGATTCCACACATAATTCATCAAAATCTTAGCAGAATTTCTCATTGACACAAATAAGTTAAATCAAAATGTGGAGAGAAAAAAACAGAAAAAGGAAAAAAGAATGAAACTAGAAAAGTGAAAGAAATTCTGATAAAGCGGGAAGACTTATACTACACAATTTACAAACATACTGTAAAGTTATTGTAATCAAGTCAAGGTGGTTATAGCAAAGGGATAAACATATAGACCAGTGGAAAAAAACAGAAAGTCTAGAAATAGATTCACACAAAGATGGCCAATGAATTGTGATGAAGGTTCAAAGCACTTCAATGGAGAGAGAGCAGTCACGTCAACAAACAGTGTGGCACCAACTGAACACTGGCAGGCACATAAAAGAAACTTTGATCTGAATGTCACACCCTACACAAAAGTACTGGGATCTCACCCCTACCCTTCACGCTGGGCTACATCCTCAGTCCCTCCGCCTCTTTCTTTTTTGAGACAGGGCCTCACTAAGTCCCTACATTACCCAGGCTGGGCTCCAACTTGCAATCCTCCTGCCGGCTGGGATGATAGGCACACATCACTAATTTTTAAAATAACAGTTAAAAAATAAGATAATACTTAAAAGCATTTTTAAAGAAAGTAAATGCAATGGTTTTCCTAGTAATCATTTGCACAAAAGTGTAACATGGCCAGTTTGGTTGTCAGGTTATTTTTATTCCTGATAATTGGATGTTTTCTATATTATTTATACAGGAGCTCTTGCAAGGACAGTTCTTAATTAAAAATCAGATGTATTAAACTAGGCCCAGTGGCACAGGCCTATAATCCTAGCACTCTGGGAGCAGGAGGATCACAAGTTCAAACCCAGCCTGGGCAATTTAGTGAGACCGTCTCAAAAGAAAAGAAATGGGCTGTGGATGTTCCTCAATATGAAGGCCCCAAGTTCAATCTCCAGTACCACAAAAAATCACACACACACACACACACACACACACACACACACACACATACACACACACACAAATCATCTTATTTTGTACACACTGCCTCTGTGGAAAGGGAGATAGACTTGCTATAGTGAAAAATAGAAGATGGTAGGAAGTGTTAAAATAAGTAAGAGAACTCTGCAAGTTCAACAGCAGACATGACTCCAGGGTCACACACTAAGCCAGCTCACGAATGACTCTATCAAACCCAGCTCACGAGAAGAACAAGATGGATGGAAGGGAAGGCTGCTTCCTCTCCCATCATTTTTCAAGACGACATCCATGACCATATGACTTCTTTTTCCTTTTGTAACTTGCAGACTAAAACCGAGCACTTTCCAAGGGTCTCAGGGTAGATGTAACCCAACACGTCCTCTGGGTGCCACAGGCATGCAAACAGGCTTTCAAAAAAAAAAAAAAACAAAAAACACGTGCACACATTGACTGTCTTCACCGCACAAACTCAGTGTTACAAGATTCTCTGCTGTATGTTCTACATTTTTCTGCAACACAGAAAGAGTCTCAAAATAACTGACGTTGCAGACACTGAAGAATACGCTTGGCATCGCCTCCTTAAGATGCAAGAGGGAAAGGCAACCTTTCTCTGCTGTGTTGCAAGTAGATTCCAGTGCTCCCTGCTGCAGGCAGTCCTACAGGATTTCCAGGACGCAGCCCTGCTTATCTGATGCTTGCTTTTGTGGCTGGTGTGCCTCGGGCTTCTTTTTCTTTTCTCAAAATATTTTTATAGGGAACAAGGGTAAACTTGCATAAAAACAAAGGACCCAGTTTCTCTTCCAAAGGCAAACTGGTATCTACTCACAGGCTTCTGTAAGACTCGGAGAACTGTGCTAGTAGAGAAAGAGAGCAGTTCTCGATGCCAACAGCACCCTCCATACCCTCATCTCTGATTGTCCTCTGGAAATTTATGGCATCTTCAAGGTCACACAAGTGGGAAACACTACCAACTTCTAGTGAGCAGAAGCAGCTAGGGATGCCGATGTCACGCAATTTACATCACAGACACATGTCCTGCCAGAGACATAAAAACCCTAAACACCTAAAATGGAACTTTATTTAACATTCAAGTACAGTTAATTTCTGCATCGTTTTAATATACTGTCATCCTTCCATATCCATATAACCTGCATCTATGGATTTCAAGAAAGCACTGAAAATATTCATCAAAAATGGCACCTGTACTGAACATATGGGTTTTTCCATTTTTATTATTCAATAAATATAACAGCTATTTAGGTAATATTTATATTACATTAGGTACTAAAGGTCATCTAGAGAGAATGCATACAGGAGGCTGTAAGTAGGTTCCATGCAAATACTATGCCATTTTATATAAAGGCATTGAGGATCTGGGGCAGGATTTTGGTATCCTGGATTAAGAGGTTATGCTGAAAACAATCCCCCGTAGACACAGAAGAATAACTATATTCTATTCTAAGTATTCGTGACATATTCATGACTATACATATAAGTTAGAGGAAGATTATACATCTTTTACTTGGGAAACTCACGATACCAGAAAACTATGTCACTTATGGCAACACTAACAATGACATTTACATCTTGTATCAATCCTACTTGTAGCTTTTCCATTCGTGTAATACTACAAATACTAAAGTATGACCCCCTGCCAGCTTCATTATGCTTTCTAGTGTAGCCACGCACACATTTTACACAGAAAATGCCTATCTCGTCAGAAATGCCTTGCATCTGGTCTCTATTGTACGACAGCGGAGGCAATCACACTATTTTTGCTATTATGTTTGTGGGTAGATTATATTACCTGGTAACTTAATATCAGGCACACGAACGACTGTGTTCTGGAAGGACCAAGGGTCCCTGCCTTTGACAAAGAAGTGAGGTCAAAAAGGAGCTCTGTGAGTTTCCTGGTGGTCAGAGTTGGTCAGGTGAACATACAGGGTGGCTGTATCATGAGCAAACTTTAATGGTAGAGATTGCAAAGTGTGTGCTATTCAAATGTCAACCAAATCTCACTTCATATTCAATCTTATCTTTCATATGCTCTCTTTAATGTAACAGTTACAGCAACAAGAGTTAAAGGGCTTATCATTGGTTCAACATTTGGAATTAAGCAAGCAGTTAGTATGAATAATAAACATTTCCTATCACAACAATTACACATAGGCACCATTCTTTTTAATTGAAAAGAAAAGAAAAGAAAAGAAAATCTTCAGAGGAGTTAAGTAACTGTTACCAGGACACACAGCTATGAAAGGAAAACGGAGAAATGCTGTGATCAACAGATTCCCTGTTGGAGAAGGCTGCAAAAAACAAGGCTGCCAGAATCATGCAACCCATACCCATGATCAGGTCTGCTCTTGGTATAAGAGGGCATCTTTGCTTCTGCTCCTCCTGACCTGAGCACCAGGTGCTTCACCACCCTCGGTACCATCAAGACAAGCTTTTAGGCATAAAATGTGAATAATGAAAAATCATCCCTAATTCATGATTTTTACCAGGTGTGACAAACACTAACATATTCTATTTTATTTCATATTAAAATTGGTATTCTATTAAAATTGATGTTTCAGATCTAGAAGTGGACTCAGCAGCCTACACTAACGGTCCACAACTCACTACTGAAAAAAATGCTGGCTAAAGTTTGGTAGAAATATTAAGATTTTTTAATCAACTGAAATTAGAAAAGCTTAAGAAAAGATGTAAGCCACAAAACATAGTCTGAAAAAATTTTCACCAACTACAAAATTTTTTCAGCAATTAAAGCACTTAATAGAAATCAAAAACAAAATCAAATTTGCTCTGCAGGAAACCAGGAATGCACATACTTGCTAAAGGCCAAGGCCAGTGCTTTCTGGAACTCTACCTGTCTGCTGTGATCCAGGGCCAAACTTTTCTTGCACAACCAGCATAAGCCCCATTCTCGGAATCCATCAGCTCCTTTTGCTTTTTATCCTTCCCGTTTGTTGCACCCACACCCCATACTGGGTGTTGTTACAGGGCTGTTAGAATTGACCAGGTTACCAAGTTTTGTTTCTGGGCTATTAGAACACATCTGGTGTAAGTTGTTGGCTCTGAGCCCTTCTCCAAATCATTAAAGGTCCAAGAAAATACATGCATAAAGAAAGCTTCAAAAGCTTCTTTGAACAGTGGAGGGGGACCGAGGCTTGAAGAGCCGGAGGGCCGCAGCAACTGTGCACAGTTCTGCGCTTGCCAAGGCTATTGGTGCACCTCTGCACTGCCCACTGCCTGCCAGGCCTGGCTCGCCCCAGCAGGACATGTTAGCACTGAACTTACAGAAAGTATATTACTATTCTGATAGCTCCAGTTAACTTACTTTCTCGAACTAGCAAAGATATCAACTACTCAACTAAACTTTCTCAAAAACTGGCCTGGATCCTCTAATATAAATTACCAATAATATTACTGATTCCACAATTGGAAGTGGATGAACGTAATTTTTGCAGGGTCTTCCAAGAGTTCCGCTCTCCAACCCCACCCCACCCCAACCCAATAGTTCCGTTTGGTTACACAAAAAAATATGGTGAAAAGTATGAGAAACAAATTACTAGCCTGTCAGAGACCTTGCTACTAGTTCTAACAGGATTTTTGAAGCCTTCACATCACTAAAGGACCAGCCCTGGCAAGCGCTGTCAGCTGGGCCTGAGAGTGTCAAAGGAGATCTGCACTCAGGGTGTAGGCTTGAAATGATGGGCACTACTAGCTTTGGCAGTGTCCAATCTCTTAGACCCAGAATGCCAGTATCAGTGTAATAGTCCTGGCTTCCTAAAGTCCTGCAGTGCCAGTTAAAATGCTGCCTAAAATCTTCCATTATTTGGTAATATACATATTACATAACATTACTAACTTAACCATTTTTAACCGTGCTTAGTACAGTGCTATTAAATCTCTTCATAATGTCACATAATCACCAGTACCACTGATCACCAGAATCATTTTAATTCTACAAAACTGTAACTCTATATCCATTAAATAATTCCTCATTCCTCCCACCCCCTAGCCTAGCGACCATTATTCCATTTTCTGTCTCTGAGAATAACTATTTCAAACAACTCATCTAAGTGACATTATGCAGTATTTGTATTTTACGCTTATTCCACTTAGTATAATATCCCCAGGTTTTAGATATGATGCAGCCTGTATCAGAGTATCTTTTTAAAGGCTAAATAATACTTCATTGTGTGCATATACCACACTTTGCTCATCTCCTTGTCCATCAGTGGACACTTGGGTTGCTTCCATGTTTTAGCTTTTGTGAATAGCAGGGATGTGAAATATATGCTTTTATTTCTTTGGCTACCTAGTATGCACCCAGAAGTGGAACTGCTAGATTATATGGTAGGTCTATATTTAACTTCTTTGGAGAAACCACTAGCTGTTTTTCTAGAGTGGCTGTACTACTTTAAAGTCCCACTGATATTTGCTATTATCTGGTTTCAATAACTGGTGGTATCTCATTTGGTTTTTGATTTGCAATTCCCTAATGATACTGGGCATATTTTTATGTGCTTATTCACGATTTGTATATTTTACTTGGAAAAATGTCTCCTCGAGTCCTTTGCCTGTTTTTGAACGAGGTGTTTTGGGGGATTTTTGTTGTTGTTTTTAAGTGTTCTCTGGATATTAATCCCTTATCAAGTAAATGATTTGCAAATATTTTCCTCATTCTGTGGGTTGCTTTCTTATTCTTATTCTTAACATTATCTTGTGATGTCCCCAAGGTTTTAATTTTCATAAAGTTCAACTACATTTTTTCATTTGTTATATATGCCTTTACTATCATATTCAATCACTGCCAAAAGCAATGTTATGAATCTTCTCTGATTTATGTTCTCACCTAAGACTTTTATAGTCCTAGGTGTTATGTCTTTTTTGTAGATGAAGTAAGAGTCAAACTTCATTCTTTGACATGAGACTATCCAGTTTTTCCACAAATGTTTGTAAAAAAAAAAAAAAAGACTGTCTTTTTTCCATTGGATAGTCTTGACACTTTACCGAAAACGGTTTCCCATATAGGTGAGGTTTTTCTTTGGGCTACTATACTCCAATGATCTATGTATCTACATGGCAGTGCCACACTGACGCTGCACTGAGTCTGCAAATAGAAGAATGTGAGGTTTCCACTTGTTTTTCATTTCCAAGATTCGCTGGCTGCACAAGGTGCCTAACTTTTTTCTTTTTCTAACCCTGTAGAGTTTAGGCCTCTTCTGCTTAAAGCATGGCCTTAGGATTGGCTTATTCACAATCTCCCAACTCACACACACACACAAAAGAGAGCAAGCTTTTGTGACTGGCTTCCATGTACAAAATGCTTCCTCTTGAATTTCAGGGCAAAACATACAATCTTTTTATCATGTCCCACAAATCACTCATAAAATGGATTATGTTCTACTTTAGTTTACTAAGTAACAAACAATATTTTAAAATTATAATTAAATTATTTATTTATTTTAGTTATAATTGAATTATTTTACTAGCAAACTATAAATTACTGCTTAATTTCTAATTCCTTAAGAAATTATTTCATTTTGCTAAGACTTAGGCTTTAAGTGTGCATCAGAGAGAAAAATTTAGTTTTAGTTTAATTTACTTCAGTACCAGGCGTACTCTGGAGAGTATCTTGCCTGACACCTTAATTTTCTAGATAAGATGAAATCTGCAGAACTCACACCCATCCCTCTGTCATAGTCACAACTGAGCTCAAACTGTATGGCTTTTGATAAAAATGCATAACTTCTCTCTACTACCAAATTTCTCCATTACATCTAAAATAAATTTTAAAACACACCAAGCTCTGTGGTGGTCACCAAATTGTTCGGGATGCAGAAAAATTATTGATTACATATACTTTGCTTTGGATATGAAAATTTAAATTAATGTCTAAATTGCCACATTTAATCTCCTTTACACACAGCTTAAAGTTCCACTGCTTAAAGTTTTGTGACTCTAACTAGGCAAAGGTATAAAATTCATTTTGAAAAGTAACTTCTAGGATTTTAGGTAAGCAAAATGAGAAAGCAACAGGAGCAAAATACAAGATGAAGCCCAGAAACTTCATATTGAACTATCAAAGCTTGTCTCAAATATTAGCACCCAAGAAACACAGAGAACACAAACAACTCACATGCACCATTAAGAAGGGGGAATTTCTTATATAGAAAAGCAGGCAAAGGATTTTTAAACAGGCAATTCATATTTTAGGCCACCTAATGGACCAATAAACTATACAACAAGATGCTCAGTTGGTAAAATACACACTAAAGCAACAAGACGGAACTTCATGACCATCAAATGGCAAATACTGACAAGCCTGATAATAGCAAAAGTCGAGGAGCACACAAAGAAAGACAAGCTCTCATGTACTTCGTTTGAAACACAGTTTGGTAGCATCTAGTAAATTCGACCTATTAGTTTTACTCATGGATAAAACACACCCACATTCACAAAGACACATGGTCAATATGAATAATGATATAAGGAGTGAATAAAACAAGTTACAGAAATATGTACCTGAGGTCATACCATTTATGTAAGGTTTGAAAGTACAGATACTACTGTACTGTTGGAGGTTGCATCCAAGCACAGGAAATACACAGAAGCATGAGTCGAAGGACCGCACATTCCAAGGAGCAGTTCTCTCAGCTGAGAAAGCAAGGGAGCACGTGGAACAGGAGGAGTTGGTAGTGACCAGAAAGACCTGTCTGTCTTCACTAGGTTCTCTTGGGTGATTAACCCAATGCACAGTAGCTGTTTCCTTAGGGAGTGAGTGAACAAATGAGTGAATCTATACTTAACTATACATTACTTAAACACTGTGGATGACTTCCAAATTTACGTCTCCAGTGGGGATCTGTCCTCCAGGCTTCAGCCTTGACTAATCAACTGCTAATGAATCTCTTGCAATCATAATAGTCTTAACAAACTGAGATCTTCTTCCCTTACACCACCTCTTCCTCCAGTCTCTCACATTTTAGCAAACAATACTATCATTCTCAATTTCTGCCTCTAATAGTGAACTTCATTTTCCAGCATCCTGCACTCCACTGAGCTCTTTGATATAGGCCCCTGCACTCCACAGCTCTTCAAAAGTTGTCTCAGCAATTTCCAAGCTCGATCAAGTCTCTGGCCAACTGCCAGACTTGGAGCTTGTGCAGCCTATGACCCCAGAGCAAGCAGGCACAGCAGTTAGCTGAGCTGAGATGCAGCTGCATATGTTTTGGTCCCTAAAGACTCCTACTGACCTATAGCCCTCTATAGGAGGAATTGTGATGGCCACTTCACACATTTCCTGCTGGACAGTGCCATTTCCCCATCATACAGGGGAAATGCTATTGTTGGCAAGATTGCTGAGCAAGAGCAAATCAAAAAGTATTGTGCCTGCCTTTCTCTAGGGATAGACAAAATATGATTAGTCTCAGACAACTCCAATCCACCAGCTCACTTTCTAAAGGAAATGTATCACATTACATCGATAGGCCTAGAGTAAAGCAGCCTTGCATGAGGATGTTCAACACCAGAGATTCCCAACTGCTGTGTACCGAACAGGCTAAAAGGGAATTCTGAGGCAGTGATCCCCTTAGTTCTTGGGGTAGCTCTTACTGTTTGAAGTTTCCAGAGTTCCAGTTGCCTCCAGTTACTGTGGCTGTCTGCTCCTGCTTTGGGCCTCACCTCAGTTTACCCTAATGTGATATACAAACATCAATCTCAGATGCCAAGAGGTGATAAAGGTTGGGAACTACCATCTTTCACTATAAAAACTAATGAAAATTGTCAACAGGTACAAACTTTGGTTTGTTTTGTTCTACTAAGAAGTCTTCTCTAAAAATATGATGCCTTGAACTAAAGAAGTAGGGTAATTCAAAATAAGATCCTGCACTTCTTTCAGAAAGAAAAGGTGTGTATGCATAGTAGAACAGGTGAGACTGGCTGGCGCCTAGTCTTCTGGGTTACATCCAAAAATATGTGACCTGAAGTTTAAGCAGGAGTGGCCAGTAATCAGTAGGGTGAGGAACATTTCAGGAAGAAGAAACAGCATGTACAAAGGCCCTGAGGAAGATGGAAGGTAATCTTGGCATGCTCAGGGGCCATGAAGGTAAGTCCAGCTATGGCACATGGAACAATGGAGCATGACTTCAAGTGAAATCAGGAAGTGAGCATGGAACAGACGATGGGTTTAACATGCACTTCAAATTCATTTCTAAGTTCAACCAAAAACTGCTAGGTAGCACTGCTCAAAGTGCAGGGACACATGCATGATCAAAAGAGATGGCACCTGAGTTCAGTGAACTGCTGATCCAATGAGGGGACTGGCATAACAGTGTTCTTTGTTGCTGTGTGGAAGTGACACAGTGACCCCAGCAGGCATGGTTAGGAACCTGGGAGTCATAGTCCAGCATAGATATGCTAGTGGTTTAGATTATCAAAGTATCATTGAAGATACTGAGGGGATATTACATTTTACAAAAATATTCAAAGGCCTCTGTCTTTGAAAAGGACCTTTAATGTTATCTAAATTTGTTCCTACATGATGGTGAAATATCTTTTATAATCATCCAAGCAAAGGTTGTACGTATCCTTGGCTATGCATTCCAGTAATTCATTACTTGTTTCCTTTTTCATATGGTGCTGAAATTTGCCTCTTATTAGGCTCTACGACTCCAAGTTCCACCTCTTTGCTCCAGTAAAAATAAAAGTTTGTACACATTCTTTACACAGTGGTCAGTTTTTCAAACATTTAAATATAATAACTCCCCTTCACATTAAATATTCCTATTTGTTATTGTTTCAGTGTGGTTCCTCCCACACAATCATTCAGGTATTTATCCTCAGTGTGCTGATGATGAGAAGTGTTGGAATCTTTGAGAGGTAGGGGCTAATAGAATGTGGTTAGGTCATCTGGAACATCCCTCTCAGAAGGAATTAAGGTGGTTCTCAAGGAACTTTGGTTAGTTCTGATTAGAGTGGTATGTTATAAAAAGAGCAAGATTGGCTTCTCCCTACTCCTGCCTCATCACATGATCTCTTCTGCATGTCCTTCCAAAATCGGATGACATCCACCATAAGGCCATCACTAGATTTGGAGTGCTTGTGCTTGGATGTTCAGCCTCCAAAAACGGTGAGCTAAGTAATTCTATTTTCATTATAAAGTGCCCAGCTTCAGGTAGTTGTTATAGCACTGGTAAATCAACTAATGCACTATTTCTGTTCGTAGATCCTGATGTGACACAGTATCAAAATGCCTCATCATCCTGTGATTCTTACATGAATGCATTGTCCATAGCCATCACTGTAGGGTATAATACATGTAACATAATCAACACCATTCTACAAGCTCCCATTACACTTATCTCCATCAAATTGTTAGTATAATACATGTAAAGTCAAATCCTGTTGTCTAGGTGACTTTTTTACATAATTTTTAGAGATATTTGAAGATTGCAAAGTATATGTCTTTATCATTTATACATACCTATTAGTTAAAGTAACTGTCTGGGGGCCTGCTCTGTATTCCCCAACAATGACTGTAAGAATAATTGGAAAGGAAACAAAAACAAAACAAATTTGGACATGAGAAATAGCACATACTGATGCTAGCTGGATAAAACTCTCATTTCCAATAAATGAACAATCTCTGCCCTCAGCACTTCCATAGACCTCTGGGAATGACATCTGCAACTGCAGCTTCAATAAAATCCTAGTTGTATTTTTGAAACACTGTAACTAAACTCCATGCTTGGGAATCTATGGCTTTGCAGTAATGTTGAAAGCCCAGGAGGTTGTGAATGACTCATAACATCCCACTGCTTCGTGAATGACTCCACGTCTAACTCTACACTTGGCAATGAAACAAAGAGCAGTATAATAAGCATTTTATGCAATTTGAAAGCGAAATCTTAGCTTTCACTATATGAAAAAAGAAGCACATTCAGTCAGAGTTAAATTTTCTAAACACTAGCAAAACACATTCCTTTTTGTTATATTAGTTCTTATTATCCAAGTTGACAAGGTCATAGAGAAAAACAATTGAGTTTTCCCCTTTTTTTTTCCTCCTCAGAGGAGTTGTATTAAACTTAAATGGGTTCTAGGAAACCTGGCTACACATGGACATTTTCCTTGAGCTGTATGGAGTATGAATTTCTAGATCAATGCTCTCAAGCTTTAATGTGCCCATGAATCATTTGCGGTTCCTATAAACCATCAGTCTGGAAGTTACCAGTGAGGCCTGACATGTTAGGGAAACAGAATGGTGGGATTCACTTTGAAGATACTGGTACATGCTTACAACGTATCTTGATCATTTTAGATCCTACTACTCCCTGTCCATTCTCCCACCTCCTCTGCCCTGATCCCTTTCCCAATCTTCAAAAGTCTACCTTCTGGTTTTCTATGGAGATGCAATACCTAGGCTGATGGTTACAGACCATACTTCGGTCAGCAATACTGTTTGTTAGGCCACAAATTCTAGATTGCTGCTCTTGGAGAAAAGAGAAAGATGAAGCAGAGAGTCACCTAGGTTTCTCATGTTTTAAGATTCCATGATTTTAAACAATTTCGTTGGTCTCTATAGTTCATGATTTAACTTTCAGTCCTGAAAGGCAATATAAAACTACAAATAAACTTCATGTGATAATCTTTTGTTTTCTTTTTATTTTTTGACTACAGATGAACTCAGGGCCTTTGCACTGAACTATGTACCCAGCCCTTTCTTTTATTCTGAGTCTTGCCAAGTCACTAAGTTGCCCAGGCTGAGTTTGAACCTATGTGCCTTGTGTCTCAACCTCCCAGAGTGCTGGGATTGTAGGTGTGTACCAGCTTCAACAGTTCTTTTAAATAATATTATATCATTCTTTTTTGCAAAATAGATCATATTTTTAATTCTCGGGACAAGTATATCATTAAAAGAATTCTGGTTTTCTACTAACAACCCTTATGTGCTTATTTCAACAGGGAGAATTTTTATCTATAAGGTTTTTGGGTTAATTAACAGAGAACACCTATGAAACATAAAAGTCTGCTACTTTTGTTAAATTTTTTAAGACAAGAGCATTTTCTGAGGTCATACTGGCTAACTTTACAAAGTTGAGGAAGAGTACAGTTCTATAGCTATGGATTCAAAAAGTAGACCAGTAAACATAGGAACATCGGTGGGCAGTTTTCCAGTAATGAAGAGGGCACACACAGTTTATTTTCTCTACTTAATCTAGTAAATTCACACCTAGAATGAAAATTAAGAATTGTTTGGATTGGAGAAGAAATAGATTCTCATTTAATTTGCCTGGCTATGAGCCCTTTTCTGTCACCACCCAACAGACATGCTAGTCAGTCACAGTTGACATGACCAATACAAAATAAGTTGATCTGAGGTAAAAACTTGGAATTCTGGGAGGTCTTCTTAAGGGTGTGAGCAATGTCCTTACATCTTTTACATCAGAACAGTTACATCAGCCCTAAATATGACGGTAACACTCCCTTAACTAAAATCTACATCTCAGGAGAAAAAATGATTTTCATAAACTGACTGGTATAGATCACTCCTGAATTCTGTAGTGGGCTTTTAAAGATCCTCAGAAACATTTAAGCCCCTGTCACAAAATATCATGCATTCCTATTATTAAACAAAAGGCTCAAGGATTCATATGATAATCAAAATGAAGTTTAACAAGAAGAAAGTTGGCTTCTAACAAGATAAGAAAAAAAATCATCATCAACATCAGAGGATTTCCAAACAGAAGGAAGTAGCTGGACAATGGCCCATGTAAAACAAAAAAGGTTGAAGGTTTTAATCAATTTCAAGCTCAATGTGAATCAATAACATGATGTGACATTCAGCGACTATATCAGTGGAGGTGGAGTTTTCAGGAAAACAGAGCCAACAGTCTTGCCTGCCTTTGTATTAGTCAGGTCACACCTTACAAAGCTGTGCTCAGTTCTAGGATCTGCATAATGTGGAGCAGAAGAATGGTCAGGTGCCTGAAAAGATACCAGGGCATAACTCAGGAGGGATGACTGAAGCAACTGGACATATTCAGCCGGTGGAAACAGAGCCATGTACGGCAAAAGGCCATCATGTCTGGAATTTGAGGGGCAGAGCCCTTCATAACTGGGGCATCACCAACATCACTTGTGAGATAAGTGGCAGAATATCTCACATTAGCAACAGGAAGTTTTCAGGTGGTTTACCTGAAGATTTCTGGAGACGATAAACAATGAGAAGTAGCCTGATTCCAAATTTCCACCTCACCCTCCCCAAACTACTATAAAATCACCATAAATACATGCTTTCAGCTCTCCTTGGAAACCGAATATTGTACAAATTATCGAGGAGAAGAAGCAATGCATATACAGATTCCAAAACAGCTCCAACAGACCTCAAGCTTGTGGCTGGGAAAGAAGGGAGGGTTGGCTGAAAAGACCCCATGGATGCAGCAGAGCAAGGGTGCAGTACCAGGAAAGCGCAGATAGGATCACCCTGAAAGAGACACGCCTTGCTACGTCCAAGGTACTCCAAAGGGTGGGAGAGAACTGTGAGAGAGAAGTCTCGGAGGACTCAAGTTCAAGAGATACAATGGGGTTTATATAATCTAAAATATTAGTAAATTAATCTGACCTGTTTCTTATTTTTAAAATGCCACTACTAAGCCATTTAAAATGAGTATGTGGCTTACATTTTTACTGAACATCACTGACCAAGAGGAAATAATCAGAAACAAAGATGACAACTGCTATACTTGGTGGAAAACTGAAATACGCTGCCTCAGAAAGTATATTAAATACTGTGACTTCGCTTTTGGCCATGATAGGAAAATAATGATGGATTACTATATCTCCTTGAAAAACTAGAAAACTAGATCAAATACACAGGACAAGGATTTTTGGACACTGTTCAAAAAGTAGCACAGACTGAGATTGCTGAAAAAAGAGAAATAAAGAACAAGAGCCCCATGATTGCACCAGCTCATTGCCTGGGTGAGGTTTCTAAGGTGAAGCACAACACAGAACCCAAACTGAAGCCAGAGATGCCCCTGAGACAAGGGAATTGAGGACTGGAGTTTGCTGATGCCAAGGAACCTAGAATTTAGGGCCAGAATACCAGATTGAAGAGGGGTGGGAGCTGCAGACAAAGAGAGAGAGAGGATGCTCTAGAGGCTATGCTGAGCTTCCCCCCCAGGCCTCTGAGTGAGAGCTGATTGCTACCAAACAGGGGTAGGCAAAACAATCCCTGGGGCTCACACATCAGTTATCCTCTCACTAGTCAGGGATGAAGAATTCTTAATACATGAGCATCCTGCAATATTTTATGTACCAATTCCCCAAGATGAATGTATTTATTGTGTACTATAGCCATGTGCTCATAAAAATAACACCTATTTATGATATATATGTGCACAAAATACTCAAGATCAATGCAACCATTGTATATCACACACATATCTTAATAAAAATATTTATGAGAATAAATACATGGGCATCCAGGTGAATACTAAGGATTCTAACAGCCAGAGATGAAAAACTATTTCGGCCTCACTTTAATGAAAGTTGCTTGCCTTGAAAAGATCAAACGTCTTACAAGTAAATAATTGCATACAAAATAACATCCAATACAACTCAAGTGAATACAACAAAATCCAACATCCAACGATGTAATCAAAATGCCTGAAGTTCATATGAAAATTACAAAATTTGCAAAGAAGTTGGAAAATATAGCACATATCCAAGAGAAAATGCAATTAATGGAATCAAACACAGAAATATCAGAGATGATGGAATTTACAGAGGTTTTAAAATAGTAATTGAAACTATACTTCATATAGTAAGTGGGTTAGAGAAAAACAAACATAGTAAGAGAAATAAATAGAAACATTTTTAAAAGACAAAAATAAAATTTGTAAAGATAAGAAATAAAACATCTGAAAAAATTTTACACTAGATTATAATTACAGACTAGACACTGCAAAAAGATCAAGTCTTGAAGACAGCAATATAAACCATTCACAGTCAAGCATAAAGAGGCAAAAAGGTGGCAATGAACAGAACAGCAATGACTTCTGGCCCATATAAGTGATAACTGAAATCTCAGAAGAGAACAGAGAAGAGCAAAAGAAACAAATTTTGATAAATTTGTTGACATCTGAATTTAGTGAATGCTATAAATTTACAAGTTCAAGAAGCACAACAAACCCAAAGTAGAATAAAAAGAAAGAACAATGCAGTGTTATAGAGAAAAATCTTAAAAGCAGGCACAGAAAAAAGATACATTATTAGAAAAAAAAGATAAGTTAGCAGACATCTCACCAGAAAGTATGTAGGCCAGAAGTCAGTAGAGCAACAGCTTTGAGGTACAGGAGAGAAGGAAAGAAGGAGAGAGGTAGAGAGAGAAGGAAGGAAGGAAAGGGAAGGGATCCTAAGCCCAGCAAAACTATGTTTTTTAAATGAAGGAAAAATTGAGGATTTCCAGACTAGCTGGGCATGGTGGTACAAGCTGCTAATTCCAGCACTCTGGAAGTATGAGGCAGGAGGTGTTTCAAGCCTCAGCCCTGTCTGGCTAACCCAGTCACTTAGTTGAGATCTTATTTCAAAAAAAAAAAAAAAAAAAATACAAAATGGCTAGAGATATATCCCAGTGCAAAGACCAGTACTATTAAACCAACAACACAATAACAACAAAGACTTCAGATAAAAATTGAAAATAAACCAAACACCAGCCAATGAAGTAAATCAGTAGGTAAACATATTACATTAAAAATGTTTTCACCCCTTTTGAAAACAATTAAGTGAAAAAATGGAAATAAGACATTTATAATATACATATATAATTAAATATATATGCAATTATATATAATAAAGATGAATAGCATAAAGGATTAGAGTAAAAAATGATACAATAATATAAAACATTTGAAATATCCAGAAACAATACCATTTTGGTGCTTGGAGAGGAAGATATGATTACCTACACGAAGACAGAAATGGACATATCTGCACATAGGAGGTGGTTCCCATGGCGACAACTTTCCCTCCCAGTGGGCATCTGACAACTAGGGACACTTTTGGTTGCCTTGGCATCTAGTTGGCATTCTACGATGCACTGGACAGTTCCCACTATAAAGAATAACTAGCACTCAAGAGGCTAAGGCAGGAGGGTTGCTGTGAATTCAAGGCCAGCCTGGACCACACAGTGAGTTCAGGATCAATCTGGACTATAGAGCAAGATTTTGCCTCACAAAAAAAAAAAAAAAAAAAAAAAAAAAAAAAA
>PVKB01000635.1:96543-250165 GCA_004027205.1 Ctenodactylus gundi | reverse complement strand
GTAGAGACCTGGGCCAAGAGCACTACCATCTGCATGGTGACTGTGAAGGAGCAGATGAAGCTGATGAAGCTGGTGAAGGCAATGGATCTGCCACCGCCAGTCTCTCTGGCTCCCTACACTTCGCATGAGTTTCTTGGAAAGGCCAGGAACTGACTCCAACTCTTTTTCTACATGGAGGCTACTGACTATATCCCACCCCAACATTTTCAGAACTGAAAGTAGCAGCTTCATTCATCAGAAATCCTGAAGTGTTTTCATGCCTCCTGATGTGCTAAGGCCCAGGAGCATGAGCTTTAGCACAAAGCCTGAGAGAAATGAGTGTCTTGGGATGAGAGAGAAAGAGGAAAAAACAGCTGGAAGAGACCAGCTTACACACTCTAGAATGTATGGTCCCAACGTTCTACCACCACCACCTGGTATTTTATACCTCGGTTTAGATAGTAATTTCAAGTACAGCATTCTGCTCCTACCACAACACCAAAAGAAAGATAAGACAGTTATTAATCCACTGAGAAATATAATTTAATAAAATTAAAAATTGCTTTGAGACATCATATCTAAGGAAGTGCTTATGACTCTGAGCCCTAGGAAAAACACGATCTTTTGGGGCTGGCACTGGGCTTAGGTACGGAAGGCACAAATGGAAGGACACATGAACGGTGTGATACATAAAAACTCTCTGGACAAAGGTTCCAACACCCCTTTAGTGAAAAGCTTACAGCTATGTCCCTCTCCAAGTGCTGACCTGGGCTGAAGGGAGCTGCCTTGTCCAGTGTTAGGTCTCCTTCCTAGAAAGTAGCACCATATCTAGTGATGAGTTAATGTTGGGGTACCCAGACTCAGCCCTCTACTGAGATATACCTGAAGGGCCACTATGTTTCAGGGGTCTGGTGGATGCCTTTTTTTGTAGCTACATCAGTTTAAATTCTCTTTGTGTCCAACCTAGTGCCCTTCACTTCTTTATATCACCCCAAAAATACTCTTGTATTTGAACACACACACACACACACACACACACACACACCCCTCATCTGACAAGAGGTAAAAAACCAACAGCAACAGAAAGACTCAAAGTAGGCTGTGTTTGTTTTAGAACTCCTCTGCAGACTCCCCAGCTTTCCCATTTCCTTTCTTCCTCTGGATAGCCAAATCCCAGAGCCATCCCAACAGCCTGGACCTCCTTCACGTACTTCATATACCTCACCTCCCAGTAGGTGGGTAAAATTACAATGAAGATAGAATCAGAGGCCACTATATAACCACTATATAGATAGTCACTGACTGACTTCCATGTAGAGCCAGTTCTGATATTAGCCCATTTCCCCACTGCAGCCTGGACTCAAGGGAAGGCAATAGGGATAAGTCAGTCGTTCCAACTGAGCTAAACGACAGACAGTTTCATTTCCTTGAAAGACATGACTACATTCCCAGGTTCACAATGAAGACATTCCAGAAGTACACAAGTTGCTTAGAGCAATAGTGAGTAGAAATGACAGATCTCAGGGCTGCAGAGCTGTGCAAAGAATGGTGTTCTCCTGGGATCTCCTGAGCTGCTGCAAGCGGCAAGGAGACACCATTGTAAGAATACAGCCCCTTTGAGAAGCCAGAGCCCCGCAGAGGGCATATTTGCCATTCCCAGAACAGAACATGGACCAAGCCATCTGCGCCATAAATCATTCATGCACTAAAGCCCACATGATAAATCAAAATGAAATTTTCTTTTAAAAAAACTAATTTGTTTTATCCTTGTCTACATACTGAACGTATTTTGGGAATAAGGCTCCTTGTTACATAAAGCTGTGTTCTGAGACTTTTATAGTGAGAGTTTAGAAGTAGACACAGGATATGGGCACAGAAAATAGTGGGGATTAAGAGGGACAGTGTTGACCAGCATGGAGTTCTCCCCACACCTGTTTTTACCAATCTCTCTGGCCCCAGATCCTGTTAATAAAACTTTCACATCCTCATGTGAATGTGTAGATTTATTAACAAGCCATGAATTTTGCCTGTCCTTCTTGTCTAAAGCTCAGATTCCATATAAGACATCTGTGCAAGTGTGTGCATTTATGTGCTTGTGTGTGTGTCTCTGGTAATAAAATGGAGATGATCTGATCCTTTCAGGATTATATAAACATTCATCCCATTTTTATGAAATGATTTTTAAATCCATGACTGCAAGAAATGTCAAATCTTCTCTGGTCTCATTTTACTTGGATCTTTGTCGCCCCTCACCTTCATTTCCAAATACAGCAAGACATGGTCAGTGTTTCAGAAGACACTGTGGTCACAATTTAGACAGAGAAAATCAAGGCAGAATCTGATGTCACATGTGCCAGTGAAAAGTTTGTACTAGGCCACGCTCCACCTAAGCATGCCACTTCACTGTCAGCTTTTCAGTTGCTTTCCCACTCGCCCAAAGACTTGACTAGTCCAGTACCCTCAGAGAATGAGGATTTTGAAAACTGTTGTCAGAAAAATGTTTAGGCAAGAAATTTAAGAGTGTGCAAGGAACTTAATATATGAAGCAAGTATGGCAAACCATTCATGTAATTAAACAATTCATTGCAGGGAAGGGGCGCTTGCTGGTTTTATAAAGACAGCTAGCAGCTGAAGCTGCGTAGCAGTCTTCAGCCAACTCTGCTGCCTTCTCTACTGACCTCTAAGGGACAGAGGGTGGAGGGTGGACTGAAGAACTCTGACTTGAAATATTTTTTTATTTCAAGAAATTCTAGACGTTGTGGGGAGCGGAAAAAAATTCTAATATTATCTTTTTACCATCAGAGGTCCTTTTGCCTGGAACTAAGAGCTGTGTCTACAACAGAGGCACTGCAACACCTGAATGCAGTAGAGAAATCATTTTAGAAAACAGCTGTAGAAGAATTTTCAATTAGCTTGCAAAAAGATATTGAATATCTCCATGTAAAAGAATGCCAGGAAAATGGAATAGATAAAAGATATCTGAACTCGGCTATGTGGCCCACACTCATAGTCTCAGAACTGTGAATTCAAGCCCGGCCTGCAATTTAGCTAGATCCTGCTTCAAAATAAAAATAAAAACAAAAAGAGCTGGGGATGTAGTTCAGTAAAAAGGCCCTGGGTTCAATCCCAAGGATTGCGCACGTATGCGCACATGAGCGCACGTGCACACACTCACTCACACTCAGTCACACACACACACACACACACACACACACACACACACACACACACGCATATTTATCTGTTACTGTGTCAATTCCAGTCCTGATCTGCACCACTATGGGAAACTTTTTCCCTTCTAATCCTCCTTCTTACTCTGCAAATAAACCCTTTCGAGCCTGCTTCCACCTCAAATTAGGACGGTACAGTTGTGTCTTCTCCAGAGCACTCTTCCCAGTGCCCTTCTTGTACCCGTATGTCTAATTCAGATCAAGAGCAAAGTACAGTAATTCCATGGGGGCAGGAGAGCTGGGAAGAGGCATATTTATTAATAAGCTCTGGCTCTCACATACGTTCGACTTTCTTGTCTTTATTTTCTAAAAGTAATGAAGATGGTTATCTAATGCAACTTTGGTTTCTCGAAGCAACTCTACCCATTCAGGTTTATGAAAACTCTCATTTCTGGCTTTAAGCCAGAAAATCTCCTAACAGAACAGTCTTAATGAAGTTTTCTAGAGTATGCCCTAACAAGGACTGGAATTACTTCAAGAATTACTTGCAAAGTAATGATATCAAAGACATCTAAGTAAGGTCAAAGATACAATTATGAAATTCATGAGCACTGAGTATAAGCCAGACTAAATACACAGAGATACACTTAAACACACACCCACGGAAAGGCATCACTTGGATTCAACAGACCTACGTTCACTGATACTAAACTACTGAGTAACAGAAGAGCATAGCATTACAATGTAAGTTCCAAAGTCTCGGGTTTCATGGATGCCAACCCCACAACTGTGTGACAATGGGGCAGGTCCGGTAACTTCTCCACTCAACCTCAGTTTCCTCCTCTGTAACTCAGGGAGAAAGAGGAGGCTTGACGAATGACCAGGAAGTTTCAAGTCATAATGAATTCTCTTTTGTGGATGTGAGTGGTACACTGAACATAGCAGCAAGGCCTTGGAAAGAAGAGCCCAGGGGTCACGAAGGACATTTAATACTCACCTCCAGATCTAAAATTCTCTAGGGATTCTATCTTATTGTGGAGCTGAATGTTTAATGCAGAACAATATTCAAATTGGACATCTGTTCAGCCAAACAACTTACCAGCTATTTTTATCACCACATATTTATAAATTCCAGTGTTGATTCTTGAAGAAATTGTCTAAATAATCTGTATAAGTGTTAAGGACTATGAACATATATATTGTGTACATTTATAATCCTTTATTTATATTGTCAGTTTTTGTGGAGTTTTTTTTATGAAGTTGTGTCAACAGAGTGCAATTTTCATATCTGCTATCACCTACTAATGTATGAGACTTGGCAACTTACCGGCTGTTACAAATTTTCTGCTTTTTCCCTCATGTGCTGACACTGAGAGAAGGTATCAAAAGGATCATCTGGAAAGTGAGTCATGAAAGTTAACTGGCAGGAGGCAGCTCAGAAACCTGTCACTGGAGCTCTTGGCTATGAACCAAAGATTCTGACACTTGACATCAGCTGCTACACCATCTAAGCAAAACAAAGAGGCTTCACCAAATGCCAGGCAGAACTGCCAAATGGCATTTGACAGAGTTATCAAGTGCCAGGAAACTCATCACTCAGGGAGTAATGGTAACAATAATGGCAGCACACATTTACCATGTGCTTACTGCGTGCTTGATGCTGCTTAAAGGGCTTCATCCTATAAGGTGGGTGCTAGTATCATCATCCTTAATTTACAAGTCATGAAACTGAGGCAAAGAATAGAAAGAATATGCCCACAATCCCTTGGGAAACAGGAGCACTGAGATTTGAATCTGCACCCACCTGCACTCTTAGTTATGTCATTTTCCCCCTTGAAAGTCATTTAAGATTTGAAAAAATATTATCAAAACATTTTCTTATGCAAAAAGTTCAAAAGTTGAAGGATTTATTTTGTTTTGTTTTATTTTTTGAGACAAGGTATCACTCTGTAGTCCAGACTGGTTCTGAACCCAGGCTGGCCTTGAACACATGGCAATCCCCCTGCCTCAGTCTTCCAAGTGCTGGGATTACAGGTGTGCACCACCAAGCTCAACTAATCTTTACATAGTACTGGAGAATCAAACCCAGGGCTGCTGAACTGTGCCCCCAGCTCCTGCATTTTAATCTACTGGTTTGATTACTAAGTTCACGTACTCATGATTTTACTCCATACAAGTATTTTAAATTAATTTTCTGCCTTTAATTTGAATAAAAAATAAGGAAAAAGGTATAGATATACTCTAAGTTAAAAGCACATGTGCTAGTCTCAGCTTTGTAATGAAATTACTATGGGGACTGAGTCTAGGCTTCAGTGTCCTCGTGTTTGTTAGAGTGCTTATTTCCTTAACTAAACCAGGGAAGGGTATGCAAAGCATCCTCTATGATCTTAAAGATACTGCCTACTGAGTTGCAGATGGCTAGGGCAGGTTGCCAAAGGCCTAGTGTCTCTAAACTAGATTTAATGGCTGCGTGCTCCAGTTCTCCCTGCGCATCTTGGCTGTTCACCAGTGTAAGATGTCACAGAGATATGCTTGAGTTGGCCAGGATCCAGGATGATATTGAGAGAGAGAGAGAGAGAGAGAGAGAGAGAGAGAGAGAGAGAGAAAGAGAGAGAGAGAGAAAAGCTTAAGGATGATCAAGTTCTCCTAAGTAGTGTGAAAGAAAAGCAAACAATGTTCTTTCTCATTTCCTTTAAAAGTGCCCTCTCATGTTTGCAAAGAGAATGACAAGATGGGTATGCTGGCCTGTGTGGGTTCACAAGATCACCCATTGAATGGGATTCATGATTTTCAATGGCATGTCTCATTCTCAAGTAGCAAGATGCCTGTTAACGGAGGTCCATATGTGTTAGTATCCTTAAATATTCCTGAGTTACCCACAAATGAACGCAAATGTTGAAAAGCTCTATTGGTAGAATGTCATAAACCTGCAAGGACTCTGTTTATTAGTGAAAATAAGATGAAGTATTACCAAAAAATGCTATTTTTAGGAAGTATAACCATTTTCTTTCAGTGTGCCATGCAAATTCATGACACCAAGATTGATTAATAATTTTGTAACTTCCCATCCAAAAAAGTATAATCTGTTTCTTCAAATTACTCATTTGCCTATTTGCATATTCAAAATTATTGAGCGCCTGCCATGTGTAAGGAAATGAAGGGAAATTTTTTCAATCTCTGTTATAAAAATTAAAAGCAACTTTTAGAGGCCTATGAACTGTAATGCCATTTTTAAAGTGTCTGAGAATTAGTCACTTTAGTAAAAACGGAGGTTTCAAAGCTGAAAACCAATTTACTTGTTCCTCTAAGAATTTCAACTCCTGCTGCTACTCCTCTCTACTCCTTTGCAATGCAACTATGCCTTCAAATACCGTTCTTTAAAAGGAGGCTTTATAGCTTTGGAGGAACATGATAATTTCACAGCCAGTTCTGCCACTGCTGTGGAAAACAGAATGCATATGCAAGCCAGCTGAAGTCATAGGACTGCAAGGATCAGAGCAGTGGGGGCCTCCACCACTGCTGTCAAATTGCAATTGGAAACAGCTTTTCCAAAGTACAGCATAAAAAACCAGGGATTCTTGTCCATAGCTCACCAGACCACTGGTTTTTTAATCAGGCCTGGCATGACCCATTAGAGATCAGTAATGCAAAAATCACAATGAAACCAAACAAGGGTATCTTCTGGCTTTCAAGCTTTGCTCTCCCCTGGGTCTCTTCCAGGCCTATAATTACCATCACTCACCAGTTAATACAGGAACAGTTTCTGTGTGGGGAAGTCCAGGAAGGCTTGACCCACTGGAATTATAGGTTGAGTTCCAGGCCCTCCCATTGTGCCACTATTAGATGTGTATATTGTCTAACTGTTCAAATCCGTAATTCCCTCTCAGTTACTTCATCAGTCTCTTAGAAATAAAATAACTTTTCAAAGATCATAGAAAAATTATTTCAAATTTTCACAAGTAAAAGCATTCAATGAAAGTTCTTTTTCTTGGCACTCCAAATTTAAGAAAAAGAATTAGCTCCCAAGGAAACAATCCCACATCAATAATTTAGTTTAAAACATTTTTAAGCTTTTAAAAAATTAATCTAGGTGTAGTGTAGCTCAATTTCCTATACTTCTGTCTAGATCTAGAATATAAGAAATGGCAAAATAGCCAGAGGTGGTCAGTAGAATGTCTATTTCATTTGTCAACCTTTCAGTGATCTTTGAGACACATTTAATAAAGTAGAAAAGTGAATTGACCAGATATTCGATTTATAAATGAGCTAATTACCAGGCTATTGTTACATATAAGTCCTCATTCTGAGAAGTATACTGCTATGTTATACATGCATAGTGATACAGTAGAGGGGTCCAGCTGTAGCTTACAATGGGCAAGATGCTTACTTGAAATTTCCTTACACGATTTCCAGGCAAGGAAGGAGTATGGTTTGATTCCTCCCCAGTTTGTTTTAAAAGTACAATATAAACAGAGCAGAACTTGTCCTGTTTTCCTAAGTCAACACATTTCTCTACCTCTTCTCTCACAGCAATGTCCTAGGCTCTCTGGTTAGCACACTACGTTCTACAGATTATAGTGAGCCACTGGTAGGTAACTACTTCCCTACTTAGTGGTGGATTATTTCACTAAAGTCAGTGATTATGTCTCATTCATTTCTACAGTCCTTCCTCTACCCTACTCTGGAACTAAAGTCTAGAATTAAATTCAAAACAAAACAAACACAAACCCTTATGTCACCTAAAATATTTTATAAATTTGTTATCACAGTCACAGGCTACATAACCATCTTTCAGTAAATGAGGAACCATATACATGAGGGTGGCTTCTCATAAGATTATACTGGAGCCGAAAACTTCCTATCACCTATTAAGGCTGTAGCAATCTTAACTGTGTAGCATAACGTATTAGTTGTGCTGGTGTAAACAAACCTATCGTGATGACAGTTGCATAAAAAAGTACAGCATATACAATTATAGAAAGTATGTAACACTTGATAACAAATGACAAAGCTACTGGTTTGTACGTCTGTATGGTACACCTCCTTTCAGAGTATATGCTTTCTTTCTATACATTAAAAAAGTGTATTATACAACAATATGCTGCATTATGTTCATGTTTAATGCATCTCTTGATTGCATCCTTTTCTCCTGCGCTTGATCTAACCTCATGCTGTCTTGTCCTGTTTGCCAAGGTCCTAGGAGCAACAGCTATACCACCGAGGCTTGTGTGCATATAGTCCACAGTTCACGTAACAACCAAACCATCTTACAAGACGTCTCTCAGAACACATGCTATCACTAAGCAACACATATTCACGAAAGATGTTTTCAGAAACAAAGTACAGCCAAACAAAGAACAATGTTTCTGAAAGCAGAAGTGAACTCAAGAATAAAGCAACACATGCAAATTGGATGCTCAGCAAATGTAAACATAAGGCTCTGAAATATTACTCGATTATCATCATAAACCTAGTCCTAAACTAGAGCAAATTTTGACTCATTAGGAGATTCTTTTAAAAGTATCAGCTTTTGGATATAATTTTTTCTAAAAGAAGCAAATTTGAATAAAAGCAATTTCTTCTTCCCCTTATTTTTTTCCCCTTTTCTTCTTTCTTCTTGTTCTCCTTCTTCCTTCTTCTCCTCTTCCTCCCCCCCCCCCCACCCCACCCCACCCTGAGACTCTACCACTGAGCTACACCTCAGGCCCTAAAAGTAAAATAGTTTAAAAGTACTTTAGGAACTCGCTTATGGAAAATCTATATTGTAGAGAAAATGTTTACCAATAATAATCACAGAATAGCTCAGTGGTAAAGTACTGCCAGAATATGTGGGACCCTGAAATCCCTAATCTCAACTCGAGAGAGGAGAGAGAGAGAGAGAGAGAGAGAGAGAGAGAGAGAGAGAGAGAGAGAGAGAGAGAGGAAAAGAAGAAAACAGAAAAAAAGAAAAGAAAAAATAAGAAAAAAAATTCTATTTATAACTATGAATTAACTTGAGTGTTCATTCTACTGCCTGGGCCTCATCTTTAATCTGGCAGTGAGATTTACTTATTAGGAACAGTATTGTTGACTAGTCCTTACCTGCTTGAATACAAAACTTTTAAGTATCTTCAGGATTAAATAACCCCAGTAAAAGTGAAGGGCCTGTAGAATCAGGAGCTGTAGGTTGAGAAAGATGTATGAAAAGAAAGGCTCCAGGTAGTACAGAGGTAGAATCAGGGTGCAATATAAAATCCTGAAAAAAAAAAAAAAACAGAAAAAAAGAAATTCATTATGGTCAAAATATTCATGAATTTTTAACAAAATAACAAGTATTTTCTATCCCAAAACATACATTTATTTCACTTCAAATGATGTCAAGGAAATTCTCAAGAAAAACAAAAGTGAAAATATTATCTTTTATGTCACTATTGGCAAGAAACAAAAAATATAATCTGTTTTCTGGGAGAAAAGAAAGCAAATAACAATTTTATTGGCCCCTGCTTACACCAGAGTGCTTGAGTTTTCTCTGTGCAAACACAAATGCCTCCACTGACCCCACCTACCTCCTAGGAAAGGGAGGGGATTTAAGGAGTAAATGAGGCTACGCATGTCAACATGAGGTTTTGACTTAAACACAATCTTGTTTACTTGGCATCAAAATTGAATAAGAGTCTTACAGAAACAAATCTGACAAATAAAAGAGAGTTTTCTTTCTGTGGTGGTACTGGAAGTTGAACCAAGGGCCTGAGGTATGCTAGGTAAACACTTCACCACTGAACTCCACTGGACTATGTGGCCAGAACTTTATTTTTTTTAGTCTCAGACAAATGCTTCCTAAATTGCCCAGGCCAGTCTTGAACTTGTAACCCTCCTGCTTCATTCAGCCTCCCCGAGTAGCTGAGATTACAGATGTGCTTCATTACTCCTGGTTTAAAGGAAGCTTTTGACAAAGTGAAAATTCCATGATTATTTCTACTTTCATTTCCTAAAGGGAACTACACATTTAATGAAGTTCATAAACAGACATTACTTTGCCCCTCAGAATATGTGGTCCCACATATTCTGTACTCATAACTCAAGATGTTCAGTGTCCTTTGAAATATGAATTGCTAACTCTCTTATTGCAATATGAAAGGATAATTGTCCCCTCCCAAATTACTATAATTTTAAAGTCCTTTGATAGATTTTTATAACTTTATTAATTAGTTATAAAAATTCATTGAGATGGGGTATAGCTCAGCAGCAGAGCCCACGTTTGTTTATCATGCCTAATCCTGAGTTTAATCCCCAGCACAATAATAATGATAATAATAATGTGCCTATTTAAATTGAAAAAATTAAGAAAAAAGAAAATTGGCCATAATACCATCATCTGCAGCAAATAATGCTGCAATATCAATGTAACTATCTTCCATTTTTTTTTACAGACTTATTTTAACTATTAATAGTAAAATTAACTGCTTTGGGTGTAAGGTCCAATTACTTATAATGTATGTGTGTGTTTGTATAAATGCCAGCACAATTAGAATATGGAATAGTCTATTGCTCCAAAAGTGCCTGACGTGAACCTTTCGTAGTTACATTCTTCTGGTCAAAATACCTGATGACACTTTAACTGCTTTGCACTTTCCACTTTATCTTTTCAAGAATCTATTAATTGAGATCATTCTGTGTGAGCTTATGAAACTGCCATATTTATTCAGCGCCGTGCCTTGAAGAGTCATCTAAGTCAAAGGCAACCATACTGTATTCCCTCTTATTCCCAAGTTATACTCCACCACATGGATACACCACATTTTGTTTTCCCACTCACATTTTGAGGAGTATTTGGGATATTTCCATTTTTTTGACAATTATGAATAGAATTGTTTTAAATATATTAATATTTTCATAGGAACTCCTTTTGTGGTATGGAGATTGAACCTAGAGCCTTCTCTATGATCTACATCCCCAGCTTTGTATAATTTTTTTTTTCAAAGAGGGTCTTACTAAATTGCTAAGGTTATCCAGGCTGTGCTTGAACTTGTGACCCCCTGACTCAGACTCCCAGAGTGTTGAGATTGCAGGTATGCATCACCACTCCAGCTAGCTGTTATTCCTTAAGGGTAAGTGAAATTGTTGAATATCCTGTGGTAAGTATATCTTTATGAGACTGGAAAACTCTGTCCCGGAATGGCCACTCTGCATTTCCACCATCAATCCCTGAGAATGTCAGTGACTGTGCATCCTCATTAGTACTTGGCACTGTCCTCTAAAGATTTTGCCACCATGGTAAATAGTAATTGTGAGATCTTACAGTCAATTAACTCTATTTAGATATACATGAAAAACTCCTACACAGTTAAAGCAACTTGGTATATACTGTTTTTCCCAAATGAAAGACGATTTTTTTTAAAGTGTAAGCTCTCACTTGTAAGATTACTGCTTCAAGGTATACACTGAAAGCTCAAGATATATATGAAATGGTATTAAAACAGTCAAAATATTTTTCAAAATTTAACAATTCATAAGGGCAACAGTAGTTTATGAATAAAATTTCATTGAATCCCTTAACCAGTACTGACTTGGCTTAAAATTCACTAACTTTAAGTGCAAAACAATTTCAGTTAACATTATTTGCAATGCTTTAACAGTTCCCTTAAGCCTAATTAACAGTTTTATTCCTTCTTTTGTGGGTCATCAGTTCAAGTTTTTCTTGACAAACAATCCTATATAGAGAAGTATTAGCTGTTCATTTTATTTATGTAAATATATATCAATCTATTTTTAATTAAAATATAATAACTTGATAGTTTTTTAGGAATTCAAGAATTACTGGAAAACACAAAGAGGTCAAGGAAAAAAATCACTCACTCATGGGTACCCCCAAATACTTTGAACATAATTCAAGATGTCTCTGGAAAATACATTGTTTGGAGTGATTATTTTTGCATGCTGCATCACCACATGATTTTTCCATATTTTATTGATACGTATAAGTGCAAAACATAGAGTTTACATCGATCTTGAGTATTTTGTGCACATACGTATCGTGGCAAAGTTACAAATCCTTCCCTTCTCTCTTTTTGACCTTCTCCTCTCCCCTTCCAGTTCCCATTATTTCCCACATTAAGTTCTATAAAATAATTGTGGTCTGGGTTTCACATATCAGAGAAACCATTTGATATTTCACCTTCTGCTTCTGACTCACTTCACTAAGCATGATGGTCTCAAGTTGCCTCCATTTACCTACAGAAGCCTCCAACCTATCTGTCTTTATAGATGAGCAGTATTCCATTGTGTATAAATACAATTTATGTATCCATTGGTCTGTTGATGGGTATTTTGGTGTCTTCCACAATTTAGCTATTGTTAGTTGTGTTGGGTGTACAGGTATCTCTGTTATGTGTTGTTTTTAACTCTTTTGGGAAAATTCCCAGAAGAGGTACCACATGATTTTAGGTAGCAGAGATAACGTTGTATAGGTGCTTTTGTGTTCTGTTTTCTAAACTCCTAATGTGTTACAGTGAGATTTCCATGTCAATGAACACTGACAGCCAGGCATCAGAGGTCAGCAAATGTTTGTAAAGGTAAATATTCCAGCCTCTGAGTCATTCAGTCTCTGTGCAATCACATAATTCTATCACTGTAGTAGGAAAGCAAGTACCTGGCAGCTAATGCTACGTCAAATTATTAGTTCACGTATAGACAACACGTAAAAGTAATGGTAGTAGCTGTGCTACGAGTAAAGTTATTAACGAAAGCAAGACCGGGGGCTGGCTTTGACCTTTGAATCATAATTTACCAATTCCTACTAAGTATTATTTCACATAATAACTGCATAAAATTCATTTCATAGATACATTATTGTATCTTAATCCCTAATTGATAGGTGCTTAATTTCCTCTCAAATTATCTGTGAGAATTACTTGTAAAAACACTCCGATGAAAGCATTTGATTCTTACTGGGTGCAGTGGCATATGCCTTTGATGCTAGCACTCTGGGAGGCTACGGCAGCAGGACTGCAAGGTCAAGGCCAGCCTGGGCAACTTAATGACTTAGTGAGACAGGCCTGTCTCAAAAAATTAATTAAAAAGTGGCTGGAGATGGATATTAGAGTGAAGGTCCTGGGTTTAGTGCCCAGTCTTGCCAAAAAAAATTGTTTGATTCTTGCCTTAGAATGGCTAAAATTCTGAATTTAAATCAAACGGTACAATCACTTTATAGTTGAGACTACATTGCTAGACTACTGTCCTTCAAGACTACAGTTTATACTCTTGCACCCAACATACGATACTACCTGTTTCATCAGATCTTGGCCAACACTGCAGTTTGCCTCTAACTGTATAATACTGCACTGTTTATATTTATATTTCATGTAGAGTGACTATAAATTATACAAACATTTACATATGTCATTAGTTAATTTTTTTTGAAATAGAGTCTCGCTCTGCAGTCCAGGCTGGTCCTGAACTCACTAAGGAGGTCAGCCTGGCCTTGGACTCATGGCAATCCTCCTCCCTCAGCCTTCGGAGGGCTGGGATTACAGAAGCGTGTCACCACACCCGGCTTATGTGGTCCTGGGGAATCAAACTCGGGTACTTAGCACCTGACTTAGTGCTTTCTAGGAAAGCACTTTAATCACTGAGCAATTCCTCCAGCCCCTTTTTATTTATTCTTTTTTTTACTCTTTATTCATAGCATTAGTCTACTTTTCTATTACAGTGTTTATTTTTTGTGTTGATTCCAAGGTGTTCTTTATATGCTAAGAATATCAATACTGTTTTTATTTTGTTAAATATTTAAATTTGATATTTTCTTTTAATTTTCAAATCTTTATATTTTTTACAAATTAATTTTTAAAATATTTCATAACAGTGTATTATTTCTTTTAGATTTAGCTTTTATGATATGCTTTAAAAGACTTTTTTTCATCCTCATTATAAAACATTTTCCCATATTTTCTTAAAATCTAGGCTGCAGAATTGACTGATCTTTCTGCTACTTACATACAGACTATGGAACTTTGTATCACTTCATGTATTTTCTCAATTATAAAATGAGAACAAAGAGTATCCACTTTGTTCATTCAATAAACGTTTATTGAGCACCTACCAAAAGTACTACCTGGTACTTTGCTGGGGCCAGGAATACAGGAATGAATAAAAGGTACCAATGCCCCTGGCCTAGTCATACATTCTGGCGACAACTTTACAGTATTAGTAATGGGAATTAAAGCTAATTATACACGTAAAACACTTGCTGTCCTGGTTTGCTGCACCCTCAGGCAATTTTACTATATGTGTATTATACTATAATCTCTCTACAGTGTACCTCCCCCTTTCGATCAACTCAACAAACATCTCCATGCTATTCTGGACACCACTGAATTTGTAACTTTTCTCTAGGTGTTCCTACTGCAATTTCTTCACAGTATTTAGGCCACTTTCAGCCTAACTTGCAGCAATAATCACTTATATAAATTGGCTCCTCAGTGGCAGGCAGGCAGGCAGGCAGGCAGGCAGGTTCTCAAAGGCAATTGTGGCAAACGACAGTCATCTCTATCTTCCCTTACCTGGCCCAGGGCCCTGCCCCTTTCTAGGTCTCTAGTAAAACCGTCAGTGGCAAATTAACACAGGAATTTACTCAAAAACATCTTCTCTTTTGAACAGCCTGCTAAAGAATAAGCATTATCAAACACATCTTTACTCATCGTAGTACACGCAAATGTAGGACTGGTTGCACGCAGCAGGTGTCTGACTAAACCAAGATTTATTTTTATTCTAGTTGAAGGGAAGGCAGACAAGAGAAGATCCCAGCTGGAGAAACTCCGTATGACACCCAGGGGGTGGCATCATGGGAAATTCAAGAAGCTAAAGGACTTGCATTGCAGTCTCTTGCATTCAGAGAGCTCCGCAGTTTGTAAAATACCTTAACAAAGTTTTAAGGAAGAGGAGCGGCAAGGAAAGCCGGTATCAAGTGAGATGGTGGAGGCGAATGGAGCCTGTCAGATCTTGCAGCACAGGGTCAGGGGCACAGCCTTTGTTTTAAGAGCAACAGGAATCTCAGCTGGTTTTAGAAAGGCGAGAGATTCACCTGACAGATGATCATCAGAGCCAGGCTCAAGTTCCCATGCCACTAATTTCTTGCTTAAAACTTGCAAGTGTCATAGAGCCTTCGTTTTTTACTCTCCTGGTGGAACTAACCCCACCTTTCTAACCTAGAGGCTCCAGGGAGACAAACAGCCAGCTTTATAAACTTCAGAGTTTTCAAAATGGGAGATTCTTTCACTAAAGTACAAAAGCCTCTGAAAGAGCTGAGTCCTTAGCAGAGCTGAGAGGCTAAGGATATGGGCTCTAGAGCCCGAGATACACATCAGGCCTCCTGGGATCATCTCTCTAGGCTCGTGTCATGTCTAAGAGAACACTAACACCTTTATTAAGGTGTTATGAAGACTGAATGAGTAGACAGATGGGAAGTGCTTGGCACAGAGTAAGTACTTAAAAATGATGATCTAATCTGAGCTATCATTGTTACTACTACTACAACTGCTACTGTTCCCACCTCCCTGTATTAGTGCAGAGGGCATACCCTAATGCAAAGCGAGAGTAACCCCATGGAAGAGTGCTGCACAGCTGGCTGGTCTTCTGGCTTTCTGGTCTCTCACTTGGGACTTCAGAGAGGGGGGACAAGCTCCAAAGGAGCCAAGAGTGGGAACTGTGCTACATAAATATTGTGTGAAAAGACAGAGGAGACGGGTAGTTCAAAACATGCAAGAGGATGTTCTGAGGGAAAGACCACTGCAGCACTGGTTCAGCAAGTTACAGTGCCACAGTCACAACTTTCAGGGCCTCGCTAAAGGATTTCCAATCTCGGCATCTGTATTTCTTCTCCTTTCTTGAAAAAAAGAGTTGGGGGGGGGGGCGGAGAAGAAAGGGAAGAAGAAGAGGAGGAGGATGAACAAGAAAAACTAAGTACAGTCATCCTTCCCAGTTTTCCCCTACCACGTGTGCATACATGTACACACATGCACAAGCACAATGCACTTACTCACTTCAATTATCTGTCACCACTCTTCACTGACTGAATGGAATGTTCCTTGTCATAGAGGATGCCAAAGACCGCTAGGCTCCCGGATTCCTAGAACCATTTGGCTTCTTTCCAAATTGATAGCTGCTACTGTGTGCTTGAACTGCAAAGCTCAGCTTTCCCTGTATTGGGTTTTCCTACCTTAACTCTTCCAGTCACAGGAATTTGCAGTTTTCAAACCACAATATTGGAATAAATAATTGCTGGTTTTGCTGGGCAACTACTGAAAAGTTATATTTCTCTCCTGAAAATGTAAAATTAAAGGTCTTTTCTTCTTGATAAACATAGGTGTGAGCACTAAGTCCTTTTCGGATAACAAATACTTGTTCTACAAGTGAGCAACTGTGTATCTTAGAGATGTCTTAGATTTCAAAGTGACTGTGCAGCTAATACTTTTTGAAAGGACATGATGTCACCCCTAATCAACCAATCTAGTAAGTGAATTGGAATGACATCTGTCCCAAATTTCAAATTTCCTGTTTATTCCTCTGGTTCTTCTATAACTTACTGTGATCCTAGAAATAACAAAACTCCTCACATGAAAAATAAATACGCAGCCTAAACATTTTTAAAAATGTCAATGACATGAAAGACAATGAAAGGTAAGAAACTGTTCCAGATGAGTATCAATCTGTGTAATTCATGATTGAGGTCAGCATCTGAGTGGTGAGGGGAAAAGCAGTAAAAGATGTTATAGGATTGACAAAATTGAAAAATACAGAAAGATTGCTGTATTTCCTGCAATAAATAACCATACTATGATTCCATAAGAGATAGTTCTTGTTCCTAGGAAGCAAACACTCAAGTATTTAGGGCAGAAGAAATTATTTAGTTGATGTTTATAGATTTCAAATATGTACATACATTGTATCTGTTTGTGTGTGTGTACATGTGTGAAGAGGTATGTACACTGTGTCTGTGCATGTGTATGTGTAACTATGTGAATGGGTATGTACTCCATGTCTGTGCATGTGTGTGTGTGTACGTGTGTGAAGGGAGGGAGGAGGGAGAGCACGGGAGAAGAAATGACAAAGGAAATAGCATAGAATGCCTACCCATAAGTGATATATAAGAATTCCCTGGTGTATACCTAAGATTTTTCTGTACACTTGAAATTATTTCTAAATAAATGAGTAAATGAATGAAGGGGCTGAACTAACTTATAAACAAAGTCCCTCAACCTTAAGACTCCATAGTCTGAAGACCATTATTATAGCTGTCTTTTATGAAATCATAAAGAGTACAAACCAAGCTTGTGGCACGGATGGGGTAAATGAGCTCCTCTGTGGGCGCCCTGAGGCAGGAGCCAAGGAACACATGCAGTGCATCTCACTGTCTCCTTCAGGTGTGTAACCAGAAAATCTGGTTCTGAGATTCACATCAGCGGTGGCTGTTTAAAGGAGTGGCTCCAACCACGCCTTCCTAGGGCTGTAGAAGCTACTACTCCCCTGTTCACAGCACCATGGACACCAGGCCAGCCACAGTGCCACCAGGTTCCAAGCTCAGTCCTCCACTTAGCAAGCAGGCTGCAGACCTCAGCCATTTGAGAAAAGACAGTGCCCCTTGTGTCCTTACCCTTACTTCCCTCTGAAGAATGTCAGGTAAGAACACTGTTGGATATGTTCACCCTTCTCTTTATAATTTTTGTTTAAGCTCTTCTTTCTCTGCCAGCTATTTCAAGCATGCAGGTGGTCTTGCCATCCATAAAAATCCCTTTCACAAGTGAACTTCCCAGGGTACCATTTTTCTTATACTAGTGATAGCTGGATAATCAAAAGCTGATATCTAAAAGGCAGTGACCTGTGATGGGGAAATAAGTTACTACAAGCATAGGTACTCTTGGAGGTAAAGAAACTCTGAATATCTGAGTATCTGAATATTATTTATGATTGGAAAAATTTTAAGTTTTATTTTCTTTTTGAAACATCTGAGAAACACAGGTCACTGCTAACCTCCTCCAAATATGAAAATAAGGGATCAATATAGCAATCCCTCCTACAGCCACATGCACTCCTAGAGAAGGGGAACTGGGTCTCTGCAACATCTAGCTGTGGTGAGTTCAAGTAATGAAGCAGAAGCACACTACCACCTGCAAACTTCAGCTACGAAAGGCATGCACCTTGCAGATTGAAGAATTAATCAAATAGTGTGCTCCTTCCCCTCCAATGAACCAGTCTCCTCTTGTCATTTACAGAATAAACTGTGAGGAGTCAGAGAAATAATTTGCCTATCTTTAGAAAGGTCTTCATAACCTAATGGTTTTCTGGTGGTATCTGTATAATGTCCAGGTAAATTAGTACATCCAATAATTCAACAATATAGAAGTTGTTATTTGAAAGCAACGGAAATATATTTTGAAAACGTAAGCCTGTGATTTAAATGGTTCTGAATAAAAATACAAGCAAATGGGATTACCAATTCAATGTTAGCAATGCTATTTAAATTTCTGCCTAATGTTAATTAAAAAACGTTAAGAAAACCAATGTAGTTAACTCTTGCTAACACTAAAGATCAACTAAACAAACTCCCAGACACAGCAGGAGGAAAGGGGATGAGGGACACAAATGCAGAAATGTAACAGGCAGACACAGAGAAAAGCAAGCATGCTCGAGGCTGCAGAAAATGGAAGAGAAATACAATAAAGGGAAACATGAGTGTAATGTAAGTGCTCCAACTCTTCTCAGGGCTTTCAAATTTCAGATGGGCAAAACCTCAGCTAGCTTTCTTTCACCCTTCACCTCACCCTACATCACCACCAAATGTAAAACAAAAGCAGTTGGGAAGATGAGCAGAGAAATTAAGATTGCAATCGACATGCCACAACACCTCTAAAATGTGGAAATCTTGAACCAGCTCAGCTGATCCACCTTCCAGTTACATCCTTTAATGCACATGGCTTGGCCAATTGTAAATTTCCAAAGAATTTGGAAAATATCCTTAAGTAATGAATGTACAATTACAAGTTTTGGACAGATGGTCCAACTCGGCTGACACAAGGAACTGACATTTTCTCTGTGGCATCACCAAGTGGTTGTATAACAAGTACAAGTTGGAAGAGGCTAGCCAGAGTGGGGTACTGCAGCTAAGGGAGGTTCCCTTTCTGACACATGTGCCTCAGCAAAGCACTGGTTATTTCAAAGGTCACTGAAAACTGAGCTCCAAATTTCTAATACTTTGGGGAGGTTTTTCTCAACCTTTCAATGTTACAGAAATATTTTTACCCCTAAAAGAACTGTATAGTCAAGTCTTTCAAGATTGTATCTTTCCATGATCCAACTCCCTTGAGGTAGCAAGCAGCAGTCTCAGCTGCCCTCTACGGTGGGGTGGTGAATTCAGTATTCAGTATAAAAAAGTCAAACTCATATAACTAATTCTTATCGAAATTTAGAAATACTGGCAGAAGAATGAGTTCTTAAATCCAGGATTTTTAAAGTCAAAGATGTATGAGAAAGCAGCATACTACTTCTACTACAGTGTCCAACTGTTTGTGGAGAATGCAAAATCTTTATTTAGACAGTCTAAGGTGAGAGCGCTCCATTGTTAAATACAAAGCCAACCCCAGCAGCAATGCTGTAGAAGCTATGCAGAGTGCTCTCTGAACAGACAGCATCCACAGAATGCACTTTAAAAATGTGTTGGCCAATTCTTTGAAGCCACTCCCAACAAAAGACACTGATTTTCCTACCATAGAAAATGAGATGAGGCAGGAATAGTGGGCACACCTGTAATCCCAGCACTTACCTGAGGGGCTGAGGCAAGAGGATTGCCACATGTTAGAAGGCAGCCTGGGCTACCTAGTGAGTTCAGGACCAGCTTAAACTCAGGGTGAAACCCTGTCTCAGAGAGAGAGAGAGAGGGAGAGAGAGAGAGCGAAAGAGAGAGAGGTGGCCTTAGGCGTCTGGTTCCAATGAAGAATACAAAGTGGCGAGTGACATGATACAACCCGAGGCTGGGTCATAGAAGGAGATACCATGTCTGCCTTGCCCCATCTCAAGAGGTTCACATTTGGAAATGCAGTACTTGGGCTGGGTGAGTGTCTCAGCGGTTAAACAACTTGCCTAGAAAGTACAAGGACCTGGATTCAAATCCCCAGCACCACATAAGCAAGGCACAGTGGTACACTCTTATAATCTGCACTCAGGAGCTGAGGCAGGAGGATTTCTGTGTGTCGGAGGCCAACCTGGGTCACACAATGAGTTCAGGAGCAGCCTGGCCTACAAAGCAAGACTCTACCTCAAAAAAAAAAAAAAAAAAAAAAAGCTGTTGCTATGCTGTGAAAAGGCCATGACCACGGAAAAGGGACATCTGTAGGTATTCCAGTTGGTAATTCCAGCGCAGGACCATCAGCAGCTCTGCCAACGATCAACACCAAACATTTGATTTTACCTGTATTATTTCAATGGTGTGACTGAGGAAGGCTTTAAGAAAAATTGACGTCTAGCCACTTTTTGATAGCCTAGGCACCATCTAATTGTAACCATATCAGACCCTAAGAGAAAACAATCTAGCCGAGGCCAATCACCTCTGAGAATCACAAGAAGTGATAGTAAACAACAAGTGTTGTTTTCAGAGAAAGGTCTGTAGATTATGGCCTATGGATAAAATCTGACCTCAACAGGTTTTTGGACAGCTGTGTGGTTACGTATGAATTGCTACATTTTTAAAGGTTTGTAAAGCAAAGCAAAACATAAAATACACAACAAAGATTGTGTGTGGCCCTCAAAGCCTGAATACTTATCCTCTAATCCTTAATGGAAAATTTTACCCACCCTACCTTAAGCTATGTTTTGCAGATGATTTGCTAATACAGTAACAACAACAGAAACGTGGTATCTTTGAGACATGGTAAGAAGCAACACTGGGTAGATGTTGGACCATGAAAGTCACATCGAAAAGCTGCAACCCACTATTATCTACAAGTCACATTTAATCTATCAATAATTTGTCTACCATTCATTAGGCCTTGGGCTCCATCCTTCATACTATAAGGGCAATAAAAATAATTGCTATCATATGACATAATATATATGTACAAAATAAGTTCAATGTAGGCATTATGTAGTATATATAGATATCAATAAAATGAGAAAAATAATAGTTAACATATATTATCATTTCACAAATATACTTGCTCAATCAAAGCAAAAGTGACAGTAATGTGGTTTGTCGAAGACATGTATCTTGGAATTAATTCTATATTAAACTCCACTCTCTAAGATATTATTAATAATTTTTATTATAATACATAGCATTTATTGATTCTTTACTATGCAGAAAGTTTTCTAAAACTTCCATACATATTACCTCAGCTAAGCTTAGTTAATCACTGCCCTGGACTTCTCCTCTCCAGCAAATGTCTAGGCAAGACTCCTCCTCATGGGTAAGATAATGCAGCAGGCATCCAGGAGGAGTGCAGGTGCTATTAACCTCTCCGGGAGGCCCGGAACCAGAAGGTCCATCTGCTCTGCATCCTAGGATCTTCAGTAGCACTAATTCTTCTACTGAAAAGATAAAGCTGATAGACAAGCCCTAAACCATGGCTGGTAAAAGGCAATTTCCCCCAAACCAAGCTTCCTCACGTGTTTACTGTGGATTCTGTCAATGAATGCACAAGTATGCTTGCACAAGAAAGGACTGTCATGGGAGACATAAAATAAGTCCTTCATTGCCAATCAAAATATAAGCCCATATGCATTTAAATGATTTAATAGTGACATTTTAAAAATAAGAATCAGTCCAAATTAAGAAAATCAACAAATCAATCAAAAGCCAATGAATATCAAAAGAACTCAAATCATTGTTGGGATCAACGGTCATGGAGAGTGAAATAAGAAAACGGTTTTCCAATCTGTGAAGAAGGAAATGTAAGAAGGCCTATTCAGTGTATGGCTCTCAAGTAATGGCTATACATATTATAACACAGAACATGCCTTTCTTCCAGAGACCTGAAGATTGCCCAATGGTTTTCAATTAGTAACTGAAACAGTTGTTAATCATAGAGAAAGATCCATATTTATAAAAGAAGATGCAGAATAAGGTTTACTGCTCATCTATCGGTTAACGCATTTTCTACTTTCCTTTGTAATGAACCTTTTGCACATTGGTGAGTACTGTTCTAATTATTTATAAAACATAAGTTAGAAGAATGGCTTGTCACATTCTTTTCTTCCACTAAACTTTGTGCAAATAATCAGAAATCCATTTAGGGAAATAAAGGGCAATGCTCTGTGCTTTGGTCAATGTGCCAAGGCCACCTCTGCACACTGAATGAAGATAGGGCACAGAACCTTGTCTACTCACCAGAAGGGAAAAATAATGAAGCGGGTGATGAAAAATACGGCAGCAAAGATGAGAAACAGGATGTTACAGGTTTGCTTCCATTTAGCATATGAAAACATCTTAGCTGACTGAAAACAAAGAAGGAAACTGTATTTAGATAAAGTAATAGTAGCATACATTAAAAATTAATAAATGAAGTGATATAATGTCTGGTATTTTCTTCAAAACAATCAAGGTAATGTCAAGGGTGTGCTGGTACTGTGGATGAAAAAGCCTGGCCACACTGATGATGACTGTTAAATCTTGAAGGATCCATCACACATCACACTAGTCTTTACCTCACTCTGTTTTTGAAATTTTCCATAACATAATGTCTTCAAAAGACATGTTAAAGTGCCTGAAATATGACTCATTTTCTAAAATCCTAGTTAGAATGTTGGTGAAACATAATGTTTTTTATTTGAGCTTTTGTTTAATATCTCCATTTATGTGGGAAGAGGGCTGCATTGAAGGAAGGCTGGGGAAGGAGTGAAACACAGGCTGAGTTGGAAATTCTGCAATGAAGGCAGCCACTTGAGGCAGGAATTGGAAGAAGCATCAGGAGACAACTCCTGGAGTTCTAACCTGGTTGAAATGAAGTTTTAAACACGTGATCACCTCTTAGTTATTTTATGCTAATTCATTCTGCTCATATTATCTGTGTTAAACAGAACTACAAAACGGATGCTGAACATGGTGCTGAAAAGTTAACAGATGAGCATGCTACCTTGCACTATCTAATACTGCACATGGCCAAGGGGAAGTTTCTGGTGGGAGTTGGAGGACAACGGTTGGTGGGAGTTGGAGAGAGGCAGATCGCAGATGGTGGCTGGGCAGATCATCTCTCTAATGCAGCTTAGACTTGGACAGTTTCAGAACTGATGTCACTCTGGAGGCTCAAGACCAAATCAGGACAAGAAAGGCAACATATATATATATATATATATATATATATATATATATATATATATATATATATTGCATTGCAATTTCCACAGTCATCAATGGGTGAAGACACGACCAGCCTGTGGGATTTGCAGAGTCCTAAATAATGACACCAGCTGCTGTCAGAGAAGACTAATATATTTGATAAATGGGAGATTTATGCAGGGACAGAGGCCAAAGCTTGAACAACTATCTGACAGTTAAGAGGCCAGGTGAGGGTTGGAAGGTAGAAATATGGATAACTGTAGGAATCTCTAAGTCCACTTGTAAGCCCACTTGTGAGGGCAAAACAGCACTCTTGGGCAAAAAAAAAAAAATACACATAACACGCTACTTTTTTTGAGACAAGGTCTTGCTTTGTAGTCCAGATTGGTTCTGAACTTACTATGTAGCCCAGGCTAGCCTGGAACTCACAATACTCTTGTCTCAGCATCCTGAGTGCTGGGATTCTAGCAATGAACAGTGAGCCACCACGTCCAGGTGGTTCTGGAGGAGCCAACACAGAGCCTGTGCACACTTAGGCAAGAGGTCTACCACTGAGAAATACTCCCAGCTCTGCTATAGTGAGGAATACGAAAGATTAATAAATTCTACCTCAAGGAAGATCTAAATGTGCAAAAGTGTACCATGTCTGGGTTCAATTAGAATTTCATTTAAGGGTAAGCACTAAGATAACTCTTCAGGGAAGCTTTGGTGTACACATCACTGGGAGAACATTATAAAATGGGTCCTTGCCACCACTGAATGTTATTTGTACTACTAGCTGTTGATGGAAGACACTGGCTTTGTTCACAGAACATCAAGTTAGAACATGACTTCTAAATGAAGAATGATTCACAATCATAAACAACCTGAAGCTGTTTTTATAGTTTATGGATGAAGGGACCTATATATTTGACACTCATTTTTCTTTAGATGTTTACCTAAGGACCTCAGAATGTATACAAATAGCAATGAGCTAAATTTTACAATATACCCTATAGATAAGACATGACTTTTCATTTTACAGCTAGAGATAAAAAAACAAGACAGTAACTGATTTGCCTATATTTCTTAGAAAGTTTCGCTGTGTCCATAACAGAATGAAGAAGGCCGGTGTGGAAAACCCAGTGCTTAGTCCCAGTTTTAACATTTAACTCCTTGTTAATAACATAATAAAACTTTTTTACATTGGATACACACCAAAGGCAACTGAACAAAAGCATTTAGAAGCAACAGAACTATATGAAATTCTTCAGTCAGGTCAATGTGGTCTTAATTTTCAGAAAGGGTTACATACATATGATCAGAGGAGAAGGCAATTATTACAGCGATGGCTGCATTCAGAAAGCAACACATGGAAAAAAAAAAAAACCTGGCATGTTCCTTTCTTTGCTAAGCCATTTGGTACTGTGAAACACATGTAATGACCTTGACCTTTAGAAAGGAATTTACATATCTGATTATGATTATAGAAAAAGTAAAAACAATACTCTGTGCATACAGAATATTTTAACAGTGGCCAATTGCTTCGAAATGGCTTCAAATAACTTTTGGTTACTTCTTGAACAGGGTTTGGCAAAGCATAGTCCAGCCCATAGGCTAAAGTATGTTGGCCCTTAAAAGCTGTTTTTGCATTTTTAAAAGAAGTATAAAAGCAAGGGGGAAAAAAAACCAAAGAAGAATATATGACAGAGATCACAAGCAGCTCTCAAAACTAGATTTACTATCTGGCCCTTTACCAAAAAATTTTCTAAGACTTGATACAGAAAAACAAGTTTCTATTAAATTTCATTTCTTCCATATTAACTTATATTCTATTATTAGCCCTCCAAGGAGCAATCCTAAACATGAAATTGGTTAGCATCATTTTCCCTGGTTAATTATAAATCAGCATACTGAAATGAATAACTAAATGGTTCTGGGAAATGTTGCTCTAAATACAGCAAGAGACCTGGCAGTGAAAGGTCTGCCCCTCACACCCTCAAAAGGAACCAGTACATCACAGAACCAGGCAGAAAAAGCAGTCCTAATATTGCTTTGTTCCTCATATTTTGTGTGGTATGAGATTAGGGAGACTTTAGTCTCACTGTTCCTTGCTTCAAAAACCATCCCTAGCCTCTTCCTTCCTTAGACAATGAATGCCATTTTAAAGCAACATCCGTCTGCATTCCTTAAAACCAGCAGTTGGGCTGGTGGAGAAACAGAACAGGCAGCACGAGTACACAACATGTGTTCAGATATTGGCTTAAGTGAATAGAGGGTGCCATCCAACATGGAGAGTCCAAGATGCCATAAATCCAAAGTTTTTATTCTAAAAGATCAGTTTTAAAAATCACTTCCTATGCAAACATCTCACCTTACCTCTTGAGCTGGCATCCGCATAAGCCTAAGTGGAATCCCCCAAATTAACCTCTTGCTAGCATCATGAAGAATGGAATATAAAAACAAAGAGATTTTACTACTCTCATTTTGAAGGAATGTGGCACTAAGAGACATTCTTAGACTTTGGTGTTTTCAGGACACAAAGCCCTGGTGAATCACTCACAGAATTCTTCCTCTGAGAAATTACAGAAACACAGGAAGTGATGTTACTTTTTATGGTAAACATTTACCTCCAACCAAATGTCAGCCACATCATGTACAATCATCACAAGGGTCCCACTGCGAATATAATTAGCACACCAAGAGAAGCTCATCAAACTAATAGCAGCCAGGTGATGGACAACATGAGCTAGAAAATCCTATACAATGAAAGGAAAATGAAAGCCATTAAGCACATGCCATTATTTCCCAACCACTGAGGAAAATGATAATAATAACACCAATAGCTTTCATCTTCACAGCTTGAAATTTATGAAACATTTTCACCTTAATTCTTTTTTCCATTTTATTGATATGTATACATGCAAAATTTAAGGTGTACAATGGAGCTGAGCATTTTGTGCACATATGTATCTTGTCAAGGTGACAAGGGCTTTCCCACTCTCTTTCTGTCCCTCCCCCCCACCTTCCCTTTCTTCTCTCCCTCTCCACCCTACCCCCGTTTCACTTTGTTTTTCGTTTTAAGTTCCATTAAGAGTTGTGATCTGGGACTCTCATATCAGAGAGACCATTCGATGTTTCACCTTCTGCTTCACACTTACTTCACTAAGCATGATGTTCTCAAGTTTCTTCCATTTGTAATTCTTAAACGCAATCCTTATAATGGAGCTCAGACAAGTATTATCCTCACTGATGAAAGTATTTAATTTTGACACTGCACTGAACACTTACCATCGAACTCCTAACATCTACTGTTCCTTCTGATGTTCCACCCTGGACATATGTACATTTGCGCATATACACACATAGCAGACATACATCCAAAAGCTCATTCTTGTGCGTATCTACACATATTGTTTATTCATTGCTTAGCTCCAAAGAGAAGCAAAAGTGTAATAACCCAACCACTAAAATAAGTTACTGCGTAGGAAAAAAAAGCAACAAATGAAAATGAAATAAATATATCAAAAATTCAAGGCAAGGAAAGTTCCCATCATTGAATAAAATAACTTAATGGCTCTCTACAAAGAAGATATCTCTTGAGAAAATATTCTTATCAATTAAATTTCAATGTATTCTTAGCCTAAAGTTAGTGTATAGCTATTTTTTAATTATATGGAAATGGAGATCATTTCTATCAGACATTTTTTTACAGCAATTCTTTTTTTTAAGCTAACCAGTGGACTGTAGTTTGCCTTTTAGTGATGAGTACATTTATCATTCAACTCCAATGTCATTTTATCTAATGTTGAATTAAACTGATTTTTATTTATCATGCAAATTTTAATAAAACAACTCTGATTTTTTCATATTGTATAGCATATGAAGTATAGACCAAGTTATTGTTATCACTTGATCTGCTTTGCTATCATATATGAGGAAATCTTGCAGCTGCATTCGGGATGCATCGTAATATGGTTTGGTCAGTCATATTCTTTTTCCTGAAATGCCCCACTCTGTGACCTAAAAGGAAGTGTTCAGTAACCCAGGGACTCAGTTTCTCTGCAAATGAAGCACAGCCAATAATGCCTGAAGCCAGATTTCCTAATGAGGATATTTGAGAAGCTAAAGGAAAACAAGTTTTCAAAGTGATTGAAAACATCAAAAAGCATTAAATAAAGTGGTATCTCATCAAGCAAAGGATGTGACTACAGGATGAAAACTCCAAACACTTTTCTTCGGTGCACTAAAGGACATTAAAACTCTGAAGCCAAAAGAGACAACCTAAAAAGAGACCTGTTTTCCTGTTTATCAAGAGCAGAACTGCAAAGTTAAGGTTTCTACAATGTTTCACCACAAATATTTACCAAGGCATCAATGAGCATAATTTGCACTATTTTATGTATTATCAAAATCAAAAGTATCAATACACTGGAATCAAATACACATAAAACTATAATTTAAAGATTAAAATTTTAGACAAACGGATAAAAAAGTTTCTTTTAAAGAAACTGCTAAAGAAGTTTTGTAAGTAACACACTTACCTTTCTCTTGGTATCAGAGCCAAGGCTAAATAATAGAGACCAATAAAAACTCATTTCTAAAATGTAATGCCAGTACTGGGATGGCAGCAAGGGCTGAAAAACAGTAAAATATTTGTCCTTTAAATATTATTTTATAAACAACTTACTTTAATAAACTAAATCTATTTATAGTCTGTAAAATTCCATCAAATGACAATGCTTCATATTTCAACTTCCAAAAGGTAACTGGAGATAATATTTCAAGGTGTTTTATTTCTAAATAAAAATAGATTAATGTTCCAAACTGAAGTTAAATCTTTTGTCAAAAAGTGAAAATTATTATGGGGTTACATGCTTTATTTTAGCTTAACAGACTTAAGTTAGAAAAACAATTTTAAAATCTGTACTGAAGAACATCAGGAAGTCAGTTCTGCTGGTTCTACACTCTCCCTTATCTAATGTTTCTTGATTATTAATGAATATCTGATGTCTTACCCTCCTTTTTGGTGGTCAGATTTGGCCCATCCTCAAGTGAATAATTATAAAGTATGTACAATTATTTAAGGACTCTAAAATAGTCTTCTGAAGAATTAAATTGCTAAAAGAATTGGTTGTTTAATGACACACTTGAGGATGGTTTGTTATGCACCAACACGTGAGTAATAAATATGAGAAGAAAAGTGTAAGTTGGAGGTAGAAAATACAGGATTGGGCTACGGCTCATATCATACATATCATACTTACATCTCTTCTGGTCTAATCATTTTTAATTCTTTAATCCTGTTACTAATACATTTAAAGGACCAATTTTCCATTACTGATAAGTTCACCTTCCTTAATAAGGTCATAAAAGAAACACAGACATTCTGCTTTCTTCTATAACAAATAAGACTATACGAAACTCAGCTTCTTAGTGAGAACTACTTAAAATCTGAATAAAAGACAAAAGAAAAAAGTCTGTCTGAGTTCATCAGAAAGCAATCAAGTTGTCTACAGCCTTTGGAGTAAAGATCCTAAAGAAAACTAAAATGCAGTAAAGCAAACTCTATTTCAAGTGAGGCCTTTATTCAACAAATACTACAAACCTTAAGCAGCATAAAGCCAAAGAAAATCAAATCTGTGCATACTACAAATTCTGCACCTGCCAATATATAAGCCGTTTGGAATTCAGGAACTAAGAAACAGCAGAAGTTAAGAATGCATTCTCGTAGTGCTAGGAAGCAAACTGGAATTCACACCAAGGACAGAAAAGGAGTCACAGTAAACACTGTAATCTTTTATCTAAAACCTAAAGAAAAATGCTCTATTTCATGGTTTGGATCTGGAGTACTGCCCCAAAGCCTCATGTACCTGTGGATACTGTGTAATATTGGGTGGTGGAACCCGGCTGGAAAGGGCAGATGCTTAGGGTTTGATCTGGAGGGGCATGCACTGGGTTCACTCTTCCTCCCAGTCTGGTCTCTGCTCTGCCATGCTGTGAGAATCTTGGTCAACCAGCTTCGGCTCTGGCTCTAACTGCATGGCCCCCCACCACCTCATGTGATTTCACCATTTTCCAGCCACCCACCTGTGAATGGACTGTAAATTTCTGAAAATGTAAGCTAAAATAAATCTTTCTTCCCTAAAGTTGTGGATGTCAGGTACTGAGTCACAGTGATGAGAAAGTAACTAAGACACTCTAGGATTCAAGTAAGAAGGAAATAAATACATCTACTGGCCCAAGGACTGTGGCCCATATTGAATCAGCTCAATCACATGATCTAGGCATGATATGCTTAAAAGAAGTGAAAATGCATCTCTCAGAAGGAAGTTAATATCATCTTGACCATTTCTATTTTGTATACAATGCCTGTCATATAACTAGAAGCTAGAAAGCATGTGGAGACAGGATCAAGAGAGAATACAGATCCAGAGGTGATCAAGACAATGTATTTATCAGATTCAAACTTTATCACAACTTTAAAAAATAGACCAAATGAATTTTTTCTGAAAAGAATAGGAATCTATTAAGAAAGAACTGAGTAAAATTTTAAGAACTAAAAAGATTGGTAACTGAAATTAAGAACTCAAAAGATGTGTTAACACTCACATTAGACACTTCTAGAAAAAGTGGTAGTTATAGAAGGTACAGAAGCTCTTAAAAAAACTTGTGAAGTACCTGAGATTTTATCTTACTTGCAAGCGAACAGGTTATTTTGCCATAAGTTTTAGAAGATAAGAGATTCCCCAGTCAGAGATAAAGAACACCTGATGACTCACAGTAATAGAAGCGGCCACAGTGTTACTATTTGGACCACTTCTCTCATCTCCACTTCCCACAAGGATAACAGATGACAGTAATTATATTACGTGAGAGAAGCCCTGAGCTAGGCAATTTGAATTTATTTTAAGTAGACAGTAACATGCCTACTTCTTTTTATTATCTAGAGGGAGGTTCTATCTAAATATTCTGAGACTATTTGCTACACAAATATCCTTTAAAAGTACAGAACAAAAATTAGCCATTGTCTTATATTACATACAAAGGTGCAAAAGAATTGACTTCCAATAAACTTAAAGCAAGAGGAGGAAAAATATTTAAAAGCTTAAGAAACATGATGCCTAGTAGAAACGTTTGGTATATTAGCATACTTGGAATTCTAGAAGAGTGGAAAGAGGAAGCAACAGAGCAAGAAATATAGATTTTCCAAAAATGAATAAAAATATCTAACTACAGATTTCAGACATACTATGAACACTAAGTAAGATAAATCAAAGGAAACCATACCTTTGTACTTCATAATAAAACTGTGTAAAGATAAGAAAACACACGAAAGTCAGAGCAAAAAAGACACGTTCAAAGAAGTAAAAATAAAAGTGACAGATAAATTCTTAAAGGAAATCATGAGATCCAGAAAACAATGGAGTAGAAACTTTAAAGCACTGAAGAAAAATAACTGCTAACCTAGAATAGCAAAAAAGCATTTCTTAAAATGTAAAGGAAGACTTCCAGTCAAGATGGAGGCTAACAGAGCTGAATAATGTTTCTTCGTGGACCCACTTAAAGTTGAGAATATAGTAAAAAAAAAAAAAAAAAAGTTGAGAAATAGCCAAAAACTGCCTGTTCGATGTAGCAAGGACAGGGAAAAGCGCCCCAACAACTGAAAGGAGGCTAAGGGAAGATCAGAAATCCAGAAGACATATCAGAAATGGAGGAAAACAGCTGACTGAGCATGACCCTGAGATGCTGGCACGGGCAGATGGAGGAAAGCCCAGAGACTGGAACCTCAGACTGAGGCAAGCGCAGATCCGGGAGAAGTGGGAATTGACAGCATCTGGTAGCCCCAGCCTCCAAAAAACGAGCCTGAAGGTAATGCACACTATAAACACAATGGCAGTTCCCCCTAGAAAAGGCCTCTCAGAGTCTAGATCAGAGGCAGCATTCAGTAGCCATAACAGTAAATGACTTAAGCAGAAGCCATTTTAAAATGAGAGCCCAAGAACGAACTGTTTATAGTGAAAGAAAGCGAAGAAGAGCACATCAGGATATCAGGGGTCACTCTTAAAACACTGCCTAGGAAGAAACTGGCACAAGAGACAGCTGCAGAGATGATAAAAAGGTCACCAACCTTCTGAACACCTCTGAGGTAGTGGGAGCATTTAGAAGAGTGGAAAGCCCTGCCCCTGGGGGAGGTGAGCCAGGACAGGCGGGAAAGCTTTTCTGAGGGGGCTGGATGTGATCAAGACACCTCACAGAGGGGCTGGAGGAACGGCTCTGGTTAAAGCGCTTGCATAGCAAGCTTTAAGTCAAGGGCTAAGTATACGAGTTCGATCCCCAGCACCACATAAGCTGGGCGTGGTGGCACACGCCTGTAATCCCAGCATTTGGAAAACTGAGGCAGGAGGATTGCCCTGAGTCCAAGGCCAGCCTGGGCTCCATAGTGAGTTCAGGACCAGCCTGGACTACAGAGCAAGACCCTGTCTCAAAAAAAAAAAAAAAAAAAAAAAGATACCTCACAGGCCATTAGACTGTTAGATCTGTGCTCACTGCCTACTTCCACCAAAGAACTCAGAGGAATTTTGGCTCTCTGCACACACCCTCATACTCATTCAAAGAAACCTCTTGGCTAGGCCTTTAAAATGAAGTCACTCAACAATAGAAACATGGGAAGAAGACAAGGCAACAGGACACCCACAGAGATGCCTGAGACCCCAGAGACTAATGTCATGGCCATGACATAGTGGAACTCATAGGGAAGGAAGTCAAAAAGCAAGTAAGTCAAATAGCCAGTTCAAACAAGATATTCTCAAAGAAATTTAAGCACTGATTAGCAGGCTTTAAGAGGAACATACTGGTCAAGTGGTCCTAATGAAGATAAAGCTCACTGAGAGTGTATAGCAGCCACAAATAAAAAGTTGGCTGAGGTAAAAATGGAAATGCAAGCTATAAATGAACATTTTAATAGAGAAATGAAAATTTTGAAATCCAGCTGAAATTCAGGATATGAAAAAACATCTGAAAGCAGGGGAAGTCAACTCAAACACCGTGAGAACAGAATTTCAGATCTTGAAGACAAGACTGAGGAAACAAATACTATAATTAGGCATGACTCTATATTTAGAAATGAGCAAAGTAGCTGGATACAACAGCTAATAGATGACTCAAAGAAAACTAAGCTCTGAATTATGGGTGTGGGAAAGAGCAGAAAATAGCACCAAAGGTATGAAGAAAACTTATTCACTGAAATCATGCAATAAAATTTTCCAAATCTAGAAAAAGAAATTAATTTTCAAGTATAAGGACCTTATAGAACAACAAATAACCTCAACCAGCAATGAGACTATGACACACCATAATCAAAACCTCAGCAACACACATAAAGAGATAATAGTAAAAGCAGCAAGAGAAAAATAGTCGTTATTCTACCAAGGCAAATCCATTCAAATTACCACAGATTTCTCAATGCAAACTTTAAAGGCCAGAAGAACCTGGAGAAAAATCTTCCAAGCTTTAAAAGATAGCAAGTGTCAATCCAGGTTGTTGTATCCAGAAAAAATTAACCCTGAAAACTGAAGAAGTAAAAATTTTTCACGACTAAGAATCCCTAAAGAAATCTGCAACCATTAACCCAGCACTGCGGAAGATACTTGAAGGAATCCTCACTAGAGGCAGAGAGACAGACAGCACCAAGAACATGGAGGAACAGAAACATCTAAAGCAAAACATGTAGCAAAAAAATAGATCAGTATCTGAATCATCTGATTGGTATCCTACTAAACAGTACCAGCTGTCTCATAAAACCTGCGAAACTTCCACCATAATTACTATTTTTAATAGTATATTAGTTTGCAAAACATAACTATATTCAATCTGGGGAGTTAGTATAAAATCTTTAAAATATATGTGTGCATGAATTTATGGATGGTTAAGTAGATAAAATGATAAACCAAATCTGGCATATATTAGTAATTCGTGAAATGTGAAGAAATAATTTATGAAAGTTAAAAAAAATCTGAAATAACTACACATGCCACTATATCTTTTGCTTTAAGTGTAATATACTTATCTCACACAGGTTATTTAATATATCAATTTGATACAGACTTAAATTCATTTAATATAGCAATTTACTTAATCAGTCTTGGATGTAAGTCGATCCTAAGAAAACTGATTGATGTAATGACATCCTGAATGTCTTTTGAATGTATAAACATTTACCTTTCAGTACTCAGCTAAGGAATATGAAATTTAACTTCTCTCTTTTTCTTTCTCACATTTTCTAGCCTTATGAATTTCACTGTTATTGTTCTTTTCTTATGCAGACTAGTGGGTGAAGCCATGTTAAAGAATCTCAACAAAGATACAGTAAGATACAGAAAAAAAAACTTTTTGGCAAGTCACCCCAATTAAGGGATCTGCTGGACCCAGAGAAGAGGCATCAAAATATGGTCACTGCGGCCCATTCTAGGGTGGGAAGCTGAGCTAAAGAGTGGTGATTGAATGCTGAAGTGAATCAGACACAGGAGATTAAATATGTTAAATACTGCATGGTTTGTCTGATTTAGGAAACCCAGAATACAGGCATTCTATAGAACCAAATGGGTGTGACAGTGGAAGTTATAGGGGATGGGGAGAGTGTGGGAGGGCCAAAACTGGGAAGGGACTATAACGTTGATGTGATAAATATGTGTACAAAATACTCAAGCTCATTGTAAACATTACATATAGCATATACATATATATACATACACACACACACACGCACACACACACACACACACACACGGCGGAAAAAATAAAGGCAATCATGGTAATGTTTTTAGTCAAAATCTGGTAGACCTGTCATTTAAAAAATAGTAAAAGGGATTTGATAAGGAAAATAGTAATTCTGGGTGAGAACATGGAAATGCAAGAATTAATGAATAGGTGGCAAAGAGTAATTTGATCATTTACAAAACAATAATAGTGATAACTCGTAGGGCTTTAAATATTTGAAAAATGAGGGCATATATTTATTCTAATGATCTTTCAGTGATCAAAAAGAAGAAAGACTACTAATCTGAATTATACTCTAATAAGTCAGATACTATTATGGTTTGGATCTAGAATGTCCCCACAAAGCCTCACGTGTTTGGATGTTGTGAAATATTTATCTATGGTTTCATTATGCTGTTATGAGGTGAGGTCTGGTCAGAAGGGGCAGATAACTCTGTCCAGACATGGAAGGGCATACGCTTGCTCCGCCCTTGCTCACTCATTCTGCTTCCTGCTGCAATGCTGTGAACAGCTTTTCTCCAGCTAGGCCTCTGCCATGTGCTTCCACCATAAGTGACAGTTCAGGAGTTGATTGAAAACTCCTGAAACTGTGAGCTAAAATCAACCTTTCCTCCCTTAAGTTACGCATATCAGGTATTCAGCCCCAGCAAAGAAAAAGTACATAAGATATATACATATATATATATATATATATATATATATATATATATATATATATGGGATAATTAAAATAAAATCAAGCACAAGTAGAAAAGACAACATAAGAAAAAGAGTAGTGATTTTTTAAATGACTATCCCACAGTGGGTGGGGGGGGGGAACAAGAGGAAAGTCCAAAAGGAAATGCATCAAGTGGTACAAATAAAAGAATTAATGGTGGGAAGATTAGCGGGTTTAAACCAAGGCATGCATTATATTAACTGTACACAAACGAAAGGATGAGAGCAGTGGTGAGTCAGGTAAACATGAGGAAGCCTGGGAACAGAGGGAGTCAGGGGGAGACAGGGCAGTGAGCAAGCAGAGCAAGTGGGACTAAGGGCCACGAGAGAGAAACATTGAAGGTGCCTTGGTGTTAAAAGAAGGGAATAGAAGAGGGTACTCACCTGTCTGGGATAGTCGGTCCAAACCTCCCAAAGGTCATACACCCAAGGTTTCTGAAAACAAAATAGAGGCAAGGGAAAAGTGAGTTTGTTAGAGTCAAAGGCTGATTTGAGCAGAAAACATTGTGCTTCTTGGGGCAAAGATGCACAGGAAGATTCACCCTCACATCTCTCTGGTGCTTCTAGTGCTCGAATTTCTCCCTGCTCATGTTCCCACATAACATCCCTGTGCACATAACAACTTCTAGCAAATCTGGTATCAGTAATAGTACTGTCTCACTGACAAACTTATTTTGAATGAGTGAATTTACTAACAATTTTATTTCTGAGCTAATCAAATTACTGCATCTGTAGCAATAAAACTACCTTGAGATAGCCACAGCAATGAACTATTTGAGAGAAATATCAAATCTTGAGAGAAATCTTTAAAACCAGTTATCTTCTGAAAGTATTATATCCAAAAAGAAATTCCCAGGAAACAATTTTAAAAACTAAAAAAAAATTCCAAAGATATCAAAAAGACAACTTACATCATAAAGAAATCCAACTCCAGCAACAGTAAGCACTAAGTAAAATGCAAATCGCCAGCTGCCAAAAGAAAGAAACTATTTAGTCCTTTGTAAAGGTAACTGATTGACACATGAGGAGAAAAGGATTGCTCAGAAGAGTATGGACGCATACACATTCTGGAACCAGGCAAATTTATGTTCACATCGAGGTTTTTCCATTAATATATGGTGGTTACACACTTAGTTACGTCAGTTAACCTCAGAAAGTCTCACTTTCCTAATCTGTATATTGGGAACAAGAAAACTTTTCCCCAAATGTAAAGAGTGGAAAATAATTTGTGAAAGTATTGCCTATAGTTCTACCATGAAGTAAGCAACAATGAATGGTGTTATCAGCTCCAAGAACATTGTAAACGATGATTCGATTCTAAATAATCACCACATAATAAAGACATTTGACTAATTCAAAAACGTATTTCAGTCCCCAGGAATTCATACCTGGAAATCTTCTGTGTGGAAGACAAAAAATCAGGCTCATAAAGGGTAGCCCATTGCCCCTGTTCCTGCAGCTAAGATGCAGAGAAGCCGAGAACCAAGTGCAGACTTCTGGGCTATTTGTCTCACAGTGTTCTTGGAACAGTATCGCTGCCTCCACACTAAATCCGTTTTTCTTCTGCTTTAATTGAAAATAAAAATGGAAGGGGCTGGGGCATAGTTCAGTGACTAGAGCTCTTGCCTAGGAAGTGTGAGTCCCTGGGTCTGATTCCCCAGCCCCACACACTAGCTGGGCATAATGGCACACGCCTGTAATCCCAGCACTTGGGAGGCTGAAGTAGGATGAGCACCATGAGTTCTAAGCCAGCTGGGCTACACAGTGCGTCAGAACCAGCACCAACTTCACAGTGAGAATCTGTCTCATGGAGGAAAAAAAAAAAAAAAAAAAGGACTATTCAACACTCAGGAAGTTGAATCATAAAAATACTCTAAGGCTGTTTTACAAAATTAAGACTATGACATGTCTGCACTTACCATATTAGTGCTTTGTGCAGAGGGTATTTCCCTGGGTTATCTTGTCCAGACAAGAACCACAAAGCATAGGGGAAGATAATACCAGCCAGCACATAAATGCAGTGAAAGTCTAGGTGGTATATCTCGTCTGTTTTGTTTCTCAAACACGTATTGACTGTGTGCCAGGCACGATGCTAAGCACATGTGTTATCACATTTTCATCATGATTTTAACACATTTTTAACAAGATCATGATGTTGATACCATAATTATCCCCTTCCTACATCTGTTGCTTGACGCTTGCAACCTAAAAAGTAGACAAGATAAATACTAAAGGAAACTGAAGCTGAGGGAGATCATGTAATTTATTAAAGAGTGTACGGTGCATTCAGATGCATGATGATAGCCCGTGTTTCACATTTTTCTGGACCAGTACCACTCAGGTTTCATTATATTACACCAGTGGTTGTCAAAGGAGCCAGGGAATCTCTGAGGTCAGAATGTTTTCCAAATACTGAAACACCACTTTTCTTTCCCCCTCATTCTCTCACAGCATAAAGGGGTAACTTCAGAGGTCCCATGACAAATGACTGTGTCATTGATCTGAAAAAACATGCATGATGAAATGTATGCTTATGGAGTCCCATGTTTTATAAATGTCTCAGATTCAAGGTCTACTATAGCAAATATGAATTTGTATACATTAGACTTCTTTGGAATTTTTAAGAGTTTGTAAGAGAATGAGGAGTCTGGAGGCAAAAGCATTTGAGAACTACTGAACTTCATGGACAATAATCGGAAGGTTCATGCACTCGTCAGTGCCATTTTACTTGCATCATATAAATCCAGATAGTGAAACTTAGTTTTTTTTTTCTTTTGCCCAGGAAAGGCTTAGATACAAATAATTGTGGGGGGAGGGAGAAAGTTGAAAAAAACTCCAAAACTGACTCATCAGGCTTAACTGGTGGGAGCACACGAGTAAATAATGGAGGCAGTGGGCAGAGTGAACTTGGGCAAATAGTTAGAGAAGCTTGCAGGTGCAGAGATGAGGGCGCATGGTGGGAAAAGCGAGAAGGAGCAGGTGGTGCACCTGCACAGTCAGGTGAAGGGGAAGCTCAATCCGCCCAGCCAAGGACAGCCTCCCTCCTGCAGTGGGGCATTCTGCCTATAGAAACCTCAGGCCCTTGGGAAGTACTTCTCATTACAAGGTGGAAATGTTCACTCTCAGAAAATATGGCCATATAATAAGAAATTCAATGTTTTAAGGAGGATTTGCTATGGTCTGAAATCTTGAGTGCCATGCAACGTACCACAGGTGCCATGAATAAAGAAAGTAACCAAGGAATCACTAAGCTCAGGAAGCTCAGAGACTAATCTCTGTAAATACTATACATACTATGAGTATCTCTAAACATTCTCCTGTTGGACAATAATTTGTAGGTGACTGATGTTAGGAAATAAGTTTCCTGAGATTCCTAAAACACCTGAGTCTGTACTTCAAGCTATGATTTTGGAGACATATTCCTACAGATGAATACTGTAGAATTAAGCATAGTCCCTACGTAATTAAATAGCTTGGACATTGCTTCTGTCTATATAGGCCATAAAAACTTTTATTAGTTATTTAACTTAAAAGAAATTTGTAACACTGCTAAAGAAAAAGACAAAACTTTAATTTTATTTGTGGGCTCTCTTATTATTTCCTGAATATATAGCACAATTTCCTGATTTGTGATTTTGCTTTATGTAAAATGCCACTCTCAAATCTTACAGAAACATGGCCCATTCTTCATGGTCCAGTAGTGTTTCGTTTCCTCTACAATGCCTTTTGCTAATTCTCTAGCCTTGGTGACTCCTCTCTCAGGACCCACAGCGCATCTAACCATGATCATGTCCCTGTTGGTATACAGTCCTACACTACTGAGTGAAATAGTAATAGACATTATGGCTTTGTGTGTGATATTGTGGTATCCCAGACAGTTGTTTAAAGCTACAGATATCAAGCCTTACACATTCGCTTCCTTCTCAAGCTCTACAATCTTTTCTATTTCTACTATACTTTCTATTATAATCTATTATAGTGCTACATACAGAGAATATAGTGCATTGCTAGACTGATTGGTTACAGTAACATGAAACTCATATCTCTAGCCTGAATGCTATGGCCAAATTTTAGTGGACTCAATGATCCAGCCTGATTCCCAATGTTACTCCTGCTAAGATGCAGACAGAAAATGGCAGGGGCAGTATGACGGGCAGAAATAGTGTCAGAAAACGAGGATATAAGAGGTTCTCAGACAGCTAATCAACCATCAGGTGGTTTCTTAAACTAAATGAATGTGCAGTTTTTCATTTCTTAAACAACTTAGTCTCACCTTCCTGACTGTCCCACCTTGATGATGAGAGGATTAAATGCATATTTATAAATGGTAGGGCACTACGACATGTAAGACGCTGCCAGAGAATTGCACTGGAGTACGACTCGGTGTAGAGACAAAGCTTGAGTACCTGTCTGTGAAATTTAAGAATCACTTGTTGGCAAGAATGAATTATTATCATCAGGAAAAAAAAAGAGGATGTAATATGAGAACAGCTCCACTTCATAGTGTTTAGTGATGATGGTTTAAATACTCTTGCACCAGGCTGACACCAGTAAAGCATAGTATCGGCCAATCTTTTAAGACCTAAAAATCAGAGTGAAGCTGGTTAGAAAATAAACAAGGCCATATAATTCATGCCACTACAAAGGAAGATGGTGGAAGAAAATCTGTAATGAGAAATCAGTGTTTATTTTGAGACAACCTGAAGAACTGGTCTGTCCCTATAGACCTCTCTGTCAGCCTCAGCAACACAATGGGTGACAGTCATCAGGAACATACAGTGAAATTAATGGAAGTCACTGAAATTTAGTCATAGGCACTGATTGTTTGAGTCTTACTTCAGATAGCCATTCATTCCACCACCAAAACAAACAAATACCTGAAGAAAAGCACTAGAAAATTTGAGGGTCTTAACAAGCAGATAGAAAGAATAAAAAAATTGATATGTAAAACGTGGCATCACATACAACCCAATACCCATTCACCTGGATGAAGCAAAGTAAGAGCAATGACCTGGCCCAGCTGGTCACACAGGTATCAGCTACTGCCTTGCAGGGAGTAACCTCAAGGACTAAAACATTATACAGGAGGAAAAAGTCAGACTCAACGCAATGAGCCCAAAAACTCAATACAGCCTCTCTGCCTCCAGACTGTATTCAAGATAATTAGTTCCAGTAAACCATGCTTTGATGTCCCAGCTCATTCCAACCCTCTTGCTATCCCAACTGGGAATCAAAGGCATGAACTATGTAACCCATAGGCAGGGCTTGGGCCTATGAGCCAAATCAGAAAGAAAGAAACCCTCCAGTTACTGTTCTGAATGGAGCATACTAGGAGGTAATCACAGATAATCTCTGCTCTCACAATCAAAATGACAGAGATAAAAAAAAATGAAACAGCTGGAAAAAAAAAACAGTTAAGACATGCCCAGTGGTTTTCCTGGACTTCAGGCTAAGTATAAAGTATCGCCTATGAGCTCTTCAAGAGTTCCTAGCCAGCCTGTTTCATAGGGAAGAAAACAAAAGCACAGAAAACAAAAGAGGGGGAAGCCTAAAACACCCAATCAGGTGGCTCAGAGCTGGTTTCAGATCCTCCTGCATTCCAATGTCAGTATTCTCATGAAGACAGCCACCTAATCTAGATGAAACCATCCTCTTCTTACCAAGCTTCATTGAATTTCTTCAACATGCACGGCCTCTCTTGATTCCTCCTCCTCCTAAACCATCTTTCAACCTGGCGCTCTGTCAAGTTACACTTCTTTGCCAGTCCATAAATATCACTCTGAAAGAAGATGAAACAAATGAAGAATTGATAAAGAACAGAGTCAGACGGGCTGGCAATCAAGAAACAACGAGACGTAGTTACAAGAACTTGTGCCCTGGGGATGAGAAAACTTCTGCTCTGAGATCTCAAGCCAAGGAATTTATCTCTTCAATTATCGAATCATATACATGAACACATATGCATAATACCAAAAAGTTCCACAAAAACCCTGTAAAGAATATTAGTATCCCAACTCCTGAGTTACTTAAAAAGATCAACTCAAGTTGATAGCAACCCACATGTCCAAACTACATATACATATACAGGCATACCCATTCTGCCAAAATTTATTTGTGGCTCCTAGGAGCCAGGCAGAGTAGCATAGTTTAAAATATCAGTCAAATCCAGTCTCCTCATGGTGGTGACAGGAATAGGATCTGAGATGAAGTGAGACAGGAGTTCAGGGAGGGGAATGGGAATTTGAGATAATTAGGATGCAATATGTGTATCCACCAACTCCCCAAGTTAAATGTAATTATTATATCACAAACATATACTAATAAATATAATAACTATGGGGAAAATCCAGTCTCCTAAATTTTTCCTGTAAAGAAACTAAAAACCCACAAGAGTTTTAGTGATTTGTCCAAGATACAAAATTAGTAGCAAAGTGCTGACAACTTAGGCTAATGGGTTTTATGTTATTTTACACGATCTTTTTGAATAGCTCTGGAATATAATTCAAGAAAAAAAGACAGGTGTTAGCCATCGACTTTTACATTAAATCACAGGTAAATCCTATTCCAGACTAATATGAAATAATTCCAATCATCAAAACAGTGATTGCAAAATATAATAACAACGATTGCTTCTTCTCTAGGAGGCCGACTGTGGCCACACCCCCCTGAACACGCCCAATCCAGACTAGGAAGCAGATGTCGTAGACTATGACTTCATGTTGGAAATAATATAGATGATACATTAACTCAAAAATTAAAGACTCAAAGGTCTAGCTAGATGTTGTGATTCAGGTCTGGAGTGTTTTCCAAAAGCCTTGTGTGTTCAAATGTGGTGGGAGACCTATGGGGCTGTATTCTGCTGGGAGGTGGGACCTAGCTAAAGGATGCTTGGGGTCTGACTTGGAGGAGTGTGTGCTGGTTCCTCCCTTCTCTGAGAGTTGGCTCTGTTCTGCCACGCGGTGAAGACCTGCCTCCAGCTCAGGCTCTGCCTACACCCCTCCATGTGATTCCATTTCCAGACATGCACCTGCAAACAAACTGTGACCTTCTAAAACTGTGAGCTGCAATAAATCTTTCCTCCCTCACGTTGTAGATTTTGGGTATTCTGTTCCAGCAATAAAAAACTAAGACACTGGATGTGGTGGCACATGCATACAAATTCAGCACTCCGGAGTCTGAGGCAGGAGGATTTTTGTGAATTCAAGATCAGCCTGAGACACACAGTGAGTTCAGGATCAGCCTTGGTACATAATGAGCTAAGGATCAACCTGGATCAAAGAATGAGACCCTGTCTCAAAAAATAAAAAAGCCTCAAGGGTTAAAAACCTCAAAGATCTACCGGAACAAAACAGAAAACATAAATGACTACATACAACGGGCCCATCTCACAGCAGGATGTTAGTTAGCAAAGGCAAGTTTTGTATGTGAAACCTATGGCAATACTTTGCACTTTCACAAAGTAATATGTTCTGTATTTTTAATACTGAGCTCTCATTTTCTAATGAAAATATAACAAGATTTTCAATTCTCAAATTTATTATGTAAAAAAACATAGCTTATGTTAATATGTTCCCCTATAAAACAGAGGTCCCTAACCCCTATGCCATGGACCTATCTGTGGCCTCTTAAAAACTGAGCCACGTGATAGGTGGTGAGTGGTGGGCTAGGCTGTGCAGACTCATCAGTATTTACAGCTGTTTCCCGTCACTTGCATTACCAAGCCTGAGCTCTGCCTTCTGTCAGATCAGTGGTGACACTCGATTCTGGCAGGAGCATAAGCCCTCCTGTGAAATGCACATATGAAGAATCTGGGTTGTGTGCTCCTTATGAGAATCTAAACCTGATGGTCTGAGGCAGAGCTCAGGTGGTGATGTTAGTGCCTTCCTGATCCCTGTCTATGCACTGGTCTTCCATGCCAAAAAGATGGGGTATCACTGCTGTAAAATATCCCCTGTAACATTTGTTCTTTTATAAAAGAAAAGCTTGCCTATAGCGCTTTGCTTTGTCTTTTGAGATTTTGAATTGACAAGTATCCCTTGATGCCAGTCTCTCTGTTAGTCAGGTCTCACTGTAAAATAAAATGCAGTAGCTGAGGCTTTTACTCTAAAACTTTCTGAACCTATGGATAATTCTTTCTCATCAACCAGACTGCACTTCCTGACCACACAGCTGGCTTTAGGTCAGTCTTCAAGTGTTACATTTTCTTTGTATTTCTTTGGGAACTTGCTGTCTCTGCATCAGATGTCATGTTCTTGCTGAGGAAAAGTGGTGCTAAGCAGTAAGTTTCACTGTTACTATATCTGTCTGATCAGCAGTAGAAAAATCACTCAGCTGGTCAGAACTGTTGGTTTGCTTCATGGCTCCCTTCCAAAATATCTTGAAGTTGTTACAGATACACATGTAAGACACATAGCTGCACATACAAAGTCACAAGAGAATTGTGCACACAAGGCAGACACTACTGCCACATAAGAAGGGGGAGCAGGGGCTGGAAGCACTCCAGCGGTTAAAAGTGCTTGCCTAGCAAGTACTAAGTACCCGAGTTTGATTCCCCAGCACTACATAAGCCGATTGTGGTGGTGCACTCCTGTAATCCCCACACTCAGGACACTGAGGCAGGAGGATTGCCATGTGTCCAAGGCCAGCTTGGGCTCCATAGTGAGTTCAGGACCAGCCTGGACTACAAAGCAAGACCATGCCTTGATAAAAAGAAAAGAAAAGAAAAGAAAAGAAAAGGAAGGAAGGAAAGAATGGGGAGCAGCCACTCGAGAACACCAACACTGAGCTCAAGGACTACTCAGGCCTGTGATGTGGCTGCTGCCGGTGACAGCACGGAATCCATGTAGCCCGCTGACCAAGCCACTGTCCTATGCATCTTCTGGGGTTCCAAGGGTTGGGTAGCCTGGGCACAGGTTTAGAGACCAGGGAGTGGATGCCTGGCCAGGGGTTGGAAAGTCTAATACTGCTACTGATACCACCCAATCATGAGCCTTTCGGTGGGCTTTTGGGAAATTCTCTTTCTAAAAGTCCAAGGAATGGGTTTGAGGAAACAGACTCTTTGGAAATAACTCTTCAAAGACTTTCTTTTCTACCATCAAAGGTTTATATTTGTTCTGGTCAAAAAAAGAGACAACTGTGAAAAACCAGAGGTGAAAACTGTCACCGCAGGTTCATGTATATGGTATTTTGGGTCTCATCAATACCACACAATGCTCATTAGTGCTAACTACCCTAGAACTGATATTATATACAATGAAATGTTTTTGTTCTTAGTGGTGTCATCTGCAAAATCTGAAGAGCATTTTTGGGTTAGTGTTCTCAATTATGAGAATAAAGATATTATCAAGATATATTATCAGTGTACTATTATGCCACTCTACATTAGAAATACATTTGTATTGGTAATATCTATATCTTGAATCACTACCAAAATTTTTTAGCCCATCCAGCAACCTTTCTTATTACCGTGGCGATTAACTAAGAAAAATGCTATCAGTATAACATTGGTCAAATTAATGTCTGTGCATATTGTGAAATCAGCTTCTTTCCATATGTGTAATCACTATTAAGTCATGAACTTTGCTTCCCCATATTACACTCGTCGTCGTAGTCGTCGTCTTCTTCTTCTTCTTCTTCTTCTTCTTTGGAGTCAGGGTCTTGCTCTGTAACTCAGGCTGGTCATGAACTCACTGGTGTAGCCAAGGTTGGCCTTGGACTCAGGAATCTTCCTCTGGAGTGCTAGGATTACAGGTGTGCACCAACACGCCCAGCTTTATGTGTGCTGTGGTATCAAAGTCAGGCGCCTTGCACTTGCAAGCAAGTGCTTTCAATGATGTGCCATTCCTCCAGCCGAGTTCTGAAACTTTTAAGGATTTTTATTTTCCTTGTTACCGTAATCTGCTACATAAATATTGTCTCAATTTTGTGATCTAAATGCAACATTAATTAGGAATCTTAATTATTTTTCTTAACCTTACTTATTAAACAAATAAATGAAGCTTTGTAACACACTGAAGATGAAGTATAGCATTTTACTTGATATTCAAATTATTAAGGTAAACTATTGTCATGCGAGTTACAAAATTTACAGAAAAAACAACTCCATTCTTCAAAATATATTTTTAACATGCCATTTGCAGATGAAGAAGTCACTGAGAAAGAAAACAGAGTTCTCTGAGAGTTGGGATTCCAGCTTTTGCTCAGCTACTCATTACTGCAAGGCAGCTCATTTCCCCCAGCTGGGCTTTTGTGTCCTCATCCCAATCACCAAGATGACCTGATCTCTAAGTAGCTTTCAGTTTTTCCTGATTTTCCTTTAACTTTCACATGACCATTTTCTTTTTTTCGCAGTGGGGGAAACTGGAAATGTCAAACTTTTCAGATTATCTTAAATATCCTATAAAGCTGACTTGAAGCTCTTGACCATACAGGCTAAGTACAGCACATAAGAAACAGGACATGCTATTCTTCACATTTCACACACACCGTTACTGAAGTTAGCTAGTCCCAGGCAGAAATAGCAGAGAATAGGGACAGACTTCTTGAAAGAGCCCTACATTTCCATAAACACAGCCAATTCATTTCTCTTTTAAAAATTGTAAAATAATGTTTACACAATATCCCTAGTGGGAAAATATTTAGATGAATATTAGAGAACACACAGAAATTGTTTTTAAAATGTGATAATGTGTTGTCAGATTGTCACTGACTTAGGAAGTAAAAAAGAAGTCATGTGCAAAAGCTGAGGAAAAAAAAATAAAGAAAGTTCTTCTGGCCATGAGCCATTCTACATCCTGTGCCTTAGGCTGAGTAGCCAAGTCTCAGCACACCATCAGGTGAGCGAAGCTAACCAGAATAATGAGACAAAAATCATAGCAGATGAATAAATCTGAGGACTCTCCAAAAACCTCTTTATCCAAAGTGCTATTAGGAAAGACTCTTGATTTTTAAAAAAAGCTAGTGATAACAGTCTGCATCCATCACAAAGGGTGCATTACTTTTGAAGAACGTTTATCTGCTATTTTAACAGTAGAAATATAATAAACTGAACACTAGACCTACGGGGCACAAGTTTTTTACAACTATAAAGTCAAAAAGATGTTTGGTGATGTATAAGCATGTAGTCCATTTAATTCACTTCCTTCAGAATACTCACAGGCAGCCTAATAACTATAATGTTCAAATTATAATCCTATCATCACACCCAAATTTTCCACCAAATACTTCACATTTATTATTTTTGCATCACTCTAGCATGGCAATAGTCTTTGGAAGCAAAAGAAATCATCATATTTATAGCACTCTGTCTTTAGCAGTGACATTTCCATTTATAAAATACAGTAATTCTCAATCACTGAATATTCAATGAGCCCTGGAGTGAACTATGCTTGTTCTTCTAAATGGGAAATGGACTAAGGACATCTTGTACCATGAAGGGAACCATGTCTTGAAAATTCTATGTGTCTGGCAGGCACAGCACATGTGTATGGTCAGCCTTGGCTAAAATGAGAGTGCTCTCCTTGTCCACGCATGGAAATGTTCACTGCATGTGTTGTCTGACAGTACCACAATCATCACCAGTGTCAGATGTGAGCTTCTCCACTTAAGAATTATCTTTCTTCCTCAGAACACATTACTTTTTAAATTAAACATACCATTAAATATTAAATTGTAATCTTTGCACCTAAATGATGGCATTGATTGTTACATGTTCAACACTATAGTTGAAAATTGTTTATTAACATTTGCTACTTTGGATTATGTGTTTGGGATTTGATATTATGCTTAGGATGCTATATAACATACCAACAGAGCAAAGAAATACATCCAAATGAATAAAGTAATTGCCGGCTAACTGGAAGATAATCCTTGCCCAGAAAAGGTAAATCATGGATGACTGAACCAGTAAGAAAGGAAGAAAGACATGTACTTACTTGTGACGGGTGTCTTGTAGATTTCTTGTAAAATATCTCTAAGGTGGTATTTGGCACAATCTTTTGAACTGGCTTTTCAATGAGAAGTGCTTTTGCCAGAGGTGTAGCAATAAATCTACAAAAATACAAAAAGAAAGTAAGTACAAAGTCTAAGAATGAATCCAAAATAACAGAAAACTTGAGCTGTAGCTTTATACCTCCAGTGAAAAAAACAAAACCAAACTTTTTTTTTTTCTTTGTACTACAGTCTGGATGCTGAACAGCTTCCAGAGTTTTATGTGTTAAAGGCTTGGTCCTCACACTGGTGGTACTGGAAAGTGCCATGGACCTTTATGAGATGGGGCCTATAGGAGTGCATTAGACCACCGGCTCTTTTCCTTCCTCACTATGAGGTGAACAGTGCTTCACCATGTGTTTCTGTCTTGATGTCACACTCTCATCGAAGGGTCAAAGCTAATGGTCATGCAGTCTTAAACTGGAACCTTCAAAGTTGTGAGTCAAAATTAGATTTTTTTCCTTATAAGTTAATTGCCTTGGGTATTTTGTTACAGCAATGGTATGGTGACCAGCACATTGTCACTGTACCTAACTACAGCCAATATCTGCCTCTCAAAAATTCTAGGACAGAAAATTTTAGGTCCTATATATTATAAGTAATAATTGTTAAAAGTACAATAAAACACACACAATTCTAAAATTCATTTTATGTTAGTTCAAATGTATTTATTTTTATATAAGATTTAGGAATTGTAATAGGTTGTTCTAATTAGAATTTCATTTTTAAGATTTCCAAGGATTACATTAAATAAAAATATTTAAGCAAGCACAGGGCCCTGGGTTTAATTCTCCAGCACTACACAATCAGGGCAAGGTGGCACATGCTTGTAATTCTAACACTCAGGAGTCTGAGGCAGGATGACTGCCATGAGTTCAAGGCCAACTTGGGCTCCACAGTGAATTTAGGACCAGCTTGGACTATAGAGTGAGACCCTGTCTCAAAAAACTGTATTGGTATATATTTCTTTCTCATAGATAATAATTACACTTATCATTAGAAACTGATATATAGATACATACATATATTAAATTTTCACTTCCCCTTCATCTCCCCATCCTCTCCTCTATCCCCATAACACTGTCCCATCTCCACAAAGTCTATCACTCTGCTTTCTATCATTTCTTTTTCATCTCTTTCCTTTTTACTCTTTAAATTGCTTATACTTTTGGTTTCTTATGTAAGTCATGCATTATTTTACCATCTGTGACAGATTTATTTCATTTAGAATGACAGTCTCAAGATGCAACCATTTTCCCACAAATAACTCAGATTTATCATTCTTAATGACTGAGTAGTACAGCACTGTGTGTGTGTGTGTGTGTGTGTGTGTGTGTGTGTGTGTGTGTGTGTGTGCAATATATCACTTTTTCTTTGTCCATTTATATGTTAATGGATATACTGACTGCTTCTAATATTTGGCTATTATGAATTGTGTTGCTAAGTAAGAGCTACACATGTGTCACTGTTATATGATGTCTTTAGCTCTTTCAGGAAGATGCCCAGAAGAGATATCGCTGTACTAAACGGTACTTCTATTTTTAAGTTTAGTTTTTAGTTTAGTTTAGGAGTCTCCACACTTACTTCTGATGGTTATGCTAGATAGTTTACATTCCCATTAACACTAGGGAAGATTTCCTTCATCCCAACAACTCATGAACATTTGCTATATTCTGACTTCCTCATAATGGTCATTCTTTCTTGTATAAGACGTAATTTCAATGTTGCTTTACTTCACATCTAACAGGCAAGGATGTTGAGCTTTTTTCATGTACTTATTGGCCAGTGTACTTCTTTTGAGAAGTATCTATGTATCTCAGTTGCCCATTTTTTACTTAGTCTTTTATTTTTGGGTGTCTAATTTATAATTCTTTATATATTATAGATATTGATCCTCTTGTAAGTAGCTGAAAATTTTGGTCCCATTCTGTAGGCTGTCACTTCACTCTGTTGCTTTTTTTTTCTGTATTTAATTTGTATAATTCTTTTTGTTGATTCTTGGTATTATAACTTGTACAACTGAGGTTCACTTCAGAAAGTCTTTACCTATGTTTCTGTCTTCAAGAATTTTACATATCTTAACTTCCTCCAGATTCAGAATTCTTATTTTAATATTTAGGTCTTTTGATCCATTTTGATTTGATTTGATTACAGGGTAAGAGATACAAGTCCAGATTCTGTCTTCTACATGCCAAAAATTAGTTTTCATAGTACCATTTGCAAAAGAGGATATCTTTACTTTGGTACGTTTTTGGTCCCTTTGTCAAAAGACAGATGGTTGGAGATACGTGGGATTGTTTTCAATTCCTCAATCTACTCCATTGATTGACATATCTATTTTTATCACAGTACCATTCTGTTTTTATCACTGTATCTCTAGTAAAACTTGGAGTCCAGTATGACAATGGCTCTTGCTTTGCTCTTGTTGCTCAGATTGCTTTGGCTATTTGGGGCCTCTGTGGCTTCCATAGGAATTTTAGGATTTTTTACTAGTTCTGTGAAGAATACTTATGATATTTTAACTGAAATGGCATTAAATATATCATTTTAGAAATATGCCTTTTTGACAATATTTGTCCTGTCAACTCAACAACAGGAAATGTGTTTCCATTTTATAATATCCTTTTCAATCTTTTTTTAAAAGAATACTATTGCTTTCATTATTGAGGTGCTTCACTTTTTTGATTAGGTTAATTTCGAGGTATTTGGGGGTTTTTATTTTTTGAGCTACTGTGACTGAGATTATTTTCTTAATTTTTTTCTCGGTGAGTTCATTGTTGGTCTACAGGTTCATTTTTGTGGATTGACTCTGTATACTACCACTTTGCTCAATTTACTTATTAGCTCTAAGAGTCTTCTGGTGGAGGTTATTTAGGGGGTAGTCTATAAAAAGAACCATGTCATCTGAAAATGAGAAAAATTTGACTTTTTACTTTCATGTTTGTATCTCTTTTGTTTCTTTCTCTTGTCTGGTTGCTCTGACTAGTTCCAAGTACTTCTGAATGGGAATGGTGAGAGTGGACTCCCCTGCTTTTAGGTTTTTCCCCAATTAGTATGGTGTTGGCAATAGATTTGTCATAAATAGTTTTCATCAATTTGACGTAAAGTCTTTCTATACCTATTTTCATCAAGGTTTGCAAGTATCTTATTGGGGATTTTTGTATCTTTGATCTTTAAGGAAAATATCCTATTTTATTTATTTCTGTTTGTTTAATCCTTGCTTACTATCACGTCATGCTAGATTCAAAGAATGGGTTTGGCAGCATTCCTTTCTTTTCACCTTGAATAAAAGAGTTTGAGAAGTATCAGGATTAGATGTTCCTTGAAGCTCTGGTAAAATTTTGTGATGAATCTGCTGGGTTCTGGGCTTTTCTGGAGTTTACATTACTGCCTCTATTTCATTGCTTGCTACTGGTCTCACCACAATTTTTCTACCTTCTTGGATGAATTTTGGTAACTTATAAGTCTAGGAATTAATCCATTTCTTCTAGGCTGTCCAATTTAATGGAAATAAAAGTTATTGAAAAAGTGTTATAATCCTCTGGATTTTGGCAGTGCCCATTGTTTGCCTTTTGCATTTCCATAGGCCTTTTCTTTCCTTCTTTGGCAAATATGGCTATAATTTTTTTAATCTTGTTCATCCTTTCAAAGAAATAGCCTTTCATTTGTTAATGTCTTATATTGATTTTTTTCAGTCTCAGTTTCATTGATTTCCTCATGATCTATCTTTACAGTAACTTCTCTTCTAGTCATTTCACATTTAGATTGTTCTTACTTTTTGAAGACCTTGAGGTGTATCATTTTGTTCTTTATTTGGGATGCTGCTCTATTCTTTTAATGTGAACATTCATAATTAAAAATTTTCCTATTGGAACTGCATTCATTGTGCCCATAGGTTTTGGTACACTGTGCTTCCACTGTCATTTGGTGCTAAGTTTTTCATTTTTTTTCCTGATTTCTTCTGTGAGCACTGATGATTCAAGCATGTATTACTTAACCTCTGTTTTTGTGTAGTGTCTGAGTGCCAAATTCATGAACTTTATCTCTATATCACTACATCTTTAAAGATCCAAGAGATGACTGAAAAATAAGTATGTGTTTAAATAATAAGAAATTATTACCATAAAAAACACATTGCCATTAATTAATTCAGAATATTCCCCTTCAGTTTGAGCACATTTATGCCATTGTTCGTGCTACTTTCTAAAGCAATTCTGAAAGTTCTCTTTTGTGAATGTTCTTATGAGGTGTTATTTTTAAAAATATGGTGAATGCAACTGCTAAGTGCCAATTAACAGAAACACAAGCTCCTAAAACTATTATTGCATGTCCTAGTCTATAGGATCTGGCATTAGGAAACTTCTGGCAAACATCCTGGTATTTTTTAATCATACCTTCTAGTTCAGAAAGTTCTACATTTGCAATCATTGCTTTAAGCTAAATCTTTATCACTCAAAGATATTTACTTACTTTCTTCTGCCATTAAAAGTATTTTGCTGTGAAGGTCCAAATAGTACTGATTTAGCAATAAATAAATACCAAAGCCCCAAAACTTGGGACCTAGTGTCATACACATAGGTTTAAGTCTCCTAGATGTACTCATTACATACTAACTATGATTGGCTGGAGAAATGGCTCAGCAGTTAAAGTGCTTGCACAGCAAGTGCTAAGTACCCAAGTTTGATTTCCCAGCACCACATAAGCCGGGGTGGTGGTGCATGCCTGTAATCCCAGCACTTGGGAAGCTGAGGCAGGAGGATTGCTGTGAGCCCAAGGCCAGGCTGGCCTCCACAGTGAGTTCAGGACCAGGCTGGGCCACAGAGCGAGACCCTTTCTCAAAAAAACAAACAAACAAACAAAACCCCATATAAATGATTATCCTCCCTGGCCAGGTCAAGTGCCTCTTGTTTTCTCATCTGCAAACTGAGATCATGCCACTTGTGAGTTTTTATACAACTTAAACTACAAATTCCTATCAAATGCAAGACACAAGTAATATTTTATTTAAAATATAAGTGAATTAATCTACTGTAAATGATAACAGAAGACCTAGATAAAAGATAAACTTGAAAAAGTATAATCTTTTATCCATGTTAAATTTCTTTCCTCCTATTGGATTATAAAAGATATGAGAATAGTTAAACAACAAACAGTTTTCTGTAGTGACACAGAATGGAAAAAGCTAAGGGTGAGTTTTTAGATGTTAAAGTTGGAAGAAGATAGAGGACAGAGCTACATTTAATCCTTTGAGAAGAAGTAAGAATGGTCCCAGGAATCAAAAGATTACTGATTTTTTGTTGTTTTCTTCTTCCTGATTGTTGTTGGAAAGGCACAGACCAACAAATAACAGGTTGGTTCTCTACAGCTAGGCTGCACTGGCAATCTAAAGCACATTCTGGCTCACTCTCTTAACCAAACTGTGAAAAAAGGAGCTGCCCCCACAAAAAGCAGGAAAGTTGCAATGTGGTAAGTAATAAACCTAGATGCCAAACTCAAAGATCAGCATCCGGTGCAAGAAAAGCAACTATTTTAGGACAGTAAAGAGTAATTTGTTAATTTTGAAGTACAGGGGCAAATTCTACTTTATTTATATAATTTTCAACAAATCCAATTATGTGAATAATAAGTACAAGTAGCTTTTAGAAAGGAAGCACATTTTCAAATGTGCTCAGCTAGGGTTAGCAGTATCCATGGGCTTTCTTTTTTCCTAATAGCAACGGCACATTGTTGGCCCAAGTGAAGCTGTGATTTGCACAAAACTCTTTGGAGAATTCACAAAATAGAATTGGCCAAACTAATTCTCAAGATAAAGACCCTATAAATGGTTCTAAGCATATAATCTGTATTACAATTAGTCCCAGACAACATGATTTCATCAGAGTTTGAATCAAGTTTTTCCACATTTTGACACTAAGATATTCTTTCTATTCCAAATGAATTAATGTAAAAATAACAGTTTTTAATAAAACAGAGAAAACTACAGAGATTATAGATGAACATTTATCTCCGGGTATCAGAGTATCAGTACAATTTTAATAAAAAAAGGTTGGAAGGAATATCTACTTAAACAGAAAAAAAGAAAAATAAGTTTTTTTTTTTTCTGAGAAACAAAATTGGTATTTTTTCTTCAATTTCTTTATACTTTTGAACAAAAAACGACAACAAAATCTTTACATGTTATGCTCTATGACAACCTTTGATTTGGTCTTTAATGAGACATTTCTATTTTTTCTTGTTTATTCTCTAGTCTAAGTAATGTTTTGTGCCCGTTCATTTGAACAAGTTCTCAAGCATTTGTAACCAATAAATACCAACCTGTAAACAAGAGAATTATGAAGGAACTCACCATATCTAAAACTTTTATTACTCTAGAGCTGGAACAGAAAAGAGAAATGGGACAGGAATACTCATAAGTGTTACTTACTTTTCAAAGAAATATCTGATGATCAATAAGAGAAGAGCATATGGAAGTGTAATATATAAATGAGAAGGTTTGACAAAGACGAGTCCATCACGATCCTCCATATCTGACCACTTTATTGTCGGAGGAAGCCAGAATCTTTCCAACCAGAACCATTCTTTAAATGTCTGAAACATTCTAGACAAATGGAAAAAGAATCAATTAAACTTTTCATGTCAACACTTAAAATTGAGACAACATAAAATCGAGGTAACATTGTATACCCACTCTCAAAATACCTAAAACAAAGAACTTTCAAAGTAAAACAAGAATGGAATACTAGTGTATAAAGGATTTTATGGTGCATTGTTGCATTATTCTTCATACCTCTTATAGGAGGCTAATAATTACAATATCCAAGAAACTGAAGCAAAAGAGATCCTTCAAATTCAAAGATCCAATTAAAAAGTCGACAACAGAAATAGACAATTCTCAGATGAAGAAGTTCAAATGGCCAGTAAATACATGAAAAGATGTACAACATCCTTAGCCATTAGAGGAAAGCAAATCAAAACATCACTAAGATATCATCTAATCCTAAAAAGAATGGTGTGCATCAAGAACTTGAACAGCAATCTGCTGGTGAGGCAGGGGAGAAAAAGAAACATTCTTACATTCCTAATGGGATTATAAGCTGGTACAACCACTATGAAGGGCAATATGAAAATTTTTTAAAAGGCTGAAAATAAACATCCCTTTTGATCCAGTGATACCTCTTCTGGGAATCTTCCCCCAAAGAGTTAAAAGTATTATATAAAAGTGATATACACATACATATGTTCATAGGAGCACAACTAACAATAGCTAAAATGTGAAAGAGACCAAAATACCCATCAACAGACCAATGAATACAAAAATGGCAATACACACACACAATGGAGTACAACTTTTCTATAAATACAAATAATTTCGAGGCATTTGCAGGTAAAATGGATGCAACTTGAGACCATCATGGTCAGCAAAGTGAGACCACCATGGTCAGTGAAGTGAGTCAGACATAGAAGGTTAAATATCGAATGTTTTTTCTAATATGAGAAACCCAGAATACAATCATTTCACAGAACTAAATAAGGGGGGATAGTGGGAGCTAGAAGGCAGGAGAGGATGTGGAAGGGTCAAAAAAGGGAGAGGGGAAGGGTTTCTAATGCTGCCACAATAGAGGAAGAAAGAAAAAGAGAAAGAAAGAGAAAGAAAGAAAGAGAGAAAGATATGTGTACAAAATACTCAAGTTCAATGTAAACATTATATATCACAGATATACATATTAATAAAATGAGAAAAAACTACTGTTCTAGCATGGTTATGGCATAGACAACTGAAGTTTAACATACAGTAGTAGTTAAATGCATAACAATAGTATGTTCGTATTTGAGAAGCACATGTGTGGCTATTATGGGTGTGTATTTTCCTCTTAGTGACTCTATGATATTAAAAATAATAGGCTCTACAAATAGAAATCAACTTCCCAAAAGCTCTTACTATGTGAAAATCTTCACTAGCACCCTAAGAATCTTCCTAGGAGAGAAGGACAGGACACTTAATTTCACAGTACAAGGAGATCAAATCCATTCATGCTACTATCTACTGTGAGAACTGTGTAGGCCCTGGGGACATAAAGATTCATAGATGAGATTCCTATGCTGAGGACTGAATAATCTTGTGGACAAGACTGGCCTGAATAGGTGAGTTTGGCAAGTTTCTTTCTTTCTTTTATACAATAGGAAAGATATGTACAAAATGCTGTGAGGGGGTGATGGTGAGCATTGAGTCCAACCAGGAAATGTCCTGGTAAGATTACTGGAACAGAATGTCCTGGAAATTTCTTGAGTAGTAAGTTTAAGAAAGCCAGGGAAAGGTAGAAGAGTACGGAAGAGGGAACAAGAGTTTTAAGGAGAGGAAGTACTGTGATCAAGACCTACAAGCAGGAAAAAACACAAAATTAGATTCTGCAGAAAAAAAAATATAAATATATATATATATTTTCTCTGTATTCACACAAGTCAATATAGAAGATTTCTGTGACATCATAAGTTTGGGAATTTCTCCACAACAGCAAGGAAGCAATTCTAGGGCAGTGAAAATCAGCTGGGCATCCTCAAATTAGACAGATGCATAGGGCAAGGTGGACTGGACTGGATGCTGAATGTTCATGTTCTCTCCAGGTACAACACATTCCAGAAACCTCAATGTACCCAAATATCTGGCAGTTCTCTCAACCTTGTTCTCTAAGGGTTTCATGGAGACTTCATTATGTCAACATGACTGATCGATTGGCTGCTAGCAATCAATCTTGGCCTCTCTGCTCTCTCTGGAGGTTGAATGTAGGGCTAAAAGTCCAGCATCTCTAATCCCACATTATTCCTTCCTGGGACCAATCCCCATCTTGAAGCTACCCAGGGGCTACTAACCATCATCAGCATACAGAAAGTCCAAGATTTTAGTCCTATGCCAGGAAAAAGGGATAAACACCTATAATATTTAGATGTTCTCATTGAATTGTTTAGGTTGTGCTCATTTTGATCTAGCATTTTGGTGTTATAAATATTCTGATTTTATTCTTTTAAAGTTTAATCCAAAAAAAAATTCAAGTGTCTTCAGATTCACAATAGTGTGGTCAAAATAACTCTAAATCTTTTAATCTCAATATAACATTGTGTTTATGGAAAATTATCATCATCATCTCATACTACTTCAGAAAAAGAATCAGAAATGTGGAGTGGAAGGTTATAGATTACAGATAGATGTCCAGGGAGACTCCATTTATTGCCCTGGCATAATTAGTAATGTTTCCCTTTTCTTCCAGAAGTGTTTCAGTTTGGACAATAAACCATAAGTCACGTTCATCAAAAGGCTGGTGAGACAAGCAAGGCTGGGTCACAGAGATTGTCTTCCATGCTAATGCACTCGAGTTTAGTTAATGGAACACATTGAAGGGCATTATACAGGAGAATCACATTAATAAATAGTTCAGAAAGGTCACTTTGGCACCCAGGTTCCTGGTGAGCATGCTTGGCTCTCTGTATCAATTAGAAAAAGGTGCCTCTCTGGGCAGACACAGTTCTGTCAAATGGCCCAAGGACTGGATCCCAACTATCTTTCACATTATCCTTGCTTTGGGGCAATCATATGCATGCATGGCAGTTCTACTATATTTCAGGGGATAGAGAGACACTGAAGAACAATAGGAGTTTACAGAAATAGATGCCATTAGTAAAGAAAAGGCTAGTGTTAGCATAGTAGGTCAGGGAAGGAAAGATGCTAACAGCATGGAAATGAATTAGGGACTTTCCAATACTGTTATAATAGTTATATAAAATAATTTGTTCATTCCTAAAATGCAACTCAAAGCAGTACAGATTATTTTGCCAAGTGTGACACATAACTAATCAAATAACATATGATGCCTATATGTAGGGATTGATATTCTAAACAATTTCTTGTAACATTATATGCAAGTGAATCAAGATGTGTTGGCTCCATCATAATTTTAGTATCCAACACCCAAAACGACAGGGAGATACAAAGAACACAGAACAATTTCCTTTGAGGAACATAGTTCAAATAAATAAATAAGTATTATTCACTTTTTGAAGCATTAATGACTTCTTTTATGTAATAAACAAATGAACAAAAACCTCAAAATGAAGCACAGACCTAAGCATAACACTGAAAATTAGATTTCTGGGCAAGATGGTGGCCAAGTAACATAGCTGTGCAATGTTTCCTCATGGATTCACTTAAAAAGTTGAGAATATAATTAAAAACTGCTCATTCAACTTAGCTAGGAGAGGAAGGAGTGCCCCAAGAATGGAAAGGAGGCCACAGGAAGGGCAGAGATCCTGAAGATATATCAGAAGTAGAGGAAAACAGCAACCCTGAAAACCACCCCAATGGCCCAGACCCGCCAGGATCCACAGACTGAGGAAAGTCTGGCACCCTGAATCTCTGACCAAGGTAAGTGCGGATCCAGGAGAAGTGGGAATTGATGGCAGCTGGTAGCCACAACCTCCAAAAATGTAATGCAAACTACGAACACACTTCAAGCTTCCCCTAGAAAAGGCCTCCCAGAGCCTAGACCAGAAGCATTGTTCAGCAGCCACGGCATGCGGTGAGGTAGGCAGGAGCTACCTTTTAAAAAACAGCCCAAGCCTGAACTGTTTAAAATTGAACACCAGGGTTTTGGGGGACACTATTAAACGATGCCTAGAAATAAACTGGAACAGCAAACAGTTAGAGAGAGGAAAAAAAGGCCACTGACCTCTGAATGGCACAGGTGGTAGTGGGAGCACCTCTGAGGTGGAGAGCCCCACCCTTAGAACAGGAAAGCCATGACAGGAGAAGAGCTTTGCTGAGGGGGCAGAGGGTGAATCAGGCACTTTAGAAGCCATCAGACTGTTAGGTTGCACCTTACTGCCTACTTCAAACACAGAGCTCAAAGGACTTTGGCTCCTATCCCTACCCCCCGTATTCATTCAAAGAAACCTCTCAGTTAAGCCTTTAAGGTGAAGTCCCTCAACAACAGAAACATGAGAAGAAGACAAGGCCACAGGACCCACCCAGAGAAATGCCTGAGTCCCCAGAGACTAAGGTCAGGGGGCCTTAAGTAGTGGAACTCATAGAGAAGGAAATCAGAAAGCAAACAAATGAGTCAAATAGACAGTTCAAACAAGATATTCTCAACGAAATGCAAGCAATGATCAGTGAGCTTAAAGAAGAACTTACTAAACAAATAGTGGTGCTAATGACAAACCTTACTGAGCATACAGAAGCCATATATAAAAAGTTGGCTGAGCTAAATAAGGAAATGCAAGATATAAAGGAATATTTTGATAGAGAAATAGAAATTTTGAAAAGAAATCTAGCTGAAATCAGGATATAAAGATACATTTGAAGGCAGGGAAAGTCAACTCAAACATTGTGAGGACATAATTTCCGACCTTGAAGACAAGCCTGAGGAAACAAATACTTTCATTAGGTATGGCTCCAAAATTAGATATGAGCAAAGTAAGTAGCTGGATACAACAGCTGATGGTTGATTCAAAGAGAACCAATCTCAGAATTATAGATGTGGGGGAAAGAGCAGAAGACAGCACTAAAGGTATAAAGAACTTATTCACTGAAATCAGGCAAGAAAAATTCCCAAACCTAAAAAATGAAACTAATTTTTAGAAGAAGCTTATAGAACACCAAGTACACTCAACTAGCAACAAGACTTGCCATGGCACATCATAATCACAACCTAGAAATACAACATAAAAAGACAATATTAAAAGCAGCAGGAGAAAAATAGCCATTACTTTACCAAGGAAAATCCATCAAATTACCACAGATTTCTCAATTATGACTTTAAAGGCCATGAGAGTATGGGGCAAAGGCTTTCAAGCTTTAAAGTAAGTATCAGCAAGTATCATTCCAGGTTGTTATATCCAGAAAAATTATCCCTAAAAATTGAAGAAGTAAACAATTTTCATGACCAGAATTCCCCATAAAAATTTGTGACCACTAGCCCAGCATTACAGAAAATAACTGGGGAAATCTTTTAAGAGGAACAGAAAGACAAACACCACCAAAGAACAGAGGAAAGGAAACATCTTAAGAGAAAATGTAACAAAAAACAGACATCAGTCATTCAAGTTGTATCCCATTAAAACAGTACTAGCTTTCTCATAAAAACTGTGGAACTTTCCCCCATAATTAGTACTTTTATTAGTATGTTAACTTGCAAAACATAATAATTATAATCAACACGGAGAACTGGCATACGATTTTAATCTGTGAAACTTTTTTGATGTGTATGATGTGTATAGATATTTAGCTGGGGGTGGAGTGGCAGAAGGCAATGGTTTTGATTTGGAGTATTTTTAGTTTTAAAACAGTAAGCATTGATAAATAAATGGCTTAGGGAGTCTTTTCTCTGATGCTGTCATTGAGTGGTAAAGATAGAAGATCATGTAGCCTTAATAAATTGGCTAACAGCTAAGTCAGCTATTATTTCAACCTGTGACTCTTGAGTTTTACTTTTCAATTTCATGCTTTCTAACTAAATGTGTAATAATGATCTTACTCATGCCTTTCTGCTCCTCTTTGGGAAAGAGGTCTTTAAAAATTCTGAAATAACTAAGTATGCTGTTATATCTATAGCTATTGTGCTATAGACTTAAGTTTATATAATGTGGTGATTCAATACAAACTTAAATACATTTAATGTACCAAGTCACTTATTTGGACTTTAATGTAAGTTTAGCCTAAGAAAACTGATTGATGTAATGATGATTTGAATGTCTTTTCAATGTACATACATTTACTTTTCAGTACTCAGCTAATGAATTTGAAATTTAACTTTTCTTTTTTCTCACATTTTCTAGCCTTATGAATTCCATTGTTATAGTTCTTTTCTTATGTGGTTGGCAAGACCAGGTTAAATAATCTCAACAGAGATATAATAAGATACTAAAAAAGGAACTTTCAGCAAATCATACCAACAAAAGGTTCTAAGGTTCTGCTGGACCCAGAGAAGAGGCAACAAGATGTAGCCACTGCAGCCCTTTCTAGATGTGGGAAGCTGAGCTAAAAAGTGGTGATTTGAGTGGTAAAGTGAGTTAGACACAGTGGATTTAATATTTTAAGTATCACATGGCTTCTCTGATTTGGGAAACCCAGAATACAGGCATTCTACAAAACCAAATGGGTGTGATAGTGGGAATTAGTAGGAATGGGGGGGGGAGTGTTGGAGGGCAAAAACGGGAAGGGGAAAGGATTATAATGTTGATGTGATATATATGTGCATAAAATACTTTATCTCAGTGTAACCATTATGTATCATAAAGACACATAATAAAAGAAAAAGTGTAAATTATAAAATTCTTAGAAAAATTTGAAGTAAAACGGTTTAGGCAAAGCCATCTTAAATATAACACCAAAAGTATATCAACAAAGAAAAATAGATTATTATTTTTATAATTTTTGATGCACACTATCAAAATCAAAGCCTTTTTCATTTCAATGGAGACCAGTAAGAAAGTGAAAAGAATCCACAAGACAGGGGAAAATACTTGAAAACTATACAACTGATAAGAGATTTATATTGAAATTTATATTTAAAGCATTTTTTGAGACAGGGTCTTGCTCTACAGCCCAGGCTGGTCCTGAACTCACTATAGAGCCCAGGATGGCCTTGGAATCACTGCAGTCCTCTTGCCTCAGCCTCCCAAGTGCTGGGATTACAGGCCGGTGCCACCATGCCTGGTTTATGTGGTGCTGGGAAATCAAACTCACATACTTAGAGCTTGACTTAGTGCTTGCTAGGAAAAGTGCTTTAACCACTGAGACATTCCTTCAGCCCATATTTAAAGAATCTTCACAACTCAATAATACAAAGTAACCGAACTTAAATTAGGCAAAGGACCTGAATAGGCATTTCAGCAAAGAAATATACAAGTGGCCAATAAGAAAAGAAATGTAAATCAAAACCATATCCAGTGAAACCCTACCCATCCACTAAGATGTTTGCCAAAGAAAAGCAAGTAACAAGTGTTGATGCAATGGGGAAACTGGAACTCTCATTCCGCTAAGTGAAAATTTCAAATGGTTTAGCTGCTGCATAAAACAGTCTGGCAGTGCCTTAAAACGTTAAATGCAGAGTTACCATGTGACTTAGCAATTCTACTCTTAAGTATCTACTAAAAAAAAGGAACAATTCATGTTACAATGTGGATAATCCTTGAAAACACACTAAATAAAAGAGGCCAGACAAATGGCCACAGATTGTATGATTCTATGTAAGTGAAATGTACAATACCAGCAAATCCAAATAGAAAGCAGGTTAGAGGTTACTTACAGCGTATGTACATGTGTGGGGAGAAGAGCGGTAATGATTGGAAGAGAATGGAAAGTGACTTTTAAGGGGTACAGTGTTTATTCTGAGGGTACTACAAATGTTACACTGATATGGTACAGGCTGCACAACTCTGTGAATACAATAAAAAAGCATCCAATTGCACAGTTTAAATGAGTTGAATTAGATGTGAATTAAATTTCAAACAAAATAAATAAGTTAAGATGCTTCTATCTTCATCCCTTTCTTGTTGCTGGTACATATTACCTGACAGAACTTAAGAAAGGAAAGATTTACTTTAGCTCAGAGTTTCAGAAGGTCTCAATCACAGGTAGCAATGGTGGAAACACATGACAGAGTCATAGCTGAAGAAATACTATTCACAATATGGCTAGAGAGGAAACAGAGAAAGTAAGGAAGGGTGAAGTTAGCATATAATCTTCCAAGTTACGCCCCAGTGATCCATTCATTTCAATCAGGCCCCACCTCTTAATAGAACAGAAATCAATGGATTGACCCCCATAATTGAATCACCTTCCAACATGAGGCTTTTAGGGGACATTCCAGATCCAAACCATAACATTCCATCCGTAGCCTGACAACACTCATGTTTACCTCCTTATGCAAAATGCATTTAGTCCATCACTATGAGTTGCTAAAGTCTTAACAATTCTAGCACTCCCAAAAAGTTCAAATCCAAAGTCTCCTCTGAGACCAAGACAAGCTCTTAGCTATGAGCTCCTATGAAAATCAATGCAAATTTAAGCATTTCAACAGACATTCCCATTCCATAGAGGAGAAACAGGACATAAATAATCAGATCAAGGCAAGGCTGAAACCCAGCAGGCAAAGACCAAATCTTGCAGTTCCAGCAAATCCTGCAGTTCCATGTACAGCACTTGGGGCATACCATGGTAAGATCTTAGTTCCAAAGAGCTTGGTTAATCCCACCAACATAACACTGCCTCCAACTGCAACCACCATGGCTTCTCTTTGGGCCAACTCTGCTTATACTCCTTGACATTCCTCTGTAGATAATCCATACTTCTGGCATTTCCAAATTTCCCAGGTTTCCACTGCATCATCAGTTTCACTGCCACAGCTTCATGTACTTCCCTCTCAAAGGCACACTGCCTGGCCTCCAAGGCCTTATTCTGATATCTGGATGGAAGTTTACATGGCCCCACAACACCTGCATTCTGCCTGCCTATAAAATCAGCTCTATGTGGATTACACTAAATTTTGCTACTGGCTTAAGCAATACTCTGGCCCTGGAAAAGCCCAGATGGCTGAACTCTGAAAAACACTTCTCTCTTTGGCTCTATGATGCTCCCTGGGATACTGTTCTCAGTGCAGTACTTTGCTTTTGCACCCTTTATCTTGCAAAAGGTGAATCTTGCTGATTCCTGAGATACTCCAGGCATCCTTCCTACAGTCCTAATGAAGCATACTTAATTTCTTTTTAATGCTAAGCTCTTCAACAAACATGGGCTCTTCTACCCCAACTTTGTAGTTTCTTTCGTTTTGGCAGAACTGCAAACTTTGTAAACCTTTTTGCTCTGTCACTTTTTTCCCGATTTTCAGTGTTAAGCTGGCTAACAGTTCCAAGAACTACCCATGTGACAAACTGAATGCTGGGCTGTTTGAAATTTCCTCTGCCGGGTTAACTAGTCCTCTGCCCTTATCTCAATTTCAGACAGTCTCAAGATGGAGTAAAAATGCCGGCACACTTTTTGTCAGAGTATAGCATGCATGGTTTCTAGATCATCTGAAATCTTGAGTCTGGCCTTTCTAATCTGCACTTCTATGAACATTCTGGTATTCTGGGTTCTGACCTAAATCTCCAACTAAGCTTAGCTTATAACATTCCAAGTCTTCTCTCCAAACCTTTCCAAACTACTCCCACAAACCAGTTTTGAAAGCTTCTAAACTTATTAACTAAGTCACAGTACCGATCCTCATTTTTCTCTGGTACCAATTTCTGTGTTAGTCACTTTCTCATCGCTGGGAAATACTTGATCCTATACTTGATACAATACTTGATACCTAAAACTTAAGGGAGGAAAGGTTTATTTTAGCTCACAGTTCCAGGTCTCAGTCCACTCACAGGCAGCTGGAAATGGAAGAAGCACACGTCAGAGCCCTAGCTGAAGAAGAATGTACAGCATGGCAAGACAAGAAACAGAGAGAATAGGAAAGGGCAGAGCTAGCATACACTCTTCTAGGTCATGTCCCAGGGATCTAGCCTTTTTGAATATGCCCCACCCCTTAACAGCACCAGAAATCAATAGATTAACTTCCATGACTGAATCATCTTCCAAACATGAGCTTTAGGAGGACATTCAGATCTAAATCACAACAGCCTCATTCACAGACCCATTCCCTTTCCCCCCCACTATTTTTATTAATATACATATGTAATACAGTGTTTACAATGAATTTGGGTATTTTGTGCACATATGTATCATATCAACTTTACAATCCCTTTCCATTTTTGACCCTCCCTTCCCCCAACTCTGGCTATCACTTCATGTGGTTCTATAGAATGTCTGTGTTCTGGGTTTCCCAAGTCAGAGAAACCATACAGTGTTTAACATATTAATCTTCTGCACCTAAGTCATTTCACTTAAGTCACCACTCTACCTCAGCTTCCTATGCCTCAAATGGGTTGCAGTAGTTAAATCTTGATGCTTCTTCTCTGAATCCAACCAATCCCTTTATTGGGATATTTACCAAAAGTTTTTTTTCTATATTTTGCTGTATCTTTGTTGCTATTCTTAAACCTGGTCTTACTCGCCAGTTCACATTAGAAAATAACTACAAGCATGTAGTTCAAAAGACTAGTAAATTTGGGAAAGAAGAAAAAAAAGTTAAATTTCAAATGCCTTAGCTGAATACTGGAAGGTACATATTTGTACACTCCCAGGGTTATCTTTATATCAATCAGTTTTCTTAGGATAAATTTTCATCAATGACCTAATAAGTGAATTGCTACAATAAATCAAAGTTAAAACTATATCACATTGCTACATTAAACTAACTTAAGTCTACACCACATAAATATACTTAAAGTAACAGATATGAAGGCAAATTTAGTTATTTCAGAATTTTTTAACTTTCACAACTTACTCATATTTCACTGATTACTAACATTCTGCTAGATTTGGTTTATAATTTTATCTATCCATCCATATAATTGTGCATTTGTATTCTTAAGAGATTTTTATGTCAATTCCCCATGTTGCATTATTAATTAGAAATTATTCTATTTTGCCATTCCCTTTTAACTTACACCTTTTAAGCCATCGTGTAACCTAAATTTCATGCTAGAGCCTCTTATTCTTTCATCCATTGAACTTTATCTCCCAAGTTCACCTTAGTAAAGCCTGTGTCTACAATCCCAGAAAAATAAGTAATAAAAAGACTACATCCGGGTACAAACTTTAGTATTATTTTAAAAGTTCCTTTGTGGAAAATAAAATTACATGCTTTAAAAAGCAAAAGAAAACTCTCTGGAAGAAGCATTTGCTCCACATGACTACTCCTCAAGTGTAAACATAGATACTATGCCTCCATAAGTTAACACATTCGTTCTAGAAATAGGTTGTAATAATCCCAGTTATCCCTCCAGTTAGCCTCTTCACCATCCTTTTGTTTTCTCTCAAAATGACATCAAGGACTAAACAGAGAAAAGATGAGATTAAGATACAGGGTAAAAGCACTCTTCTTTGATCCTCTATGCCTTTTTACGCTGCTAACAGGAAGCTTGCTACAATCTTTCAGCCCATTGGTAGATGCTCTAAGGCTACAAACCTGTGCTAACCAATAGCTACCACCCCTTTGGCATCCTTTTCACATTACTTTTTCTTGACCATACTGCTTTGCACAGGACTCTTTGGAGGTATTTCAATACTCAGTCCTTGTAGAAGGCAGGGAAAATCACCACCACTTGTATAGTTAATATAATGCCTTTCCCATCATGAAGGCCACTGTGGACAACTACCTTCTCATTAGCATCGAAGGTGGCTTAGGCGGTCCAAATCAAATCAGATGATTTTTTGGGGAGTTTGAATCTACAGCAGACAATTCTATGCAGCAGCAGCAGCAGATGGTGTCCTTCCTAGTTCGCCATCACCACCGCCACTGCTGCTGCAAAGATGGCTCAGCTTCTTGGCATTCCTGATTGCCTTGGTTTTCCACTGTCATCCAAGTCTGGTCCACTAGCCTTCTTTTAGTGATATGAGCCATCGCCAGTAAAGTTCTTTGCCAGATATACTAAGAAATAGGTGAATTCCATTGCCTGCAGCTAACTTCCCAGGCTGACATGACTTAGCATCTTTTCCAACCTCCATTAGTAGCAGTGATTCAGGTGTCTGAGCCTTAGATGTAGCAGAGGTGACTATTCCGAAGATGTCCTTTGAAAGCTTGGAGAAGCAGGAACTTCAGTACACGAATGAGGAAGGGAAGGCTGGCTAGCATTTGTCCAATTCTCCCTCTACTTAGTCTCTGATCTTGTCTTAGTTACTCCTTATTTGATTGAACAGAATACTTGACATCCACAACTTCAGGGAGGAAAGACTCATTTTTAGCTCAGTTTTAGAAAGTCACAGTCCATTCGCAGGTAAGCAGCTGAAGATGGTGGAATCACATGGCAGGGCCAGAGACAGATGTCCTCATGAAGTGGCAGAACAAAGCCAAGCCAAGAAGTCAGGAAGGAAAGGATAAACCAGCACACACCCCTCCAGCCCCAAGAATCCACCCCTTTCAGCTAGACCTCACCTCTCAATAGTACACAGTACCCACAGGTACATGAGGCTACTGGGGGGCACCGCAGACCCAAACCCAACAGATCTCACCTTGCACACAATGAGCACTCATTTGCCTCCTTTCCTTCTCCTTCTCTACTTTGTCCCTTGCTCTGCCTAAATTTCAGATCCAATGGTGGTGTGCAAAGACTGTTAACACACTGGTTGGTTTGTTCGTGGGTTGCTTCTGGTTTTTATTCAGTGTAAAAGAGGCTGCTGGATTCCCTAACCTACCTTTAAAAAGATATATTTATGCTAAGTGAACTAAATACTGTAATACTTGACCAATGTCAGATGAAAAAGACGTTAAAAATAACAAAATGAGAAGACACTGGTGTTTAAAAATCCCAAGTTACTGACCTTAACAAGAAAATCCTGAGTACTCACAACAGCGATCCTATTACGTAGGACTCATGATCGTGACTTATTTACTTCTTGGTCAGCCTGAGAAGACCACTGACTCCCATATAAAACTCCTATCCTTTTACTTGGCTTACTTTTAGGGCTTTCTGGTGACTAAAAATAAATTCTTTTAGAGAGAGTTACAGTGGCACATGCCTGTAATTCCAACTCCTTGGGAGGCTGAGATAGGAAGATCACTTGAGCCCATGAGGTCAAGGCCCATTTGGACAGCACAGCAAGACTCCACCTCAAAAATACATTAATTAATTAAATTAACAAACTCTGCTGACAACTCTTCAGCATCTCTGCTTCGTATTCTCTAGCAAACTAATTTTTTTTTAAAATTTACTCCTTGGTGACTCTCAGCTTTATTTTTTTTCTCAACTACTTAGTCCAGTCCCTTTTTCTTATCTTTTGTTCATTCTCTGAGTTCTGCAATTTTTACTGAATTAAAATTATCTGAAATAGTTGCATTTTTATTAATATAAAATCTCTCTTTTCCTTTATGGTTCTGGGGATTGAACACAGGGTACTCCCCAGTCTGTTTTCACACACAGGGTCTCACCGTTTTACTTCTGCTTTTTTTTTTTTTTTTTTTTAGACAAAATCTCACTATATTGCTGAGTTGCCGAGGCTGGGCTTCAATTTGCAATATTCCTGCCTCAGCCTCGTAGAGTACTGTGGGTATAGGAATGTGCCACTAAATGAAGAAAAATAAATTTAAGTAAAAACTTTGAAAGAAAAATGCCTGACATTATTTCTTTGTGCTTTTGGAGAAGTATTAGTAATAAAGAGGGCATCTCAGCTCCGGCTATGTTTTTCCACCTGCTAATGTAGAATTTCTAAATCCCCATTTTCAGTTCCAGCTGCCAAATAATCACAGGAATGCAGTATAACTAATGCATGGTTTTATGGCTCTTTATCTTTTGACCTCCTGAGTATAGAAACCAACAAGGTAAACAGAGCCTGTTGAGCCACTTCCTCAGGTGGATATCATTAAATTGTACTTTGGGACTGAAGAAATAAAACCATCTGGACTACAAGTTTATCGCCATTTGAAGCAACATTTTTGAAAGTATAAAAAATGAGGCACTACAACTTTTGTGAATGGAAATATGCCAAATCGGGCTTCAGTATTAGCACAGTTTTTTTTTTTTTTAACTAACCATCTCCCTACTGTATGTTTCACATCATCTTTGAAGATATACCTGCAGAACACGTCTCTCAGATAGAGAAGTGTAACAAGAAAAATCTCAAATGCAGGAGTGGCAAGAATGGGAAGTGGCAGACAAGTCAAAATGAAGTAAAGATAGATTCCTGAGGGATTAAGTAAAAACAGGACACCTATATCAACACCTAAAGCCCCTGATCGTGACTGCTTTCTAGGTTTCTCTGGTTAAAAGAATGCTCCTCTGCAGTGCAGGCCAGTGTGCCTTGGTCACTTACGTCCAATGAGAGCTGGCCACACAACAGACAATACTATTTATTGCATGACTAGACAGGGAGGTTTGCTGATAGAATACAGTTTGGAAAAATAAGGAGCGATACTATAGCCAAAAATTATGTTTAACTTAATCTACAAACAACTTCATTTTTATTAGCTGCAAAACAATTCTCAAAATTTGGTTTGAGGGTCAGGTAAACATGTATCTACATTTACTCTGTGTTTTCTTTGGAACTAACTCTAAAAACTCAACCACATAAACTGGTCATGACTTTAAGATAAAACACAAAGAAAACATTACCAGCTTCTTGCTTCCTGTGAATTGTATTAAGAACTGAGCCACCTGCAATTCCAATTCTAAAAGTATTAAAATTGTGCCATTTCAAAGAAATAAGACCAATGATAAAACAACTTATCCTGAAGGATATTTATTGTGATTTAAATTAAGTGCACAGAAAGCCTAGAAATACCTGAGTTTATACCTTTAAGAGAACTGAGGAGAAAATGGAAAAGAAATGCCTATACTTGAGGTAGAAAAGCAATTAACCTATAAGATAAAAAATGTTAAGCAATTCCTTTCTACTTAATTTTATAATTACACTGATTTAAAGCCTTTAAGAAATTCAGAACAGAGACATCTAAAATTCAGAGTATTTGTGACAAAAAAAGCAGAATCAGCTCAGACAATAACCTTTAAGGATATCAGGGTTTTCCCATGTATCCATTTATTATGCCTCTGAATTACAGAATCCACATCCCAGCTCACTTTTACTAGGGCACATAGCCAACCTGAAAGTGAGGTAACATTTCCAGTGGAATTAATTTAAGTTCTTGACCTTAAAAACCAGGCTGCAATGCCCTGATTTTTCTCTTTTTTCCTGAGAGTAGGAATTGAGGATTATGGGAAAGAAGTAATATGTGAGGTCAATCAGCTCATTAATTCTGCTTACTCATAACTAAACTGTCCCATGCAAAAAAAAAATGAACTTCTGTCTTACTTAAATCATTGAATTACACGTTCTGTTCGCTGTAACAGTTTAGTTAGATTATAACTTTAATTACTACATAAAAAAGAATATAAGGAAACCTAAGCAATAACTATATTTTGTATTGCTTCCAGGTAAATTATAAAATCTGGAGACTTCTACATTAAAAATATCATTAAGAAAACAAAGAGTATATCTACAGAGTCTAAGAAAATCTTCTAAATATCTGCAAAACAAAGAACTTGTACCTAGAATATAAATCTGTATATAAAAAGTGTATACCTCAATAAAAAATAAATCAGAGGTCTTTTTCCATAATAAGTCAGCAGGGACCTAGGTATTATTTAATACTCTGCCTACTAAGGAGCATCTATAGGGCTTATTAAATGGACTTTCTGCCAGCAATCAATTTACTGTCTACTGGCCCAAATTCACCATTTTGCCTGCTCTGGGAAAATAGGTTTGGTCCCTTTACCTATTTTACCACTGCCACCTAGCCCCAAAGCTTTGTCAGTGGGCTACAGCAAGGAAGCAGTGAGAAAGGAGAGGATTTGGTTCCTAGTCTGGAGAGCTCACAGCCCCCCAGCATCCAGACCATCAAGCCCTTCCCTTAGGCATGGCACCACGGTGAAACACTTTCCAATTACCAATGCTCCCCAGCCCGCAGAGAGCAGAGTTACGGCAAGTTCCAGAGGGCTCGTTTCCAGCAACTTTAGCTGGCACCATTAATAAGGCCTCCTCTTTGCTTCTCAGCCCTGGGAACCACTTCTCCAGGCATCCACTGTCCTGGGAGTGGTGCCTGCCATTCTTCTGCCACACTGGTCAGTCCCTTTGAAGTCCTGCCCCGCGAGGACTCATTCTGCCTCAGTGGAAAGAACGGTACAACTCTATGTGCTTCCTTTAATAGTAACAAAGGCTGAAAGTTCATTTTAGAAGAAGCCCTTGTTTTCCTTTCTAATACTCTTTGTAGAGTTTTCTTCACTGCTTCTAGGTTAGATGATAACTTGCAGTTTCAGAAAAATGTGCTTCTTCCCTTTTGATACCACTGATTCTAAAACAAAGATTCCTTCTATCTAAAATTCTCTTCACACCTGCCTTCCTCCCACTCTCTTCCTGGTTCCTCCCGTCTCCAGTGAAGTGTCTGGAAAGTCTTCATTCATGATTCCAGGAAAGCTGCCAAGCTAAGTGAAAGACTCCTGTAAGATGCTGCTCTGTCCTTCTCTTGTTTTTCACGGCATATATCTAATGTGTAGTTATGTATTTGTACATTGATCTGATTCAAGTGTGACTCCTGATTTCCTTCCTAGGCTTCAAAAGCCATGATAGCAGGTAACTCTGTAGGTTTTGCAGACACTATCATCCCTACCTTGACAGTGAGTGCTTAATTCACATCAAAGGAGGCAGTAAAACACAGAGGCCACGCACGTGTACTTCAGAACAAGGCTCCTGATGGCTAAGGCCTGGTTCTGAGAGCTAACCTTGGACAGCTAACTGATCTCAGTTTATCCATCCACAAAATAACGCAATAACCACATCTCCCTGTCACGGTGTTAAAATCAATCAGTGGGTAAAAAAAATGTTCACCACTTTAGTATGTGTCTATTAAATGATAAATTAGAGTCAAGCTATTAAATATTACAAATATGTTATTCTAAGAGAAGAACTAAATGAAGTACCAGGTTCTAATATTTATATAAGTGGCATCTATTGAAGTATAAATAGTTATTTTAAAATAATATTCAGAGCTAATATTTGGCTTAGACTATAAAACTATGACATTTATATGTTACTGGTTACAGCATAAATGATATCACACTTTTAGAAATTAGATAGGAAATTGTAAGAGTCATTAAAATGTTTAAGCCTACCTAGAAATACACACAAAACTGGTCAATATGTTTCTTTAAAAAAAAAACTATAGTAAATAAATAACTTCAATACCAGTACACTTTTACAAAATTAGAATATTTAAGTACATTTTGAGAAGTTAACTCTAGATTAAGAAAAATAATCCATTTATAGCAGGTTCTGGTGGTACAGGCCTATAACCCTAGTATTTTGGAAGACTAAGGAATGAAAATTGTAAATGAGAGCTGAGCCTGAGCAACTCATTAACTTACATAGCATCCCAATAAGCAATAAAAAGGGGATGGCGAACACAGCTCACAGTGAAGGCGCCATGTTCAAACCCCAGGTCAAAAGACCATGGAATTTATCAACATGAGAAATGTTTATAACATACTAAAAATAAAACCTAAATTCAAACTGTATGGGTATTATAATCATATAATGGATTTGATCTTACTGTATTATGCTACTTCATACATGTGTATATGTATGAATATAATAATGAAAACTGAAAAAGAAACAAAAAATAATTGATATTCTGTGTGGTTCAAATTTAATATTGTTAATGTTATTTTACTACTAATTCAGTATTTGAAAATTTATAATTGTTTTCTTATGCAGTGATTCAAATCAACAAAAGTAAATGTTTTTCTAAAACTCATGCAACCTTGCTGGGCCTGGCAGCACAGGCCTGTAATTCCAGCAGCACACTGGGAGACTGAGGTGAAGGATCACGAGTTCAAGTCTAGCTAAGGCAACTTAGCAACTTACTGAGTACCTGTTAAAAATGGTCTGGAGATGTAGCTCAGTGTAAAGTCTCAATCTCCAGTACAAAAAAAAAAAAAAAAGGAAGAAGAAGAAGAAGTAGTTGTTGTCATATAACCTCTGGCCTATTCCTACAGATATACAGAAACCAAAAGCCAGAGAAATAAAACTGCTTTATCCAAGTAAACCCAGGCATAGGAAGTGTTTTTCCAATATACATCCAGTTTCTCCTGACTAGAAAGTTTTTAATCACATTAATACGTTTTTAAAAGTCTAATTTTTAAAGTAAATACTTCATATACAAAATTAATAGCTGATTTGAACTAGAACAAATTAATTACCTACATAAAGAGTATATCTTTTTTACACATAAATAACTAACTACAGGAATCTTGTATTTTTAACCATTTCAGAGAAAGTGCAAAGTATGTTTTATTAGTCAACAGGAAGATAAGCTCTTGAGATTTACATGTAAACTGACTTTCGAGTGTATGTAAAACACAAGAAGACATGGAGTTTCCTGGGACAGTTTCTCCAAAATGTTCTTCTCGAAGCCTACTCACCTGTTCCAATTCTCTCATTATCTCTGTCATTATTAACTAGACAGAGATCGCCAAAGCCTCACTCAAGACAGAGGGAAGCAATCGAGCCAGGGAGTTTCCTAGACTGATAACATGGATAGAAACTTGCAGAAAAACAGGTACAACTGCAATTCAGAAGGGTGTAAAACCAAATTATAGAACAGGTAAGTCTTAGAAGAATGCAAATATTAGGGTTCAAAGAAAAGGGGTCCAAGGTGACTAGGAAAGACTTTTTGAGAAAGTTCCATAGGGTTGGTGATTCTGCCTCTGAAAGCTGAACTCTCTTCTCACCTTTTTGCTTTTCTGTTAAAGAGACTGAAATTCAAATGGGTATCTGGGAAATCAAGCATTAGTGTCACAATGTTAAGAAATTTTAACCCAATTAGCATCATGTCAGCATTTACCTTCCAATTGCTACTAAATATTTTCTTCCTCTCCAGCAGTTACTTCCTAAGCAGCTGTCCTGCCTGTCCTAATGAGTCACACCTCGCTTCACAAGTTACCCTGTTATTAGTCTCAAGTACCAGAATTGGCTGTGGCAATAGCAGAGGAGCTGAGAACCTGGTGCCAGTGACTCACAAAGGGCCTAAGGTGAGTCGCCCCATTCTGTCTCAATCTGCCCCAATCGGAAGCCTAAAGGCTTATGCACAGACGTCCTGCACACTACTCAAAGGAAATTCCCCATCACTTTGCATTGTTAGGAAGGGGCTGATCAGGAAGGCCACTGAACAAATAAATAAAATGAAAAAATGAAAATAAATAAGTCAACAACAAGGGATACAATGCCTTAAACAACTGTCTCAAGTAGTCCTCTGTCTATCAGAGAGCTACAAATATAAGAGATTTGAAACATAAACATGATTCTTTTCACTCAAAAAATATATAACCAAGCCAAGAAAGAACGATGGTTCTGGAGTCAGGAAACTGTTCGAGGGCCCACCCTATCACTCAACGGGTACATGATCTAGGGCAATTCCATCTCTCTGAATTTTTGCACACATCTCTGCTAATTCCACCTGTTACAAGAAACTGTTGTAGAATTAAGGGAGAAGAGCACCACAGATATATCTGAACACAGGTTAAGTGTGGAACAAGTGTTTAGTAGTAATCTTAGCTTATTGCCCTCAATTATTGGATATGGGAAAGAAACAGTTTAAATTATAATTATTAGATACCAAATTTAAATAGTAAGATTTAAGTAATAAAGAGTAATTTTCGAGACAGTGTCTCATTCTGTAGTCCATGTTGTTCCTGAGCCCATCATGTAACCCAGGCTGGCCTCTAACACTTGGTGATCTTCCTGTCTCACCCTCAGGGTGCTAGGACTACAGGTGTGCACTGCCATGCCCAACTTATGTGGTGCTGGGGAATCAAATCCATGGCCTTGTGCTTGCTTGTTCGGCAAGTGTTCTAAGTGCTAAGCTACACTCCAGCCCCTAGATAGTATTAAACAGTAAGATCAGATGCTAACTTTCACAAGATTCCCCAGGGAAAGTGGCAGGTGAACTCTGTTGCCTCCCTTCCCCTCCGCACTCTCCATTATTTCTCACACTGAGAATTGTCACTGGTTTCCTTCCCTTCTTTCAGTAAGAAAAGGCTGTTTAAAGGGTACCAATTGTGCTAAACAAAAATTCAGAGGACAAATCCTGGAGAGGCAGTGTTGTCTTTTAATGTCAACTTCCAGGCTTTTCAACGCTGAGACTTCAAGGGGTTGGGGACAGGAATTTCCATATCTCCCCCAACTCAACATATTTGGGGAGAATTTCTAGGAGAGGCCATGTGGGAACCCAAAGCCTAGTGGCTTACTAAGAATAGGAGTTTGGGAATCTGATTGCTATCTTCACACTCTCTCAACTATTTGACGTAGGGAAAGTAACTTTTTCTAAATTTTAAATTACTCATCTGTTAGACACATGTAATAATTATTTATTTTATAAGTTTTGGGCCAGGTTTTAACAGGGTCACCCACTAAATCATTCAGGGTAATGTGTGGCATATAACGACAAGTCAAGAGTGTTCGTCCTGTGGGAAGCTTAGCTTTCCTCATCAATCTGCCTTTCAGATGGCACGATGGCCAGCTATTATCTCCAAGTTCCTACAATACCCCATCAGAGTTCAGGTTGCACAGAGTGTTAGTGGAAGAGTAGCTCTCCTGGAGCATGAGGATCACTTGGCAGGGTAACTCGCTTCCTCAGTCACAGCAGAATTCTTACATCATGGAGCTCAGCTGAGTCACCAAGAGGCACTGTTTTACAAAAGAGCAAAACCCAGGGAAGGGTGTGAGGCCACCCAGGATTAATCAGGAACCTGGGATATTTGCTTCAAATGCAAGGGAAGCCGGCTCACTTTTAGGGAAGGGCTGGGTTACTAAGACACACTGATGAAGCAAGCCCCCAATTTTAATATTTTAACATATGTTTATGTAATGTTTAAAGGCAGGGTTTCCTGTTGTACAGCCTGCTGCCCCCACATGATGCAGCTCCCCCTGGAAAAGAATGAGATGACAAAGATTCTAGTAATCTTCAGATAAGGGTGGGGTGCAATGGGTGTGACCACCTACTCTATAAGAGAGGGTAGGGAAATGGAGAAGGGTGTAGAAAATGCTTCAACTGCTTTCTCTTTGAACTCTGAAAACATTAGTTAAGTCAAAACAATAAAAATTAGGATCTGCCTCTAGCCAAAGATTGCTGGCACTGGGCTTAGAAGTAGGTACCTGCAAGAAGAGACTTTTATTTTATCCCTGATCAAATAGGAAAAGAACATTCACCTCTCTGCCTTGACTGGAAGAAGCTGCTGCCCCTCTCTCTGCCTCCCAGACCTTACTGGTTATTTACCAGGAGCAAACAAGTCAGAAGATCAGAGCTGAAAAAAGCTAGTCATTCCTGTCTAGCTCTTACCTAATGTTGTAAGAACCCTTAAAGAGGTAGGGGATGGGGAAGGCATAACACTCAAATTTTAAGTAGACAGAAAAGGGAGGAAGAGAGATACTGACATACATTTATACACAAATACAAGTGTTTTTAGGTTGGCCTAAAAATTCTAGAATATAGGAGAAATGTTTCCTTTATTAAATATAATTTTAGATCGACAATTAAACCTACGCTTTAAATTTGGAGAAACTTTGCCTGCAAAAATGTCAGGCAGAAAACAACCTGAGCATATTTTTTGAAATTGTAACCTACTCCTTAAAAATACAGAAATTCCCCAGATTTTATTTTCTCAAAAAGGATATCCTTAAATTTCACCAAAGTAAATGTATATAATTTCAGTTTTACCTCTCTCAGGTCTTCCTGTTAATGAAAATCAGCTGAAATACATGAGAGAAAAAGCTGCACCAACATATATAAGGCTCCTAGCTCAAAACCATGCCCAACATATTACCAACTCCTTTTTCCGGGAGACTCAGACTAATATATGCCAGTGTGATTTCAATCTTCCATTAATCCTGACTGGGTGGGATACAGCAGTTCCTATGATTTCTTTCTAAAATCTGTTCTTGGGATGGGGATGTATCTCAGTGTCAAAGTATGTATTTAGCATGTGTGAATGCTGGGTTCAATGTCTAGCATCAAAAATAAACTAATAAAATGAACTTTAATGTTTTGTCAAAACGAAGAGTTTTCAGGAGGGCGACTATGATTCAATAGTCTCAATTTTGTGGATAGGACCTTGGTGAATGCAGTGAATAGAAAGCAATGGAACTGAAGTTGAACTCACATACCCTCCTCCATTAGATGCCAGCTCAGGTGCTGTATGAGAGGACTCAGAGTTCTGCTTCATTCATGTTAGTAAAATTTAAATATTAATCTCATTATATTGATGTTAAAGAAATGAATTCTTTAAAAGAAAGCAAACAAAAAGGTGAGATGCTACTCAGCTTCAAATACCCATGTATAAGTATTGTCAGAAATAAAAACAAGAAAGACAGTACTCTAAGCCTGGAAACTTGGAAAATATGTATGCCTGTTATCCCAGCGCTTGGGAGGCTGAGGCAATAGGACTGCTATGAATTTCTGAGGCCAACCTGGGATCCATAGTGAGTTCCGGATCAGCCTGAACTACAGAGTGAGACTTTCTCTCAAAAACAAAAACAAACAAACAAACAAATACCTGGAAAATACACCAAGAGACCTTGTCTGGGTGAGGCTGACTGAAGTCCTCTGCAAAGGGGCAGAGAAAGCCATGAACTGCTTCTTTTCACTTCCAAAAGAACTTACCACTCAGGAAATTTCTTTTCTTGCAAGTACATGAAATGGGGAATGTTACCCATTTGCGCTTTTGTGAATCCCAGCGACTTCTGCCTCTGTTGCGCTATTACATAAATTTATGGAGCATGATGATTGAGGAAGAGTATTATTTATGTATTACATAGTGATTCTAAAATGGCTCCGTCTCTTTAACTTTCTTGAGCATCAATTAACCAATGTTATAATTAAATGCCAACTGTTTGCCAAGGGCATTCAGCTAGATCCTCTGAAGCAGCCCCACCCATAGACTCTGGCCCTAATGTACAAGACCCATTCTGGCTTTTCTCCCAGGTGGTTCTCCAGAAAGTGACAGTGCAGTATACTCTTGGCCTGTGGATGGGCAAAAGGAAACTGTTGGGGAAGAGGACAGGGGAAACCAGCTTGGACACATAGAACAGAGTCCACCCACATGAGCACCAGGATCCCAGGAAAGGAAGAAGAACTGAGGTTGGAAAGGGGGTTGGACGCTTCCATAGATACACTGGCCCTTGGCTCCTTAGGTATCAGGGTGGGCCTGTCCACAGGGCCCCAGGATAGGTCCGCAACTCCAGAAGTCTCAGGAATTCTGGACGTCAAGGATCTGACCAAAAGGACTGGTAGTTTGACCAAAAAAAAAAAAAAAATCACAAAACTTAGGAAGGTACTGTTGAACCATTCCTTCCTAGCAAAAGCTCTTCCTTAATTAATAGGAAAGTATTTACTCTGCAGCTTTCTGATGTCTCCTAGATCTCTCACTAGTAGGCTATCTCTTCACTATTCATTTTCACCTACACTAGAAAGCAAGCAACAAAAGTTCATTTGTAATTGTCTGGCTTTAGAGTTTAGCAAAACTTTGAGAAAAAAACATAGGCTAAAATCAGGATGCTGCTTTCAACGTGAAGCCCTTCTGTTTAATGTTCCATTAGGAAATGGTTCTGCTTTGAGGGTAGGAAGTGGTGCAAAACCTTGTGTAAGCCAAGGATGGTGTAGGGGAAAGCACATGATGTGATTCAGATGCCTGGTGGCACTCCTGGTTTTGCAGCTGATAATTGGGAATGATAATACCACCTTCTCACAGTCCATTACAAAAGTTACATGAGATGATTAAAATAATAATAATTGAGTAACACATTATAGGTCACAAAGTTTCATCCATAAGCATTCACTTACTGAACCCTCAGAGCAGTAATTACTATTCATACTTCCAATTCATAAAGAACGAATTTAGGTGAAGAACGAATTTTGAGAGATGAACCGTCTTATTCAAGATGACACAGAGCCAGACTCAAATGCACAGAGGGCAAAAAACATAATTTCTTTTTGCTTCAACTTGATTTCACATTTCATCATCTTAAAATCTATGACACAAATGATCAGATAAAGATTTTGTAAAAATATAGTTTTGAAAGTTTCTCTTGATAGATGAGAAATTACAAGTTGGAAGCCTGCTGGGCACAGCAAGTGACTCATCTCCATTAGAGCAGGAAGAACTAGTAGAATATTTCTATTAGTTAAGGAGTGCATGTGCTAGAGGTGAGGGACAGTAAGATCACAGCAATGTAACATTCACCCAATGTTTTTCCTTTCGGAAAGAATGTAAACCTACAATATATTACAGAGAATAACATGGCAGTTGCCTGGCCCACACATCATTCCTCCCCAGAACATGCAGAACAATGTCATGTAACAATCTTTGGGGTCACAGATGCAATTTTCCAAACGTACAATTAAGAAAATACAATATAAGTAAGCTGAAATAAAGTAAAATGTAAACAATAATTACCTTGAGGGTATGTGATAGTTTTCTACCCACAAACTCAAGTTGCATCTATATTCACAACATCCCTATGGAAATTAAAAAAAAAAAGGAGGGGAAACATAGTTAATATATCCTATTATGGCCCTACAGGTATATTAGTTGGGAGACTTTTTTTTGGTAGTGGTTCTGAGGTTGAGTCCAGGGCCTTTATACTGAGGTGCATTCCCCAGCCCTTTTTTATTTTTGATTTTGAGACGAGGTCTTACTAAGTTGCCAAGTTGCCCTGGCTGGGCTTGAACTTGAGATCCTCCTGCCTCAGCCTCCCAATGTGCAAGATTAAGGGCTTATGCCACCACACCTGGCTAGGAGATACTTTTAAACCACACTCTGCCTTATTTTAGACAAACTAAGTTAGGATCTCTGAGGTGCACTCCTCTCATCAGTATTATTGTCATATAACAAATATATTGATTGAAGTATGACATATAGACAGCAAACTCAGAAAGCAATTACCAGCATTCTGGACCTTCCTTTTTCCTCCACCCCATCACTACTTACCTTCCTCAACTCTCCTATCCCAACTTCCAACACCATGGAGTAACGCTGCCTGGTCTTGAACTTTGTATGAATAGAATCATACCGAATGAGCTATTTGGCATCTGGATTCTTTCACTCGGCTTTTAGGACTGACATATATGCAAGTTGCTGTATGTGGAAACTGGCTCATTTTTCATTCGTGTTTGATATTCTAGCATAACTATCACAATCTGTTTTCTCAGTCCATTATTGACAAAGATTTAGGCTGTTTTGAGTCTAGGCCTATAACCATTAATGCTACTATCTATGAACATTGTTGAGCACATCATTAAGTAAACATATGCATGTGTTTCCGTGTGTGTGTGTGTGTGTGTGTGTGTGTGTGTGTGTGTGTCTGGGAACACAAATTCCAGGTCATAAGTCATGAGTATATTCAGGTTTAATGGGTATTGCACAAGTTTTCCAATGCTACTGCATCAATTTGTACTCTCACAAGAATATATGAGAGTTCTGGTTGCTTAATATCCATGTCAACACATCTATTGTTGTCTTTTCAAATTTAGCCTGGGATGGATATGTAGTGGTACTCCATTGTTTTAATTTGCACTCCCCTGACAGCTAATAAGGCAGAGACTATTACCTCTTTCGTGGTCAATGGCTGCACGTTCTTTTGCAAAGTACTTGCTCAAGTCTACCTTCCTTTCATTGCGTTGCTCTAGCTCTCAAAGTTAACTTGTTTATATTTTGGATATGACTCCTTGTTGGTTATATATATGGCAAATGCCTCCTCTCTCTCTGGAGTTTAGCTTTTACTTTTAATGGTGTACTTTAAGGAATTAAAGTTCTTAAATTTAATATAATTAAGCTGATGGATTGTTTTCATTGTGTTAGTACTGCCTGTGTCTTAAGTAACTATTGCTTATCTCAAGGTGATGAATATATTTTACTTTGTCATCTAGAATAGTGCTGTTCATCAGAAAACAGGTTATTACATATATAATTTTAAATTTCCCTGTTGCACTTTTAAAACTAAAAAGAATCAGCATAATTTTAATGATGTATCTTCTATAACCAAATACATCCAAAATACTACCCTTTTAACAGGTAATCAAGATAAACATTATTGGCTATTTTGTGTTATTTTTCTAGGGTAAGTTTTGAAAATGTCATGTGTTTTAACTCTTCAAACACAATTTTACTGGGCTAGACATGTCAGGTTCTCAATGGCCTCATGCAGTGAGTACCTGCCTATTACATAGCATGCTTTACCTATCACATCTAGACTAATATTTAGATCTGTATGAGTTGTGATGTAAAAATCAAGATTTTTTTTTCCACACGCACATTAAAATGGCCATTCTTTCCTGTGGCACTGCTATCTTCAAAAACCAAGCATTCTAATACCTGTAAGTTTGTTTCTAAAATCATTGGGCCACTCCATTGCTTTGTTGTGTTTCTAGTCTTAATATCTTTTTAAAGTTCCTTAGTTGATTTTAATTTTCACCCAATTTTAAAAACCATTTCCACTACCTCACCAAATTAGCAGGTAGTAGGTAATGACCAAAATTTCATTACATTAAAAAAGAATTGAATAGAAAAGAAAACATCAATAAATATCAAGTATTATTCTGTGAAATTATTACTTCAGGAATTCGTGTACATGTGTGGGTTTTAAGTTGAGAGCTGAGAAGTATTTTTTAAATATCAGCAAGGGTCAAAAGTGGTTGGAACTATTTCAATAGTGTGATCTATGAATCAATCACTCAGGAACTCCAATTTGCATATTATTTTATATTCATCATGGAGAGGAATCATGAAGTTTTGCTCTTACACAATGGACTAGACCAGAATTCCACATAAAAGCAGGTCTCGCTTGGAAACAAGCCAAGTAAAGTCAGTTACAGCTAATGGATTGAGAGGGCTCATTACAAGCCCCTGCAACTGTGATCTAAAGCAAAACACAGCAATGCTCCTGTGATGCGCACATTACAAATGAAAATTGTTAATTTAAGGGTTATTCCTAAGTCAGAATACTGTTCATTTTAAAAGTGTTAATTATATGTCAAAGAAAGAAAAATTTAAGTGGTAGAAACTGGAGCCCAATTAGTTATTTTTTAAAAATCAAGTAATTTTCACTACTGAAAAAAATGCTCAGAAATTTTTGCTTACCTCTTGAAGTGATTAATTTATTGCTCAGGGTGTCTTAGGATCAATCTAATTAGCAACTGACCATCCAACTGACTGACTAATATAGGAGAACCCAGGAGAAGTGCAGGAAGAAAGGTCTCAGGAGGCAGTGTGCAGTATGAACTGTCATTGATGGTGCTGGTGAGCTTTTTGGTGACGCTACTGACTTTGAGTCAGCCATGTTCCTGTGAGTAACCCCAAGGAACCCATGGGTTCACCAAGTTGGACTTTGGTGTAATGGTTACTTTGGTCTGTTGAATGTGTCCTATCTGGGGCGTATGGACATTTGTGCACGTCTCCCCAAGGAAACTTTCACACAACCCTGGAATCAAGGAAAGACAAATAGGCCATGTTCCTGCATATAAGTATTCTATAGAGAATTTAATGGATATGGGTATGGAGACTTCACTATAGAACACAAACTAGAAAATAAAAATTATTTCGAGCCTCTTAGTATGATATGATATCTCTTCAAATAATCTAAATATATAACTGCCTAGGCATTTCACATTTTTCCCATTGATGAGAAATGTACAAATTATTTGGTTTCATTTTAACATTACAAACATGCACACAACATTGTGTGTACATGTGGATGTGGATGTGCCAATCTTGAGCATAGAAATTTTGGGTTTTGATTAAATATCTTGATTTCCTGGTATTTCTTCAAGATACATTTCAGAGAAATTGAAAGTGTAGCTCAGCAGTAGAATACATGCTTACCATGTGTAAAGCCTGAATCCAAACCTGAGTATTACAAAACAAAAACATACAAAATTCATCTAACAATAAAAACGGAAACTTTCTACTGAATTAGAATTTCTATAAACCAACCACCAGCACAAAATTCCTCCATAGTCTTTCCAGTGATCAGTGATCAGGTAAGCCAAAAAAAAAGGAAATGGTTATCAAAACAACCCAAAACCTTCTATATCTTAGCAGCAGGAAGACACAAAAATTTAAATTCTTAGGAAAAGTAAAATTCAAAAATCACCCCAGCCAAAATCTTTTCTCATCAGACCTATCTTAAATTTATTAATGGACTTTCTCAGGCTTTATAATCATAATGAACTTTGGAAATACTGTAACTGTTTTAGGGACACAGTGATCACTAACTCCCTTTACAACTGAACTTCAGTCTACTGTCAACAAAAATTTTGTGGAAACCTTTGGCTGTTACAGTATTGTGAAGGTCAGAGATTCTAATCCATTTACTTGTTAATTGCAGTTTTTACATAGAAATCCTAACTTACTTATTTTAACAAGGTTTAGCTTAATATATATGGCCATCATTTAAATTCTCAGCTACAAAGACATTTAAAGTTAAGGTTGTAAATAGGACTGATGGTTATATATGGCTCGCTAAAGCAGCTCCACTGCTTTCAAATGCCATCTTTCATACTGTCAACTATCTGGTCTGTGCAGCCCTGACACAAAGATGTCTTCGATCACCCTGGTCCATCCAGTAAATAAAACCACAAAGTTGGGCTAGCTAAGACAAATAAGATCAGTGTACTGAACATGGTGGTTCTTCTAGAAAAGAAAGAATATCCCTGCACTAGATTTCTAGTTTCCAGAAGTTTCCCTGTATTTCTCTCTTCTATCTCTGATATGAAGAGCAGTCCTTCAAAATTCAGAGTTGGAAACAGGTTGCCAAAACCACCATTCTTGGTGCCAACTGACCTACTCAACAAACTTGACTCCAGGCTTTTTGCCAGGAAATAAGTAAACCACTTGTGTCTAAAAACAACCTTTATGGATGTGCGTGGGGGTGGGAATGGGGTGAAATGTGGTGGGTAGGTGTGGTGTGAGTGGTTGCACACTCCCTCTGTTCTGTAGGAGGAGTGAGCACCCGGGAACTGACAAGCACTCTTTCCTCCCATGTGCTTTCAGCTCCTAGTAAAGCTTCTGCTAGGGCTTCAAGGGCCAGGGAAAACTGACATTGTGTGTGTGTGTGCACATGTGTCTGTGTCTAAGAACTATCTCTTCCAATCTGTCACTTTACAATGATTTGCACAGCAAACTTATTTTTGGGAAAAAATAAAAACCTGATGTCCTTGGGGTTTTTTTTTTGTCTTACTTCATTATGGACTGGGGGAGTTTTAGTCTAGGATAGTCTCCTCCCTGCTTCAGAGGCCAGTTCAAAAGTGTATCAGCTCCACAAAGAATCTTAACAGTTGCAAATGATTTCCAAAATAAATTTCCTTATGATATAATAATTCAACGCTAATTGACAGTAAGATCCATGAGGGCAGAACTTGTTTGTGTACCTTGTTCACTGCTGATATTCTCACAGCTGGGACAGGATCTACTACACCAAAACTATGAAAAAATAATTGCAAAATGAAGAAATAAACATTACCCAGGGCCCACCATTTATCAGATCATGTGGAAGGTACTTTACCTTCCATATAACAAAAATTCCTGGGTGATGGACATTATAGTAAATAGTTTATAAATAAGGAGACTAAAGTTTGAAGAATTTCCACTAACTAGCTTAGGACATAGTTGCTGTATACAATGGAAGCAGAAAAACTGGCATTTAAATTTGAACTTTCTGGTCCATGTTCTGTCTAGCACATATACCTCCACCTCAACAGGCGAAGCAAAATATAGATTGGCTTTTTGTCTTTTGTTATAAGGTACCAAGTTAGAATGTTGAAATATTATTGTGGAGTCAGAAACTCCTCTACAAGATAAAGTGTCTGTGGCAGGCTGATGGAATAGGACAGAAAATAAGGGAGTTTAAAACAGATATCTCAGTTTGCAAAAAGGCAATGAAGTTTTGGCTTTCTCACTTCTTTGCTATGCCACTGTAAATCTCACTAAACTAAATTAAACCTGATTAAACTGAACTTTCTCCCGTGAAAACTGTATGTTACAGGAGCTGGAGGAATAGCACAGTGGTTAGAGCACTTGCCTAGCAAAAGCAAGGCCCTGAGTTCAACTCCCCAGCACCACATAAGCCCAGTGTGGCAGTTCACATCTGTAATCCCAGCACTTGGGAGCCTAAGGCAGGAGGATTGCTGTGAGTTCAAGGCCAGCCTGAGCTATGAGTTCAAGGCCAGCCTGAGCTACAGAGTGAGTGCTTGTCTCAAAAAAAAAAAAAAAAAAAAAAAAAAAAAAAAAAAAAAAAAAAAAAAAAAAAAAAAAAAAAAAAAAAACCCGCATGTTTCAAACCTCATCCTGAATTAAATGGGAAAATGTACACATGCAACAAGGACTGTTAATAAATGTGGGTTATAACTAATAAACTATAAATAGTAGATTATAAATAATAAATGTATATTATTACTAGCCCAAAATTATCTTCAACTTATGCAAATTAATTGCTATTTTATTTTTTAAAGCATAAATATTTTTAACACAAGGACCACATAATTATCATCAGATGAACATATGCTCATTATCTCTTTTACCCTTTGGCCAGAAATTCTACTTGTGAAATTATAAGTAGAAATCCCTTTAAAGAGAAAAAAGAAGGTTTGTAGCAAAACAGAAGTGCAATGATAAAGTTTAAAGCTGATCCTCATGAATGGTAGAGAAAGCGTTTAAATAGTGATTACTGAATAAATTAATAGTCATCATCTGCGGGTTCCCACATGTGTTTTCTTAGTTCTGTGCTGATTTTCAGAAAATAAAAATGCTTAAAATAACATCTTTTCTAAACATTTATTTGAATTAGAAAAATAAAATTTTGTTTCTCTGTCTGAGTCTGACAGTTTTAGAACTAATCAGCTAATTTTTTCTAGGCATGATGTTGAGCACTAGATTCCTAAAACAGGACGAATGGAGAAAGTTTGTCATCACAAGGTGAGAACATCTTGTCTTATTCTAAATCTAAGACACTGCAAAATGGTCTTTGGCATGCTACCTGGCCAAATCTGTTGGTACCCTTTTCCTGTTACACTGAGTCAGGCTTTCCTGAAAAACTAAGCTATGCTGAGCATTAATCCTCCTGTTCCCCCCATTCTTCCCATTAATTAGCTGAAACTCATCAAAGAGCAAGAAATAATGGTCAGAGGAACAAATTTAGACTTAACATTTGTGCTCTATGACTAAACACTTCTGAAATAAAGCTCTGTAAGCAGAGAGTTCCAGATACATTTCCCATAACAGCTAGGCACAAATGAATACTTTTATCACTTTTTTCTTTCTCATTCTCTCATCTCTTACACACATACACACAAACACACACAGACACACAGATAGTCAAAGTAATCTTGTTTCAAAGTTCTCAAATACTAACACCACCAGTGAGATGGTACCTACCTTTCCAAAACATCAGTCCACAGATAGCTCTTACTTGTGAACAGCAGTCAAACAGAAGTTTCCAGTGTTCCAGCCAGCTTTGTTCTCGTCGGAGAGCAACACACCTCATCTATGTGTAAGCTCTGAAATTCTTTCAGAGACCCACCCTTGAAAGTTGCAAGTCAAGATTTCTGACTGAGGGCAGTCTGTGACGTGAGGCAAAGCTACTGGATGGCACCTTCAGGTTCTTCCTGATGGGATGCTGCTTCCTGTTTCACCACTTGGAGATCAGAAAGCTAGAATTCAGGCAGACGCCGGATGGAGAATAGATCCACTGCCTCACGGTTGTTGCATTTTGGTCCACACAGTCATTAGTCAACCACTAAACAGGATGATCTTGCTGTTTGTATCAAAAAAAAAGAAAATGTGGCACCAGGAAACCTGAAATGCTGCCGAACACCCTGCATGCTGTTACAGGCTGATTTGACAACTACAATACTCTCCTTATATAAGCCAAAAACACAGGCGGAGCTATTTCCTAATTAAATCACCACCATCACCACCACCATCACCACCACCACAAAACCTATCTATCTGCAAAACCTATCTATCAAGAGTTATCAGTCTACAGAAATGTGATTGCTGTTTGTTTCCTAGTAATTGAGAAAAATTTCTTTGGCTTTTTAACTACATAACAACTAAATAATAAAATAGACTGTTAATGTTTTCTTTTTAGAAGAGTCAGATATAGTTCACTTTGTTTTTATGTGTTTCTGTCTTAGAGATCAATCACCATAGGCAAAGAAAGACAAGCATACTACAAAACAAACATTAACTGCTTGGAGCAGTTCAGCTTCAAAGGCAATTTTATATACATCTTCGTGTTTATGTGAGTGTTATACCTCTTGAGACCATTTTCACTTTCTCTTGCTAAAGATAAAACAACTCTGAGCTTGGATTACTTAAAGGTGCTTTGACAAGCAAGAAAGTTTCAACAAGTTGATTCATGTATCACCTGTAAATTAAAAATCATGTTCTGGAATATCAGGCAGCACCGCCTACTCTGGGAGCCTGACTCAAAGAGCTCGTCATCGGCTGTTCTCAGCTTCTGAGAGACATTTTTATTTTCTGTCAGCTCACAGACAACAGCAAATTGAACACAGACTGTGGGCACAAGAAGGGAAACGCCAGCTTCAAATCCCCTGAAACTGCAGGTCCCTAAAATTTCACCAATGAATTCGGTTCAAAGAAAGAAGATCAATAAAAGCCCTTTCATTCAGCAATTGCTCACTTAATTCTTCCTAGTCTGTTTCTCTTCACAGACTCTTTGTTCTATTAAGTAGTTCATGAATTTAAAAAAGTGTATATGTAATCTCAGCACTCAGGAGGCTCAGGCAACAGGGTTGCCGTAAGTCCAAGGCTAGCCTGGGCTACATAGTGAGTTCAGAACCAGTCTGGGCTACAGAGCAAAACACTGTCTCAAAGAAAAAAGGGAAAAAAGGATGGAAAGAAAGAAAAGAAACCATTAGGTGGAAGAATAGAAATTCCAGAGGACTGCGCATTCAATGAAGTTGTCCAGCTGGGTCTCTGCGTTTGACAGGAGACTGCTGCAGAACTGCCTTGGGTTCCTAGCTCTAGTCTACCTTCCTCCACCTGCCCCATCCTCCTTGTTAAAACACATTTTTTCTTTCTCATTTCTTTCTCCTCTGCTGCTAGGCCTGGACTACTCACTTTCCTGCTACAGGATCAAGACCAAACTTCTGAGCATGATACACAGCCTGACTATAATCTTCTGGCCCGGGATCTCCGTTTGTCCCTTCCTGCTGCAGTGTAGGCAAAAGAATTAGGTAGCCTTGGTGCCCTTGCCATAGTCTGTTCCTTCTGCTTTCTCTGGCCTACAAAAGTCAGACATGTCTCTCAACTCCCTCTAGCCTACAGCCTAGGCTCGTATCCTGTGTGTGTGCCTACATTACAACACACGGTACCCTGTGGTAGCCTAATTATTTTTCCATTTCATTATGCTAGGAACCCTCAAGGGACATACTTGTGACATCTTTCTATCCCAGGGCTTCAGCACCTAGGGGTTCAAACACCACTTCAAGTGGTGAGCATCCCACACTCATTTTTCACTCTAGGGGTATCGGAGGAAGAGAAAAATTCTGAGCCCACCTAGCTTCCCTTCCTCAGAATTAAACACATTAAAATGGTACTACAACCAAATTTACATGTTATCTATTGATAAAATACAATTTGCAAATCAGATAGACACTATTTATACACAACTGGATATTTCTTATAAATTAATTTAAAAAATCTTTTGAGCATCTACTTTTTTGGACAGGAGTGCCCAGGGATTTGAACATGCTAAGCATCCCTGAATTACACATCTCTATCACTGAGTGACACTCTCTACTATATTTCTTGAGTCACTGGCAAAGTTTAGTTCCTTCTGTCCTAAAACTGTGAAAATGAGCTGCTGGGCAATCTGTGCTAGAGAAAGAAAAGTGCTATAGAGACCTCTGTGGGAGTGACAGATCTGTACGTCTGCCTGTTATGTCTTGTGTACAGCTCCTCCTACAATGGAAACCTCAGGGCAGAGAGGTGAAAACAAATACCGACTGTTCTAAAATCCTTATGGTGATTTTTTTTCTTATTCTCTTCTTCTATTCTTGTGACCTACATTTATCAGTTCATTGTTAATCCAAAGAAGAGAACTCCCAGAATGATTAAGGAAAGAGCAAGGTCCATGTGGAGGTACTATTTTCTTGTAGGTAACACTTAACTGTCTTTAGGAGTTAATAAAAACATTAAATCAGGGTTATATTTTGAATCCTCATTAACAGGCATTAGATCATTATGCAAAAACATTAGAACGTTAATTCACTGCACTAAATATCACATCTCTGATCTAGTATAGATAATTCAGCATGGTATTAGTGGAATGGTTTTGTGGGGAGCAGAAGGAGATGTCTTAAAAAGCTGATGAATTTCTATAGAAAGAGTAGCCTCACTGCTGAATGTTACTGAATTGATGTACAACGTGTCCTCCTACCTGTTACATTTTACATAGTAAAGTAAGAAAGTAGTTAAGAGTGAAGCAGCACAGGTAAGTAAGCATGGCCCACAGGCAAAAACAACCATGATTCTGGAGAGCCACTTAGAAACTCAGAAGAGGAAAGAAGTTAGGTAGAAACTCAAAAGAGGAAGGAGGTTAGGAAGGATCCAGAAAAATGGATGCTGGGCTGTAGCAGGAAGGAAAGAACCAGACATTATCCTAAAACCTATATTTGTCAAGAACAAAAATACTCAGTTACACAAAACAGAGCACAGAAGAAAGCAAAGTAGGGCAACTTCTGATAGTCTGTGCTGGCCCCAATGCTTTAAAATAATCATTCACCAAGGCTTATTTATTTATTTATTTGTCTACATTATACAGTATGGGGGATTATGCACAGGGAGTTCTGAGCTACATTATAGGCCTTTTTGTGTTTTTCAGGTTTTGTTTGTTGTTTTATTTTGGCTTTTGGGAGGGAGGGGATGGTAGTGTCAGGATTTTGGGAAATTTTTCTGGCTGGCCTGGAGCATGCAATGCCCTTGTACCAGCCTCCCAAGTAGCTGAAATTACAGGCATGCACTACCACATCTGGTTCTTAATTGAATTTCCTAGATGAAAAAAAAAAAAAGTTCTAGATCGAATCGACCCTTGACCCTGTGTTTTCCTCACCGGAGACAATCCCTTCCAATAAATGTAATGAATACAGCCTCTTAACCACATTGTTCTTAACCTAGCCAGGCAAATTTTCTGAACTTTTACCATTATTGTGGTTTGGATCTGGAATGTCCCCCCAAAGTCTCATGTATCTGAATGTTATAGATTGTCTGTGGAACCATGCGCTGTTGGGAGATTTGGGCCTAGTCTGGAAGGATGGATTACAGGCATGGAAATCAGACTACAGATATGTAGGATTACAGGCTTACCACACCTTCCACACCTGGATCCAGGAGGGGCTGATCACTGGAAGGAGATATGGAAGCATATATAAGCTGCTTCCTGCCTTCCTTGAGGACCAGTCCCAACTTGACTTGCCTCGCCTTCCTGTCTGTGATGTCTGAGAAGCTGCCTCCACCTCTCTCTCTGCCATGCACTTCCATTGCTGCCAGACGCCCCTGAATGGACTGTGACCTTCTGAAACTGTGAGCTAAAATAGACCTTTCCTCCCTTAGATTTGTGGATGTCAGGTATTGAGTCAGCAATGAAAAAGTAGCTAAGATAACCATCAACAAATTCTGTGTTTTTGTAGCATTCAATTTTAATGTTTTCACAGACTTCAAATGCTAAGATTTGCTAACAGGCAGAAATGTTAAGTCAAAATGCTACTAAATCACACATACTTTCATAGGTATGTGGAGAAATTCCTATCAGAATGAATTAAGTAAATGAAAGTTTTTACAAGTACTTTCCTGTTACACTGGGAAGTCTTAGGGGACATGCCTTGGACATCTTTAAATCCCTAAAACAAGCCAGGCAAGAGAGTATGCACCTGTAATCCTAGTAATTCAGGAGGCTAAGGCAGAAGGACTGCATGTGTGAGCCCAGCCTGGGCTACACAGCAAAATTCCACTGTCTCTAAATCAGTTGAGCCTTTTTCTTTTTCTTTTTTTTAATGCCTGGATCAACATCTATAGTGAGTGAATAGGAAGATTACTAATGGCCACAAATAACCCCCTTTCTCATGATGATTCACACTCAAATCTCCAAGTGGATTACTGGGTTATAGGACCTGAATTTCATGTTCCCTCTGCCCACTCCACCAAACTGTCAGCTAATGCGAGAGCTCACTTTGTAAGAAAGTAAGATATGAAAGAGAAGATTAACCATCACTGTCTTAGTTACTTCTTCATTGCTGTGACTCAGTGCTCGACATCCACAATTTAGGGAGAGAAGATTTATTGTAGCTTACAGTTTCAGAAGGTCTCAGTCCTTTCATGAGTGGGTGGCTGGGAAATGGTAGAATCACACGGCAGAAGACAGAGATCCTCACAACTTGGTGGAAGACAGAGAGACCAGGAAGAAGGACAGAACCAGCATATGCCCCTCTAAGTCAAGCCCTAAGTATTCATCCCTTCCATCCAAGCCTCACCTCCAAACCCTGCATAGTATCCATAGAAACATGAGGCTTTTGGGGGACACTCCAGATCTGAACCACCACAATCACTAAATGACCAAATGGTTCTCATACACTCCATATACTCTCATATAACTTTTGGTATCCTTCTTCCCCCAAAATTTCCACCTTTTCTCCTTTTTCCCACATCACCAATCTCCTTCTAGCTTACTCTTTTATTTACTGATCCATTGTCTATGTCTCCCAATGTAAGCTCCACAAAAGGCTGAGATTTCTCTGCCTTACCCACTAATGAATGCATGGACCCTCTAGGGTTAGTGAGAGCCATTCTTGGTAGAGTCAGTCAACACTTCTGCCAACAATTTACTCTGCCAACAGAGTAAATTTACTTATCTGAATATTTCTGATTATGTCTCTTTCTTCCTAGCACAGTACCACAATAGGTAATTACTTTTCAAAATCAAAAGTATCCTCTGGGCTTTTTTCCTTATTTATTTATTTATTTATTTATTTATTTATTTTGGTATTGGGAATTGAGCCCAGGGCATTTGCATAGAGATACCTCTCCAATCCTTATTTTTGTACTTTGAGACAGAATCTGACTAAGCCCCTACATTGTCCAGGTAGGGTTTGAAATTGCAATGCTTTTGTCCCAGCTTCCAGGAGGCCTGTGCTACCTGGGCTAACTTATTGAGCTCTTTCAAAATCTGAAGAGAGTTTGTACATCCTGAAGGGTTTGCTTGTCTATTTTGAGACAGGGTCTCCCTATGTTGCCTGGACTAGGCTTAAACTTGTGATCCTCTTGCCTCAGCCTAACAGCTGGGTATAAAGGCATGAGCTAACACACCCCATGAAGGTGGCCACTTTCCCTTCTAAGTTTACTGAGAGGAAGGGAGATTTTTTCTTCCCCTGACAGACTGAGGCAAGCCATTTAGTGAGCCCTAATAAACAGGATTCTTACAATTAATTTGGCACATACTCTGGGAAGGCTATGATGTTTCACACAAGCCAGACCACATTACCACATTATGTGAGTAGGCTTTCGACACAATTGTCTCTTAATGGCCTGTCAGTTCATGACATGCACTGAGGACTGCCAGAAGATCATGGCCATTCATGTGCACATACCCTGGATACAGGTGTGGCTGTCAGCGATGGGAAAGGATACACAGAGTAATTTGCTTCCTCAAGAATTTTTGGTTGCTAAGTCCCTACTCCCACTGGGTGCTCAGAAAATGATCATACTCTTATTTGTTGTTTCTCTTACTGGGGAACTTAACCTCTCAGTCTTTCAGATTTCTCAATGGTAAAATGAAAAAGTAAATAGCAATATTTACAGCTGTAAAATCACTAAATAATCTATTGTATATAAAAGCCCCCAAAATGACACCTGGAACATAGTAAGCACTATGTGAATGTTAGCTATGATTATGGACATGATGAGGATTACCATTCTATTTAATGTACAGGCTTTTATTCTTACACTATTTCATAAGATAAATTATTTCATACATCTAGATTGTTTCTCCAATTAAATATTGAGTGTAAGGGCTGTGTTATGTTTCTAAGTTATAGCTATTACTGTTCTCTGAACACAGCATTCACTCAGTAACTCATTCTATAGATGTGCCTTGGGTTCACACTATATGCCAGGCCTATCTTTCCTTTAGAAGAAGGTAAGGATTCCAAAATGAAAATGCAGAGTAACTATTAAATGACACACAAACATATATGTACGTAGATGAGGAAAAGTGTTCACAGATTACACAGAGGTGCTGAAGGAAAGCTCCATATGTATATGTATGTGGAACAGGTATGTTTTATGCTCAAACACAATTGAGATGATGGGCTCTCAAACATTTACTATTTTGTGTTCCAAATGCATAAAAGGAAAAGAGATTATGTGCTGTTCTGTTTTGCTTTGTTCACAGTACTAGGGATTGAACCCGAGCTTTTGTACTGAGAAACAGCACCAGTATTTTTTTTTTTTTTTAAAGACATGCTTTTGCTGAGTTCCCCCAGTGGAAATTAGAACTTGCAATTCTCCTGCCTCTGCCTCAAAGAGTGCTGAGGTTACTGGCATGTGCAACCAGGCCCAGTTAAACCATATTCTCCCCACCTCAATCCCTGCTGTGGTACTAAGGATCAAGCCCAAAGACTTCACACTGAATCACATCCCCAGCCCATTTTTATTTCTGATGTGCACAGAGCCTTGCTAAGTCATGAAGGATAGGCTGAAATTTGTGGTCCTCTTGCCTCAGCCATCCAGAGTGCTGCAATTACAGGCCTGTACCACTGACCCTTCATGGATTTTTAAATAAATAGCTAAGACTATACGATCTGGAATCAGGAAACAGAAACGGGCAGACAGATCAAGGCTTTCATCATCCTCTGAAATAACCCATCCCATGAATTTTCTCAGTCTGTAAGCAGAACACAGCAGGGTCACCACTGGCCATCCCTTTACCTACATTTTGGTAGATATCAATAAACAGTCCTCAGGCTTTGAATGGATTTATCAGAGTTGCCTCAGCTCTGGGCACTTGGAAGAAATTGAAAGTGAGAGGGAGATTAGTGTTTAAAAATTGGGGCTGTCAATACTATGCCATAGGTGAAAAGAAAAGCAAGAAAAAAAAAACCACCTTACTCATTCAGTCACTGGGCATCCAACATCTATGCTGTTTAAGATGCTTAATAGATAAAGGCAATGTTTTTGAATTCAAGACAATGATCTACCTTCTCCCTTTCCCCTTGCTTTACTTCTCATCTCCTGTTCAGCTCTTCCACCCCTCAACAAAGAACTGGAAGCACTCAATAATGGGAGCCTACTTTTCTCATTTGAATTCTCTGATAAGATTTTTTTTTAACAATAGGATGAAGGGCCCTGTGAAGAACACAACTAGATGGCATTCATGTAGTCTACTACTGGACCCATCCAAAGAATGAGACATCTACATTTTTTGACTTCTTCTTAATAGATGATTTGATTATTCCACAGGGCACTAAAAAAGTACAGACCAAGCTCCCAGTCAGAGTGAGCATATGTATGTTTGCATTTAGCAGGCTTGGTCATTCTATGTCATTTCCAGGATCTCTCAAGAAATGCATTTCCCCTCAGCCACTGCTTTTGTGTTACTAAAGCTTTGATGGTGACCTGAACATCACAGGGAGACTGAAAATAGTGTTGAAATAGATTCCAATCCTGGGAAGCTGTTCTGTCTCCCTTTCTGGCCTCTGACTAAAAGCTGCCCTCCTGTTTGTTGTTACCAAGTAATCTCAAAATAAAACATCATTAAATTACTTCCCTGTTGCAAAAGTTATGTTTTGTTGTTGTGGTGTTCTCAATACTGGGGAATGAGCCCAAGGCCTTAGGCATGCTAGGCAAGACAAGCACTCTACCGCTAAGCTTCATGTCCAATCCAGTTAATGTGTTCTCAGGCTAGTGGCTTGAAATCTGAACTTCCATGGCTGCTTATTTCCCAGTCCCTCTAAAATGTAATCCTCACCTTCTTCTTCACCATACCCCAATATTAATCTCCTCTTCAGTTAAGCTAGAGAGCATACTCACTCTGACTTTGGCTCATGCTACATCTGTGATTCCTTCTTATCCAAGGTCCTCCCATTTCCCCTACGAAGCTGCCTTTCAAATTAACTATCTCCTCCTTGAATATTTACACTCTTATCCAAATAATATCATAGACTCATTTCATATACCATCCTATTTTTTCACAGTATAGCATAAACAATTTCGGTAGCATAACTTGATTAGAGAATGTATGACCACATGTATGCATGCATAAGTAAATACTTACACATATGCACATGCATAAAGCCATGTACCCTACTTGCAATTGGCTATAAACCATATGAACATAATGAGTTCAGGACCAGCCTGGGCTACAGAATGAGACCCTATCTCAAAAAAAAAAATTAGCCAAACATCGATAGATAAAAATACAAAATATAAAATAATTATTAAAAGAATTAAGTACTCCAAACTTTGATTTTTTTAAAAAGGCCTTTTTATCAAAGCAAAAATTAAAAATGTATGATTTTCAATAAAGAAATTCCTTCAGTCTCCAGAATACACTTCTCACAGTCCTAAGCCCTCTGAAGAAATAATATAATAACTGGAACAGACCAGAAAATTCTTGGACTGTTAAACTTCTCTAATGGGTTTCACTAGGGCCAACACAAAGTAAAGACATTTGTATACTCACACATGGCAATCACAGAAGTAATCTGTAAGTTATGTGTATTTTCACGGTACCAACAATGGCCATGGCTGGTCACTTCCATAATCGGCAGCCACCAGAGTGACTGATCTCAGAGACTGGAGCAATTTTGCCATTCCATTCCTCACATGTCAAGCATGATTTATACTTAATGTGATAGATCACACACTCGAACACATGCCATTCTAATACAATAAAAAGTCAAGGAAAACATGCAGCTAATTAGGGCAAAACAAATGTTTGATTCTAGTACAACACCAATTGCATAAATGATTAGTACTGATTAAGATGATTACTGCTGCAAAAGCAATTTCTGTATATGTAGCATACTTATCCTGGTCCAAATAAGTAACTTTTAAAAATGTAATCCATAATAAATACATTTTACATCATGAACATACTTACACATACATATCATAAACCTAAGTTTCATAAAACAATACTTATCTATACTACTTACTATGTGTTCTATTATCAATTCTAGTCTAATCTAGACTCTTTAATTTTAAAATTGCTAGTTTGGACCCACTAAATTGATTTTCTGATCCATTAATGGATAATAATGCATAATTTACATCGACACATATAAATTTCATCCCTTATGTCAGCTGATGTAAAGACATTTTCTTTTCTTTTTTGGTAGTGGTTGTGACTAAGATGCTGGGGCTTGCAGCTGGGGCCTAACACGGAGCTGCAGGTCCAATTCCAAGGCATTTTTTTGGTAAGATGAGAGAAAATCTGGGTAAGCAGCAAACATCAGAGAGTGACTCGGGCCTCCAAACTACAAATACAAGGAAAAGAATGGGCACCTTGCTCATCTGACGCCGCAGCACCTAGGTCCCAGGCACACACTTGGCCCCTGACATTTTCTGTTGAACGTTATAGAGCATAATAAGGGGGGTATTTGTAGTGTTTGTTTCGACTCATGGCATAGAAATTATAATCTTCGCCAGAGAAAGACAAGGCCTACACTAATAGTCTTGAAGCCAGGGGTACAAAGGGGATGGCGGCGAGCGGAGTCACATCTAGGCCACTGCTCGCTTCTGGGCGTGTCCACTGGCCCTGCTAACTCCCCTACTTCGGGACTCGGTAGAAGTCTGGCAGACTCTCTACTTCTGTCCAGAGAAGTTACACCAACTTTCAACCCGCACCACCAGAATCCAGAATGGGAAGCGGACGATGGAGAAGCCGGCAGTGGCCGGAGCCGCGCCTAACGGCCGGCACGGGGGCGTGTGAGGCTGCGACGGCGGGCGGCCCCACCGCGCCCTCATGCCGGCTCGGCCCGCCTCGGCCTGGGCGAGGCCCGGGCCAGCCTCGGAGCGCCCGGCCTGCACCGTGAGCTGAGGCGCCGCCGTATTCTGACCTGGGCCCACCTCAGTGGGCAGGGCCCGTGCAGGGCCGGCAGCCTCCGCAGCCTCGTCCTCCTCTCACCTTGCGCCAGCCCCGAGGCCCAGGCGAGCCCCCGAAGCCATGAGGCGGTCGCACAGAGGTGCATCCTGGGAGGAGGCGGGGTGGGGCGGGACGCTGGGGCGGGGGCGGGGCTCTGGGTGGAGGGGCGGGAGGGGGCGGGGCTCTGGGTGGACGGGCGGGGGGGGCGGGGCGATGGGGTGGAGGGCGGAATCGGGGCCCCAGAGGGTCCAAGCTAACCCGAGCGTGGCATAGCCGGCTTTGAACCTGGGTCCTTCGTGATTCGGAACCTGGTGCCTGTACATAATCTCTCCAGAGGGCAAATATGAATACCACTGTGACTGGTCTACAGACTTGACAGCTTTCACAGGTAGGGAGGGGAAGGGGGAAATGTTCCCAAAGAATTCTGTGCGCAACCCTGTACTCTCAGCTGTCAAGCAGAGGTCTGCCGTGATCTCTCATTACAAAGTTGAAATAATAGAGACTAATAAACACAAGGTAGACAAAGGGAGCCATGACTAATAGCTCCAGCACAAAAGATGCATTTCTCTGAATGTTTGATTAAAATAAAAACCTCTGAAAACTGTTTATAAAGGAGGTGTAATAATTTATAAAGGAATAGTTAGGAAAACAGTCCTTGGAGCCACACAGCCATAGGGTTTAAGCTGTGACTTGACAGTTCACAAACTCTGGGACCTGTGCTCTACAGCTTTTCATTGGCCCTTTAAAATGCCAATTTACAAATCAATAAAAAGAGAATAATCATGCCTTAGGATATCCCTAGAGTTGAATGAGGTAACAGCTATAAAGTATTGAATATTAAGCATAATGTCTGGTGAAATTAAGCACTCAGACAGCGATAGTTATTTTCACTATCAGAATACACAAAATAGATAAAAAGTCCCTGCTTTATATTATTATTAATAAACAGCTAAAGTATTAGTTCTTCTTAAATCTGAAGTCTTAAGACACATCATGTAATAAAAACAAGGCATCAAGAAGAGCTCAAGTTGAAATAAAAAGATGAGAAGTTGGGACATCCATCTGCCACATATGAACAGACATGACAGGAAAGAGATTGCAAAGAAGCAGAGCAAAATCATCTATCTCAAACCGCTCTTGTGGGATGAATAAATTGATACCAGATAAGATCACATTATGAATGAAGGAGTTCAGATCGTCTAAAAATACAAAGGAGAAAAGAACAAAGGGATGGAAGTGACAGGAGATAGATATCAGAAAGCAGAAACTCAGTCTACAAATAATGACTTAAAACAATGAAATGAAAATAATATTGAAATATGGGGTAGGGGGGGAGAAAAAGAAAAAAATACCCAGAAAAAAAGCTTTGGCATGATATAGAAAAGGCTCATAGCAGCCCAGGCAAGAGTATTCAAAAGAGACCCAACAGATCTAGGGCAGGGGGTGTGACTTCGTGGTAGAGCACTTGCCTAGTAGGGGTGTGACATTATACACAGCACTTGCCTAGCATGCATAAAGCACCAGGTTTGACCCTTAACCCAAAAACAAAGCAACAACAACAACAGAAGAGAACCAGTCTAAATATATTAATTTCAAGGAAAAGAAATGAATTGAGAAGCCCTCTTCCCAGGGGCACAATTAACCTAAACCAACCATAAGAAGCATCTCAGTCTTCTCCTTGGTTTAAAACAGCAAAGGCCAAAAATGTAATGTAGCTAAATGCTAACAAGTGAAGAAAAATTGTGACATTAATTAAAAGTGTTTCCAGACAGCTGTGTCATTTGGATTAACAACAACAACAACAAAATGATCAGTGAAAAATATACTATGATTTAAAAATCTGTCCCCCTTCCTAGGAAAGTTGCTGAAACATTACTCAAGAAAAGGGCCAAAATTAAGTTTAGTTCATTGGAAATATCAAGAAATGGAATTCAGATAAATAATAAATACAATGGTGATAAGTGAATAGAATATATAAGTAAAAAATGAAATTTGAGGAGAAGCTATGTGACATACATATTTAATGGGAACAGCAATTTGGTTTATGAGTTCAGGTGAAATTATCAATGACCAGAGGGCTGGAAAATAAAAGTGAACTAAATGCTGCACATACTGGAGTCTATGCTATGATTTTAGTCTTGGTTTTGATGACAAAGAGAAGAAATTTTTCAAGAATTATTTTTATCAGGCTTGGTGGTGTGCTCCAGTAATAGCAATACCCTGAGTGGCTGGGGCCAAAGGATCTCAAATTTGAGCCCTATCTGGGCAACTTAGCAAGACTCTTAAAAAAAAAAATACTTTCCAATCCTGGGACTAGAACTCAGGGCCCTGCACATGGTAGGCAAGTATTCTGCCACTGAGTTATAACGTCAATCTCAAGTATTTTTTTTTGAAAACATACAGAAAGGTAATGATCTATATAGTAAACAGTAGGTACATATATTCCCAATAATTACAGACAATAATTTCAAATTACTAACAGTCCATTTGCACCCCAAGAGGAAACACAAAGAAGGAATGGAATAAATATGTAACTTTAAGTGTGTGTGTGTGTGTGTGTGTGTGTGTGTGTGTGTGTGTGTGTATGTCCTCCAATAAAACTTCACTTATAAAACAGGTGACTGGCTGGATTGGAGCCTGGGCTGTGGTGTGCTGACTTGGGGCAGAACTCCAGGCTGCCACAGAGTGGTGTTCTGATTCAGCTTCCACAGTTCCCGGGCTCTAATCAGGCAGTGGCACAGGTGGGAAGAAAGAGCTCTTTCAATTTTCCTTTCTACTAACATGGATTAGTCTCTAGAATAAAAGTTCAGTTAACATATTCATGATCAGTATACACCTGTAAAGCACCTCATTTCACTATTTTGTCTTTATTGTCATATAGAGAATATGTAATTATTATAAGAAAATCATTTAAAAGTCTAAACTTGTGTGTGTTGCACTTCAATAAGAAGCTTGGGACGGTGTTTATAGTATAAAATCCATCTATTATCCACTGCTTCTAAATGCTCACACCAAAGAAAACAAACCAACCTTTTCTCTAGATACTGATTTTTTGTTTGTTTGTTTGTTTTTTGCTTACCAGCTGGCCCATGGCACAAGCAGCATGGCCAGGGTGGGGACAGTGCTGACTGCACAGGGACTCCAGTGTCATCTGCTTTACATATCACTCGTCTGAATGGCATGCTGCTGTGTTTATGAAACCAGCCTCCCACAGTGAATACTTCACTAGTGACCTATAACAGCTAGAATGACACATCATCCCTGCAGGTGGGCCTTGGTGAATCTCCACAGCAAACTATTAAAGAACTAAATAAACAGTACTGTTTACTTCTTATAATGTTGTTAAGAGAAATGCTTACTTCTTATAATGTTGTTAAGAGGAATCGTAGGGTGCTAATTTCAAATCTGTTTCAAAATCTCCAACTGCAGGTCTCTTGGCAAGCTATCCTGCCTACACAGACTTTTGATATTCTGGCTATCTGTGACCATCCCAAAATGGTCCCTTGGTACCATGATTAATTTGTGTAGGAGAAAAGCTCTTGCCAATTAATTTTATTCTCTAATTTGTCACTCATTCTCCTATTATCAAATCATTCACTTTCCCATCCATGTAATCACCAAGTCATTCATTGTTCATGTTAAGGCTGAAACACGGGGCTGAAGGAATAGCACAGGGGTTAGAGTGATTACCCAGCAAGTGTGTGGCCCTGAGTTCAATTCTCCAGCACCAGAGAAGCTGGAAAAATTGGCCCATGCCTGAAATCCTGGCACTGGGGAGTACCAAGAGTTGAAGGCCATCCTGGGCTGCATCATGAGTTCATAACCAGCCTGAACTACAGAGAGAGACTCTCAGAAAGAAAAGAGTGTGAAACACAGTAAGAAGGGGATATTTGAGACGCTAGAGATACAGCTCCATGGAGAACGCTCACCGGTGCCTGCTGCAGGTGGACTTCTCTCTCTAGACCTCACCCCACCAAGCCACCTCTGCCCACGAGAGGCCATATACCACATTCCCACAAGGACTGTTACATGATAACAAAAATAATTCACTAACTACCAATCTACTGTGTAAAGGAAATCTTTTTTCTTTATTGGGGAGAAAAATAGCAAAAAAACAGAAAACGTTAAAAGACAACTTACAGGAAAACAAAGCATCCAAAATTGAATTCTTGTTTGTGCAAGAGGCTACACTACTCACTTAGGTTTTACAAAAATAACAAACATGTTTAGTGATTTGAAGGTGCCTTGAAGGCACCCTTCCCTCCAGCTACCTTTAGAAAACAAAGTCACTAACAATAACAAATGCATCTCCGGTAAGGCATGTTCACTTCCTGAGCCTAAAGAGAGAATTGTGTCCAGAAGGGGGCTGGAAGCACTTAAAAAACATAGACACTTCAATTCTGTTCTACTGGTCCCTCAGCTACCTAATCTTTGATAAAGGAGCCAAAAGCATACATGAAAAAAGACAGCCTCTTCAACAAATGGTGCTCGGAAAATTGGACATCCACATGCAGAAGAACGAATATAGATACCCAGCTCTCACCATGCACCAAAATCAAATCAAAGTGGATCAAAGACCTAGATATTAAAATTGAAATACTGAACTTTCTGGAAGACAAACTAGGCAAATATCTAAAAAAACATAGGCAAATATCTAAAAGACAAAGACTTTCATAATAAGACATCAAAAGCAAAAGAAACAGCCCCCATTATTAACAAATGGGATTATGTCAAATTAAAAAGTTTCTGCACAGCAAAGAAAATTATCAACAATGTAAAAAGAGAACCGACAGATTGAAAAAAAAAATATTCACCACCAGTACCTCAGACAGGAGTCTCATAGCCAGAAAACACAGCAAACTGAAGAAAAGCCAGTCCCTGAAAATCAAGGACTCTATTGAAAAATGGGCGAAAGAAATGAATAGGCAGTTCTCAGATGAAGAAGTTCAAATGGCCAATAAGTACATGAAAAGATGCTCAACATACTTAACCATAAAAGATATGAAAATCAAAACTTCACTAAGGTACCAACTAACTCCAGAGAGATCGGCATATATCAAGAACACAAACAGCCATCAGTGCTGGTGAGGCTGTGGGGAAAAAGGATCCCTCCTGCACTGCTGGTGGGAATGTAAACTGGTACAACCACTAAGGAAAGCAGTACGGAAGTCTCTCAGAAAACTGGAAATAAATATCCCCTTCAATCCAATGATACCTCTTCTGGGAATTTTCCCGAGTTAAAAATAACACATAACAGAGATACATGTATACCCATGTTCATAGCAGCACAACTAACAATCGCTAAAATGTGGAAGACACCAAAATACCCATCAACAGACCAATGGATACACAGATTGTAGTATTTATACAAAATGGAATGCTACTCATTTATAAAGACAGATAAGTTGGAGGCTTTTGTAAGTAAATGGAAACAACTTGAGACCATCATGCTTAGTGGAGTGAGTCAGAAGCAGAAGGTGAAACACTGAATAACCGGTTTCTTTCATGAGATAAACCCAGATCACAATCATTTCATAGAACTTATTGTGGAAAACAATGGGAACTGGAGGGAATTGGGGAGGGTCAAAAAGAGAGAAGAAAAGGATTTGTAACTTTGCCACAATATGTATGTGCACAAAATACTCAAGATCAATGTAAACTTTATGTTTTGCATTTATACATATCAATACAATGGGGAAAAAACCACAGACATGCCCATCAGCACTCCTAGAAAGTGCTGTCATATATACCCTGTGTTTTACACCCTACTCCCTTCAGTGATTACTGTCATCTTAAATTCCTGAACATTTCCTGCTTGGAAACAAAATCCTGCACAGATCACATGCCATTTCTTAATACTTCTAAATACCAAAAAGAATTGAGCTTTAAAGACACAACCAATCCAGAGTGTGCAGAGACACGTATTTTACTTAATCTCTCCCCCCCCCCACCACAGAAACTTTATGTGCTGTCATAAATGATACTCAAGGCCAACTGAAGTCGAATATTTAGGTCATATTTCTAAATATCTGGACAGTCAGTGTCTGCTGAATGCAGTACCGTTGGGTTTGTGATGCATGAAGTGGCAGGTGTGGGCCCTGCATTCCCTGAGGAACAGGTAGGAGGCTGGACAGCAGGTCTAGTCAGTGCCCAAGGAGATGCCTGTGGCCTGGAACATCCTCCTCAGTGATTGTGTGAAGCTTTCTGACTGGTATCGCATTGTTCATAGCCTTTCTAGCATATCACCCAAAAGATCAGTGTTCAGGTGGTAGGGACCACAAATAAGCTGGAGAACATTGGCCTTATGATGTCTACTCTCTCCCTTTTTCTGTACACTTGGGTCCAACTAAAATTGCTCTCTTAAAACCATCAATAAATTCCTAGTTGAAAACATCCAGCAGCTTTGCCTCAGATCTCATCTTTCTGTTCACTGAGTTCCATGTACAGCTTTCTTCACAAAGCCCTATCTACATTTACTTCTGGGCTTTTTTCCTTCTCTTGCCTCTCTAATTTCCTTCCAGAACTCCCCCACCACTTGCCTCTCTATATTTTCAGGATAGCCGTATTTACTTGTCTCCTTCTTTCCAGCTCCCTCTCTTCCCTCTTCCTCTCTTCTTCCTCCTCGTTCTTCCTTTTCTCTTTTCTGCTTCAACAGGATCTCACTCTATAGTTTATGCTAGTCATGAAATCACTATGTTCAAACTCACAGCAATCCTCCTTTCTCAGCCCCCTGCCCCAGCTAGTATGTGATACTGGGGGATTAACCTGGGTTTTGCTCTTTTTAGGCAAGCGCTCTGATCACTGAGCTGTTCCCAGCCCCAATCTTCACAATCTTTATATGCCAGTAACAGCCACATTTGGTTCTAAGGCTACTCTTCTAGTTTTCAAAAAAAAAAAAAAAAAAAAAAGATTTCTAACTGGACATCACAATGTGTTGATGACAATGCTTAAAGTCACCCAGGTGAAAACTAAGTATTTCTTCCTCATAAGGTGTTCTATTTCTTCATTTCATTGAACAGCAGCAGGGGTATTTTGGCCATGTGAAGGAAAAAAATGGCTCCTTGTTTCAAACTAACCATCTCCTTTTTTATTATGATTTTTTTATACTGGGATATTTTTTATACTGGGGATTGAACTCAGGGGTACTGTACCACTGAGATACAATGCCATCCCATTTTAAAATTTGTGAACTTTGAGACAGTCTTGCCAAGTCACTAATTTACCTGGGCAGAATAGAATTTGCAACTGTCTTGCTCAAGTATACCCTGCTGGGAATGCAGGCACGATTCACTGAGCACAGCTTCCTCTTTTTTATTTAATTTAGTTTTTTTCCCCCGTTATATTTATAGACATTTCTTAAAGACTCAAAGTCTTAGGTTTTTTTCTTGAATTTTCTTTGTACCTTCTCTTTCCTAGTTCCTTTTCTTTCTAGTTAACATGTAATTCCTGAAACTTTTGAACTGGTCCTCAGGTTTACATCAATTTCTATTCAATTTTTGATACCATTCTATATTTTCTAGTTTTCTTCAGCTCAGTCTCACATATTTCTATTTTCATTTTTGCCATATTATTAATTTATAGGAGGTATTTTCCTCCACCTAATTTTCTGAATGTAATATCCTTTGTAGTCTTTTATCTTTAAGGCTACTGATAGATTAACCTCCTCCTCATTAAACCGTTTGTTTGATTTGGCCTCCACCTTTTGTGTTGGGGTTTCCTCAAATGATTGATGGCTGTTTACTCACGTGTGATGGTGGGGCAGAGATGTCAGGAGATCTACGCACATGATGAGGTTTGTAACTGTGGGCTTCACACACAGTAGGGTGATGTAGCCTGGTAATTTTTTTTTTTTTTTTTTTTTTTTTTTGGCAGGGGGTTGTGTGGGGAGGCTCTAGTGTCTGTATCTTGAGATCTTTTCTCTTGGAACATCCAGCAACATCTCTTCTAGTCTCCCATGTGAAGTCAGAAGTGTCTTGGGAACAGAAGTAGGGAGAAGGCTGGGGAGGGTGGATCTCAACATTCAGCACACAAGTATTCCAAATGTATCTCCTTGTCCTCAGTATTTCATTTTTATCCTTAGCTGTCTGCTACTGACGGTCCAAATAGCATCAGTTTTACTCTGCAAAATAAACTTATAATCCGCAAAGGTTAGAAAGGGACAGTGGTTTAATTACATCAAACGGATCAAAAGATCTGTTACTGCTTTTTTTTTCTGAGACAGGGTCTCTATGAAGTCTAGGCTGATTCTGAATTCAGTATGTAACCCAGGATGGTCTTGAACTCAGGCAATCCTCCTACTTCAGCGGCCCAAATGTTGAGATCACAGGTGTGCACCTGCCACCACACCTGATTTACCTGGTGGTGAGAAACTGAACCTTGCCTTGTGCTTGCTAGGCAAGCACTTTAACCACTGAGATAATCCTCAGTATCAGTTAACTGCTACTTGAACAGACTTTCCATCATCTGTCCTTTGACACAGTGTGGTACTTACTATTACAAACTTAGCCTACAGGGGAACCACCTTGTACAAAAAATCATCCTACCTTTCAGATCTACTCATACAGATTAAGGATTTAGCTTTCCTGAGTCAGCGAAGTCAATTACTAATTGCCCACTTAACTTTCAACACTGTTTCCTCCTCTGTTTGTCCTGGTGTCTTAACTGTTCCTGTGTTTGGTCTACTTACTGTTGTTACAGTGGGTGATTGGAGCTGGAGAAGCCAGCTAAAGCATTCAGCCAGAAGACCCTGATCCCCCCTTTTCCATTCCCATCACTCTGCTTCAGGAATCTTTTGCAGCAGACTTTGCCAATCTTTCTGTTTGTCCACTTGGCCATTATATTGCCATGGAAGTTACAGCTGGAAGAGCAGTCAGAATTGCTCAGTATGGCACACTAGGCCCCGGGACCCCATCTGGCCTTAACATACAGCTACTTCCCTAGGGTACCTTAGACCTTCACTCACCACCCACCCAAAGCTGTGACAGTCTCTTCAGCTCACATTCATCACCTTCTGTCTTGAGGACAGGGAATAAATTATGCAGTAGAATGTGAAAGAATGTTGGAACAAGGCTACCTAGGTCCATTAAGTCAACGTTATCACTTTACCAGTTAAGTAATCTTGGGCAAATTGCTTACTCTCTTTGTCTGCAAAACAGGGCTTATGACAGTATCTGGCTTCTGGTATCACCATGGGGATGTTAACAGCATTTTGAATGCTGGATGGTATTAAAAAGTAAGCACAAGTGTTAACAATTTTAATTCTTTGCACATCTGTTTCTCCCGGGAGGTTATCAAGCCCTGGGAGAGGAGTCTCTCTCTCTCATTCATTCAACATTTGTGGTGTGCCTCTGAGGTGACAGTGGCTAGCCACTGGGGACAAAGTAGAAAAAGCTTGGCAAATGAAAGAGGGTTGACAAATGATTCAAACATAATGTAACAAATGCTCCACCACACAAAAGAGCAAAATGTAGATTATACAGGTGGCAAAATCTAATGCTCAGGATAGGGACAGGTTCCCAGAACCAGCACTCTGGATAGAGCATGATGAATGAATACGCAGGGGCTAAGGGCTGTAGGGTTGGAGCCAGGGCTGCGAAGGCCACAGGGGAGGCTGGCGCAGCTGGCTGGGCCCACCACCCTGCACAAGGCCCTCCATGACCTGTTGGAGTCTACACTTACTGTTTGACAATCTCCCTCTTGTAGCACACTGAGAATGTCAAATGTCAAATTCAATTCGTTACTACTAATAGTTGAAAATGACCACTTGGACATTTTAAAGATAATTTAGAACAGATTTCCTAAACAATGTAGAATAAAAGAAGCAACAGACAAAAAGTAAAACCAGGTAAAGCTAATTATATTGTCTCAAGGCAGGAAAGAGTCATCTTCAGGGGTAGATAATGACCAGAAAGAGATCCAGGGGGTACTTCTGGGTGTTGCTAACACTGACTTGGGTGATGATTCCACAGTTTTGCCATTTTGAAAATTGAATAAGCTGTTTATTAATGTATAGTTACTGTGGTTTGGCTCTGGAATGTCCCCCCAAAAGTCTCATGTATTTAAATGTTACAGTTTGTCTATGGAACCATGTGCTGTTGAGAATTTGGGCCTAGTGTGGAGCGGTGGATTAAAGGCGTGTAAGTCAGGATTAATGGCAGGTAGTGGCCACACATTCCCCACCTGGATGCAGGAGGGGCTGGTCATTGGGCGGAGACCTGAAAGGATATATAAGCTGCTTCCTGCCTTGCTTGAGGACTAGTCTCAACTAGTCTCAACTTGGCTTCCTATGTATGATGTTATGAGAAGCTGCCTCCACCTCTGTCTCTGCCATGTACTTCCACTGCTGCCGGTCGCCCCTGAATGGACTGTGACCTTCTGAAACTGGAAGCTAAAAATAAACCTTTCCTCCCCTAAATTTGTGCATGTCAGGTATTGAGTCACAGCAATGAACAAGTAACCAAGACAATAGTTTTCTGTATCTCTTATGCTTCAAGTTAAAAAATAAAAAGAATAGGTTCATGATATGTTGAGTTCACTTGCTTTTAGTGGGAACAAGTTCAGGTGGTCCCTGAGATCCACTGGGGACTGAACAGAAAATTACTTGTTTCCCATTCTTTCCTGGCCTGCTCTAAGAACACTATATGGTGCTGGAGAATCAAACTCAGCGCCTTGCACTTCTATGCAAATACTTTAACCACTGTGCTATTCTCCCAGCCCCCATTTTAAATGATAGATTCATCAGAATAACTGCTGTTCAGAATACACAAATCTAATAAACATATGAAAACTGGATGCCTGAAGGGAGAAGATGATTCTCAAATCAAATCTCTGCGGATACCAAAGGATAACTGTATAAATATATAAATGCATATATCTTTTATTCCCTACTACTTTTTTTAAACCTATGAGAACACATTATATTCATTTTTTTAATAGAAGATGTTTTATATCTACAAACATGGATACTACTTATTGAACAGGCACATAGTATTTCAATTAGTACATTTGACTTACTCATAGACTTCTGCTTTAATAAAAAATTAATATCCTTAAATACGCATTTTTGCTGTGCTTTTAAAATTATGGAAGCACCATGGTGCATGTGCGTCATCCCTGTTCCTTACGAGTTTGAAGCAAGAGGATTAGGTAAGCCCCAAAATTCCAGATTAGCCTGGGAAACATAAAAATAAGGAACTTATGGTAGAAGTTGACTCAATGAATATACTTGCCAGGCATGTTACCAAACTTTTTGATTTTTGTATTTCTATTTAGTGAAATATAAGAACGTTTTTACTGGGTGGTAGGCAGGATTGAGGATTGAACGCAGGGCCTTTGCACTAGCCTTTATGTCCAGTTCCTTTTTTATTTTCTGTGAGACAGGTCTAACTAAGTTGCCAAGGCTGAGCTTGAACTTCCCATTCTCCTGCTGCGGGCTTCCAGAGTGCTGGATTATAGGTGTGCACCATAGCATCAAATTGACACAAACTCTTTGTACCACTACAGATGTTTAAATACTAAATGATAAAATAAGATTTATTTAATATCTAGTAGGCTGAGTCTTCCTTATATTTCTCTATTTATTTATTTTTGAGACAGAGTCTCACTCCGAGGCCCAGGCTGGTCCTGAATTCACTACAGAGTCCAGGTTGGCCTTGGACTCAAGGTGATCCTCCTGTCTCTGCCTCCCGAGTGCCAGGATTTCAGGCGTGTGCCACCATGCCCAGCTTACATGGTGCTGGGGAATCTAACTTGGGTACTTAGCACTTGACTTAGTGCTTGCTAGCCAAGCACTTTAATGGCTGAGCCATTCCTCCAGCCCCTATTTCTCCACAAAAGGGCCATTTACAAAGTATCTTAAATATATTTTAGATTTTTTTTTTGAAATATGGTCTTACTCTCTAGTCCAGACTGGTCCTGAATTCACTATGTAGGCCAGGTTGGCCTCAAACTCACAGCAATCCTCTTGCCTCAGCCTCCAGGGTGCTGGAATTACAGGCATGTGCTACCGTGCCCAGACTATATGGTGCTGGAGAATCAAACTCAGCACCTTGTAGTTATATGCAAATACTTTAACCACTGTGCTATTCTCCCAGCCCCCATTTTAAATGATAGATTCATCAGAATAACTGCTGTTCAGAATATACAAATCTAATAAACATATGAAAACTGGATTTATTATTTTCTTCAGAAAGCCAGAAAATATTCATATTACAATTACTATATTTTATTTTATTTTAGACAGGGTTTTGGACTATTTCCCAGGCTGGCCTCAAATTCATCATCTTCCTGCTTCAGCCTCCCAATTAGCTGTAATTATAAATGCATACCACCAGGCCCAAATTTTCTAATCAACTTTAAATAAGATTACCTAGTCATTAAAAAGAAGATTTTAAAAGAACAGTGTTCAAAAGCTGGAGACACCATAAAATCTGACTTTTGAAAAATGCTATAAAACTACAGTAATCAAAACAGCATGGTACTGACATAAAAACCAGCAAACAGAACAAGGGAACTGATTATTAAATTGAGAAATAACCCACACATTTACAGCCAACTGACTGTTGACAGTAATTTCAAACAGTAATTACACAAAGAAAAATCTCAATAAATGGTACTGGAAAAAACAGATACAGTAATACACATGTAGAAGAATGAAATTAGACCCTACCTCTCACCATATACAAATACCAACTCTAAATGGATTAAGGCCCCAAATCTAAGACCTGAAACTACAAAACTACTATAAGAAAACACTTCAAGGTGTTGATATAGGTAAAGATACTCTGGGTAAGAGCCAAAAAGCACAAGCAATGAAAGCAAAATTAGGCAAAAAGGATTATATGAAACTAAGAAGGTTCTACATACCGAAGGAAACCACAAAAGGATAAGCAACCTACAGGAAAAACACTTGCAAACTCCGTACATCTGAAAAGAGATTATTTCGAATGCAAAAGAAACTCAACAGCAAAATAACAGTAACAATAATATCTGATTTAAAAAATAGACACAAGACCTAGATAAACCTTTCTCAAAAGATATGAAAATGACCAACAATTATGTAGAAAAATGCTCAACACTACTAACTGTCAGGGCAACACAAATTAAAGCCATAATGAGGTAACACATCACACTCCTTAGAATGGCTATTACCACAGAGACAAAAATGGTGCTAGAAAGGATGAGGAGAATGCACTCTTATACAGTCCTGGTGTGAATGTATTATTGGTAAAGCCATTATAAAATGAATGTACAAGGTTTCTTGAAAAATGTTAATAAAAGAACCATATGATCTAGGAATCTAATTACTGAGTATATACCCAAAGGAAATGAAATCAGTACCCCGTGTTTATTCATAGTATTATTCACAATAGACAAGATGTAGAATCAACCGAGACATCCATGGATGGAAGAATGCATTAAAAAAATTCTGTGTGTGTTTGCACATACACAACTTTTATTCCATGGTTAATACTGAAATTTTGTCATTTGCAGCCACATGGATGAAGTTGGAGGTCATTAAGCCAGGCACAGAAAAAGAAATACTCCATATTCTCTCACTTTTGTGGAAACTAATAAAAGTTAACCACAGGCAAGTGCAAAGTATAAGACGCCACTAGAAGCTAAGAAGGGGAGGGGAGTAGAGGTGGGATAGACACAAAATACAGCTGGATGAGGAATCTGTTCCCATGTTCTATAATACAGCAGGATAACAGTCTAAAACAACATATATATTTTAACATTACTCCAGCAGAAAAGTTTGAAGGTTCCTAGCACACAGAATTGATGATATCTGAGAAGTCAAAAATATTAATTACTCTGATTTGCTTATTACATATTGTACACATATATTGAATTCTAATGCTGTTACCATAAAGTACAAATGCTATATATCAACTAATTTTTAACATTTATGTTCATAGCATAGACCATATTTAACTAACTGTCTTGAACATTTTTCACTTATCACTTCACATGTAAATACCTCAGAGAGAAATAATAACTGTACTAGGCTAGGGCTAGTGTCTTCCCCGAATTCACATCCATTTGGAACCTTATCTGTGTCTTATTTGGAAATAAGGTCTTTGCAGGTATAACGAAGGTAAGATGAAATCACACTCAGAGATGGTACTCTATGACCCGTGCCCATGTAAGTCAGAAACTGGGCACAGGCACACAAATAGGGAGGTCAGCCACGGTACAGACAGGAGATAGACCTGCTCATACCAGGAAGCAACACCAAGGATGGCTGGCAACCCCGAGAAGCAGCAAGGGATTCTTCCCTAGTGCCTTGAGAGGAAAGCATGGCCTTCCTCACACCTGGACTTGGCACTCAAAACCACCAGAACCATCAAAGAATAAATTGGGGTTATGTCCTGTTACATATGTAGTAAGCTGTTATGGCAGCCCCAGGAAACTAATACAATAAGCATTCCTAATTTTGAATGTTTGAACTACCATGAATTTCAGATGGAACAGAATTGTATTAAGTGGCTTGTCATTTGATACATCTTTTGAGGCACCAGGCTGCTTCCAATAAGTAAAGCAAAAAGAAAAGACTTGATTTAGAAAAATTTTTTGCAGTTTTTAAAACAATATTAAGATATAATTTAGATTTTTTAAAAATCCTGAAGAAAATGCCACTGTTTTACAAAGGGTTCAAATTTTTATTATATATTGCCTCTATACGTTTTAACAACTTCAAAAGTGCAGTTGGATTATATGGAAAGAGATTTTTCTTTTGCAAACGGTAAATGGCACCTTGTAGCTCTTCAAAGCATCTTACCATTCTGTAAAGTATTCCCACTTCAGAGACAGTATAATTTGGAGCTACTCCACAGTCAGAGGAGAAGGGAGTGTTAGATTCTTTTGGACCCACAAAGCTTGACCAAGCCCCGAGGCTAAGTTCTTTATTATCCCCATTTGTTCCAGCTGGGTCTTGAATTTTCTTAGTTGTTTCTCTGTGTAAAGATGGCTGCTGACTGTTTGCTAAACATTGGCCTGTGGATTCTGCTTCAGAATCATCAGAACTGTCATAATCCACCAGACTCAGAGAAGTCCTAGGGGAAGACAGACCATGCCCTCTCATGGCGTGGGTCTCTTGGGACATCACAAGCTGCTTCAGGGGCCCAGAGGAATCATCAGAACCTTGGGAGATCCAAGCATAAGTGCTTAGGTGACTATCAGGAACAGTCAGACAACCAGGTTGTTTTTCGTCGGTGCTCTGGTCTTGAACAAATGAGTGGGCACAACTGCAAATATTTCTGTTCCATCGAGATTCTGGGGCATTGAAGTTCTTGCAAATGGTGAAAAAATTATCCCAGTCTTTTTGTAATAACTTTAGGTATGTAACAAAATACTCAAGAAAACAAGTTTCTGATGATATCAAAAAGTCAAGAAGAACAGTAGAATCAAATTCGATATTTTTTAAGAAGAATATGAAAATACAATGAGGATTATAGCCATTTTCATGTGTGTGATGGATCCATATTTCTTTTTCTTGAGTCAAACTTTCAGTAGTTTCAGAGTGTCTGAAGAGAACAGAGGATACATATTAATAACTTTTTATAAACATAGCAGTTTTTTTTAAAAAATCCCCCCTCTTAATATTACTGGATATTAGTAATATAGAATGGGAAGGTTAGTTTTGGAAAATCAGTATATGCATTATATTTATATATTTATATATATACATGGACCATTTTCAACCCTATTACCCATCTCCCTTTCTTCTTTCTTCTCCCTACAAATATAACAGCTTCATCAAAAATACTCACATATGATAAGTTCACCTGTCAGGTTAGTTTTTTAATCTGTAAATTACTTTAATAAGAAAAAATTAAAACCAGCTCATTTCCACACAGCTCCAAATAAATTAAATTTGATTCAATAAAACAAAGCCCACTGGCTTCGGCCTTTGACAATTCCAGTTTTTGTCTGCTTAATATAAGTCCTCTGTTGTCCTTTCTCCTGATGTTAGACCCCTTATTCTCTGTCCCTCTCTCTCTCCTCCACCCTCTCTTTAGAAATGGGGGGCGGGGGGGGGGTAGGGTCTCACTCTGTAGCCTATGCCTGTCTCACACTCACAGCAATCCTCCTGCCTCATTCTCCCGAGTGCTGGGATTACACATGTGCACCACCATGGTTGGCTTATATAGTGCTTGAGAATTGAACTCAGGACCTTGTGCCTGATAGGAAAGTGCCTAACTGCTGTGCTACTCCTCCAGTCCAAGAACCTCTTCTTTTCATGGACAGCTAACTACTTGTGGTTAAGAGGGTTACAGCCTCTTTTTGACCCCTCAACTGGCATAGGAACATGACCCAGAATGACCAGTCCTGATCACAATAACTGGTTCTGGCCTATGAAAGATTATAACTGTAATCCATGTAACCCTAGAACTGCTGGTGGTCATATCTGAAAATAAGCTCAGAGCTGGGAGTGAAAAACAGAAATAATTGATGGTATATTTTGACATGATTATTTGAGTCCTTCTATACAGTTATACTTCATGCTAACTGGATCTTCTAGAACTCTGAATCATGAGACGCACGCACGCACGCATACACACATATAACTATTCAAGCCAGTTTGCCAGTTCGATTCTCTGGACATAATAAATCAACAATTAAAAAAAGAGATTCATACACAAATCAAATTCATTTCAGAGGTTCCATCTCCTAAGGAGTAAGAAGTCAACTTTTAGTATAATGAAAATACTCTTATAGGCCTGTGTATTTTCAGTCTGAATTTCTATTTCACTGTTTTTGAGCCTAATTCAAATCACATGCAGGAATTTTGTGTTCTTGATTAGAACCTTTTGAAAATTGGCCCCAAACATTCACAGTCTGAAAGCAGCCTCTGCCAGCAGTGTTATAACACAGTAAGTACTGGCAGAACAATGCTGCACCGCCGGTCATTAGCAAGAAATCCCTTTCTCCCGTGCCAAACAAGAAATAAAAATAAAGCAAATACTTCAAGGTTTTAATAAAGTAGAGCAGAAATAGTGGGAGAGGTCATCAGTTGTTAACTACATAAGCAATTACAGGTATTTGCCATGAGAAGGCATTATTGAGAGTACGGCTGTTTTAATAAAGCAGAAACAGAACCAATACAAAATGCCATCAAGAACACAACTTCTAAACCAATTTCAGATAAGTTCCTTAAGAAGGCAGCAGCCCACATATGACTGTACATTATAAGAAAAATTTGGAGCGGCTCGTGTGTGTGTGTATTAAGTCAAGGATTTTCACACTGAGTGACATCCCCACCCCATTTCCATTTTGGTTTTTAGACAGGGTCTTACTAAGTTGCCAAGGCTGGGCTCAAACTTGTGATCCTCCTGCCTCAACCTCCCAGAGTGCTAGGATTACAGGCCAGCGTCACTGAGCTCAGCTTGCGACAGTTCATCTCATCATGTTTGAGTTTGTACTCACTTTTACAAAGGCAAAAAAATCACTTTAGAAGTTCGACAGTGAAAAGTCAGGCTTCCAGGTAAAACATACTTTCAAACATTAACTGTGATTCAGAGAAACACACTAGCTTACCCCTGGGTCACACTGGAAAACAGAGAAGACTAATCAAGAAGGGAGGTTTTAAGATCCCAATCTAGTACTACTGCCCCAGCTTTGCCAGTCAGCCAAGTTTTCATTATAACACATAGGGAATCTCATTTTCATGTAAGAGAGGGTTAAAGAGGGAACTAGACCTTGCGATGAAGCCACAAGATTTCCCCCCAGTGATGGAAAGCAATATGCCTAGCACATTCTCTGAAACGTTTCCTGCTCATTTGGTTTCGCAGGAAGTCCCACCCTTACTTTAAAACCATTGACCTGGCCAATTTCAGGTAAATGCTCAGTGATGCTCTGGCAGCCTCCAGCATGTCATCATCTTGTTCTATGAAGACTCTAGACAGCCATTCACACGGATTGCATCGTTGCAGAGCGGGCTGAAGGTGAGGCTTTAAGAAGGTCAGTAACTCAGACATGTACCTCTGTAAATCAACTTTGAAAAATGCAAATTTCAAAGTGTAGGTAACTGTTTATGAATACATAAATAATATCTCACTTAAATATAAATTTCTAGTGTCTAAAATACCTTAAAGTACATTACCATAATTCACACTGACTTAGCAATTATCTCTATTTCACAAATGAAAAACAGTGACTTACTAAAGAGCATTCACTTAAAATTTACAGCATAACACTTACTTGCTACAACTGCCAAATAATCAACTATAGTATGTCTGAGAACTAAATGTTCTATGATTTCTTCTCAATAGCATATACATAAATGTACACAAAACAAAGGTCCCTTTATTGGCTACCACAACTGTTACTTGAGAGAACAAATAATTAAGCAAAAGCATTTTTGCCTTCAAAATCACAGAAAAATGTTTTTGTTTAAAGTGTTAAATGAAAGCACTACTAATAAACAAAAATAAAAATGATTCTGAGGAGTTTTGATTACAGTTTTAAACTGAAATATACAACAGATGCCACCTAGTGTTGTAAACTGTAACTGTACAGAACTACAACTAATAAGTAGTTACTAAAAACTAAATGATACCTAAAGCTTAGTTCAACAAATAGCTGCTTACAATTGGAGGTTCTCATGCAACATGTACAGTGCTTGTTTAGGCATTACTATCTTTCTCAAGTGAAACAGAGGACTTATCTTCCCCAAAACCTACCATGAAAATCATACTTTACAAGGTATTTGAACTCTCAAGTTAAATATGCAACAATTCTTCACCAATATAATTTCTCACATATTAGTTTCAACTCAATTACCAATCATTAATAGTCTATATAAGTAGATATACTACTTCTATGAATGATTATATAATAAGATATTACAAATATTTGAACATACATTGACTTCTACTCCACTTTGAGATCACTAAGTGGTAACTTATTTTTTAAACCTGATTTATTTGTGCTACACACATGTTCATGAAATTCCAATTCTCTCTTTTTTAGGGGGGAGGCTTTTAATAAATTATAAATAGGATAATATGTATATTAAATTAATGGAATCTGTATTATTCCTGAGGTTTGAGAATTATGAATTGTTTTACTAAAGCAAATTAAATGATATTTACTTTGGATAAAAGAGGAGTTTGAAGAATTACCTTTCATTTCATTTGCTGAGGTACAATTTTGAAACTTGATTTCCAAGGATTTCATTATAACTAAGCTTGCAGCTCTGAGGATCACAAAATCTGGACCAGAGATATGCCCACATCCAGGCTGAACTTCAGTACCTCCGAAGTGGGAGGGTTTCCTGTGAGCAGACAACGTCTTCAACAGCTTGAGATTCATAGCTTGCAGAACAGTATGGGCTAAAGCCAACATGTCCGCATGTAAATGACGGTCTGGCGACACCACAGCAGTCACAGATCCACGACAGAGGTCTTCACCCACTTTACGGAGAAGGCACTTTTTGATAAGTATGATAAATTTCCTTTTGACGAAAGCCTGAATAGGCCAGGTAAGAACATCTAGCACATATGAAGGTTTCCAAAATAAAATCCTCTGGCTCCTGAAATGTAGATGCAAATAGATTCTGGAGGCTATTAGAATTTCAAGCAAGTCTATGAAACTTATCAAGCTATTTATTATGTTGGAAGGACTCTGGAAGTTTTCAAAATGCTGAGAAAACAAGGAATTGTAGAATGTTTCTAACGTGGAGTCAAAATGAGTCAGGAACTGCTTTAGAATTTCTGTAATAACAGAAAGAGTCATAAGCAACAGGAAAAAGAAAGGCCACTGAAACAGAAATTTGCAATTCAATATTTATAAACATCTCTTGAAGGATGAAAAATAGATTTAGAATATTTACCTCTAAAAAGAACAAATAATGATATACCGATCAACAGCTAATAACTATGGTTAACTCTGATTTTACAAATAAGAATAGTATCAACCCATGCAAAGAATATATAATGATAAAAAGCTTTCATTTTTTTCCTTATAGTCATTTTCTTTTAAAAGAAGTTACTTTCATTCAAAAAATATGAAGATATATTCTTTCGTTTATCATGCTTCAAGGGATGAGATGAGACATACAGTAAGTTTTATTCTTCATTATAAATACAAAGCCCCTTTGGAGCAAGATGACAACTGCGAACAATGCAATGTAATTCTTACCTCTTTTCTCTGCACATGTGCCTTTAAAGATTTCTTTTAGTACAACTGTGAGAGTCCACAGGCAATGTGTTACTTCATTGCTCTCAGAGTATTCAGAAAGACTTTTTTGACAAAAATCAATCCAGGAATTACTTAATGCTATCTGTGAGGAAACAAAAGAAGGTAATCATAATAGAATATTTTCTTTACAATTTTCAAATTATTTATTATACCCAATACAACTATACAAAACACTGCTTATTCCATTTAGGCAAACACCTAACAAAAGCATGATAAAGTTTATAAAACAAGAAGGAACAGAAGTACCCTAATACAGTTTAAGAAATTCAACATGTCATAGAAATAAAATATCAAAAGGAACATGAAACTGTTAGCAATGTTATTTATGGATGGTGGGACAATGATAAGTATTATTTTGTCCTTTTTGTCACTTTCTAAATATTTTATGACAAATAACATCTTTTATATTAAGAATGGTACTTTAAGAAACGATTATAGCAGGAGTCAACAGATGCTTAGACATTAATTTATTCAAAGAGAATAAATTAATTTTATATTTGTATTTTCATTATGCTGAGGACCATGTTCATTATTTATATCACCTGTGAAAATGGGTGCGGTCTCAGGTAGAGGTGCCTAGTTTTGGGGCAGCTGGGGATAGAGTCTACCTACTGACTTGAGACTATAAAGTAGGTATTACTGTTTGGATCTGAAGTGTCTCCCAAAAGCCTCACATCCCTATGGATACTACAGGACCTTGCTGTCCATAGGATCTGGCTGTAAGGGGTAGATGCTTGGGGCCTGGCCTGGAGGGGTGTGTGCTGGTTCCACACTGCCTCTCTCCCCCACCACCCCCCCCCCCCACCCCACAACTTGGCTCTGTTCTGCTGTGCCATGAGGAACTCTCTCCTTGGCTCCAGACCCAGACCTACCATGTGATTCTACCCCTTCCAGCTACCTACCTGTGAAAAAAACTGTGACCTTCTGAAACTGTGAGCAAATATTAATCTTTCTTCCCTCAAGTTGAGAAAGTTGGGCTTTCTGTCCCAGCAATGAAAAGTAACTAAGACAATATGGATTCTCTTCAGCGAAATCTACTTCTTCTGTTAAGAATTCAACTTATTATGAGTTACAATTTATTATGAGCAAAACTATAATCCTTGACAAAAGTTACCATAGTTATTTCATTCTTAACTGTTTCCTGGATTCACATGTTACTATATGAGTAAGTATTTTATTAACACAAACATACACAGGTATAAAATCAAATGTCAAAGAGTAAGTTTAAAGATACCATAAAATAAATAACATAATTTGGTTACTTAACTTACCTTTTCTTTCAATTGAAAATATAAAAGCCATGCAAGGCACTTGGTGGCCATATGAGACAACAATTTATCTGAATTTTGGAACATGCAGATCTATAGTAAGACAAATAGATTTAATCACCACTGTTGAAATGTTCAGAATCTTACTTTAAATATTTAATTTTTAAAAAATATTTGAGGATAAGAAAAATAGCTTACCAATTTAGAATCAATTTCAGCTGTGTGTAAAAGAATTTTAATTATCTCTCTGTATTTCTCCTTTGTATGAACCTCGGCTTCCACAGACAATATCTTGGTTACCATCGCTTGGATCACGGTTAACTGAAGGAGGTTCATCTCTCGAATACCACTCATCTGAGAGTTCTTCTTCCCACATTCCTCTGCTTCAAGAATTGCCATCTCTCTCGCAGCGGGTGGCCAGTGTTTGCCCTGCACTCCATCTGTATTTGGGCATTCTAAGGAATGGGTTTCAAGGGACTCTTGATCTGAAAGTGCTGGGCTGAGATAAAGGATGTAATCATGGCTGTCATTTTCAAGTGTGCCTCCAAGAAGAACCTTCTTGTACAACTGATCTAAAACTTCACAGAAAGTATTCATTTTGATTTGCAAACTCTATATTAGAAGGCTGATAACTTGAACCAATAAACACTGATATCTTAGAAATGTGATGAATTTCTAGGATGTTTCTTCAGTGAAGCCTGAAATGAAAAAAAAAAAATGATTTAAAACTCATGAGTGTTATACACATATCATGAGGGCAAAGACAATGGTTTCCACTTAATCACTGTCTTAAACTAAATGTAGTGTTAATTACTAAATTCCTAAAACGGAAAGTTGTAATAAGTTATTTTAGAATAATAATGTATGCTTTCCATACCGATTTAAGAGCATAAAGTTACTTGTAACTTTATCAGAGTAGAAATGTTAGCTTTCCTCCTCTACCATCTTTCTTTTCTTTTTCTTTTTTTCTTTTCTTTTGTTTTGGAAACAGGCTCTCATTCTGTAGTCCAGGCTGACTCTGAACTCACTATGTAGCCCAGACTGGCCTTGGACTCATGACAATCTACCTGTCACAGCCTCCCGAGTGCTGGGATTACAGGTATGTGGGGGAATTAAACTCAGGTACTGAGTACTTGGTTGCTAGGCGAGCACTTTAACCACTGAGCTATTCCTCCAGCCTAACATTTTTCAATAGTATGCCACAATTTCTCTCTAGGCACTACTAACATTTCGAGCCAGATAATTCTGTAGTGGGAGAGATATCTTGGGCACTGGAATGTTAAGCAGCACTCCTGTCCTCTTTCCTCGACATGCCAAAGCACAGGGCCTCACTCACCAAACTGTGACAACCAAAAGTCTGCAGACTTGTCAAACATCCTTGGCTTGGTGAAGGGTAAACTTTCCCACTTCAAGCACACTGGGTTTAATCAAACTCATTAACCTTTACCTCCAATCTAAAGACGAGACTCTGAAGTTGGATTACTATTAATATACAGTCAAATTATATTAGAGCTATTGCTGATTAAGTTCCAACTTAAAATTATACAATAATAGCGAGAACCCTTGGTCATCACTTATATCACACACTCCCCCCCCCCCACACACAAAATACCACCCCCAGAAAAAGACAAGCTACAAAGAAAAAGCAATCCAAACATGAGCAAATTGAACCTGTAACTTGTAACTGAATGTACACTCAGATATTCTGATTGCCCCAGACACCTCTGATGTGGTAGAGACCAGGGAGAGGGGTGATGAGGAAACGGAACAGACATTTAGGGTCAGTTTTAAAGCAGAGAATGGGCTGTTGGTTGGTGGATCAGTCTCAGAGGAAGCATGTAGCTGTAAAGGCACGGTATGAGCAGATTCCTCATGAGTCTTTGCATAGAAAATGGGGCTCTGGGAATGAACCGACTCTAGGTGGGTTCGGCTCTTTTCATTGCTCTTGTGCTACTTTATATTTTTTAACTATTAATAATTGGTAGTAGTGCAACTAATTCTTGTCTAAGGACATGTAAGTAATTGTATGGTAGAGAGGCAACCCTCCCTTCAGTAGGAAAAGCCAACTTTGCTTCTATTTGTAAACATTCTAACACTCTTTTATTCCATATAAATTCCTCCTTCTCTTAACTTCTTGAAATGGATTGTGACATCTGCCTGATTGCTTGACAACTTATAATACCTAACAAGACATAAATAGTTGTGTTATTGTTTAGGAAAGACAAAAAAGATTTATCTGTTCACTATGGACACTTTTTTTCCTAACATTTTCAACTCAAGGTTGTTGAGTCTACAAACATGGAACCTGAAGACACTGAGGGCTGACTGAATTCCCTTTATTTTCTCCATACACAAACTATTTGAATTTTGCATTCTATGTCAAACAGAACTATGTGCCTTACTATAAAAATAATAGATTTTCCACCCAGCTTCACATAAAATTGGTACATTAGACATAAGTACTAGATTTTATTGAGTGCCTATTGTATATCTAAGTGAATCTCTAAGTAAGTTCTACAACCTTATGAGGTGGCACACAATTATCACACCCATTTTACACATTGAAAACTGGAACACAGAGAGGTTAGGTTACAAAGCTAGTTAAGTGGCAGAGTTAAGACTTGAAACCAGGAAGTCTTCTAATATCATAAATTTGTGGAGGCACTCTGCTGCCCCCAAAGCCCAGGTCAACAGACGAATAGAGGACCTCAGATATATTTCTTAAATATAAGCAGAACTCATGTAGCCTAATCTCTGACCTTTGACTCTCCCAAGAGACCGAAGAACTGAATACCAATCTTCAGAATCATGTTCCCATGCTGCACAAAACCTAAAACCAAGAAAGTCAATGACTGGGCAAGTTCTCAATGCAAAGCCAGGTTAATTTTTTCAAAAGATAGTGAGCAACTGAAGGTTGAAATGTTAATAAGGATATCCATTTGACTCAAGTTTTTACAGTGAATTACTTTTAGTAGCTACAACAAAGCCAAGCTACCAAATAATCCTATTTTGTTATCAGCTTGTCGATAGTTTAAAACCATTATGAATAAATGACAGAGATCATGATTTTGCTTCATTTAAAATAATTTAAATAATCTACAAAAATATTAACAACTCAAAATGGGCCATGGCCATAAAACTCAAAATTAAGCTTTTGGGAGAAAATCTCCAGAATCTAAGGGTAGGCAAAGAGTTGTTAGTCTTAACTCCAAAAATATAATCAATAAATATAAAAGTGGTATACCACAACTCAACAAATCGAAGCTTTAGTTCTGCAAGAAAAATCGTATTAAGACAATGAAAATAATGAGATAAAATACCATATATGCAAACCACGTATCTGACAAAGCACTAGTGTGCACAACAAGTAAAGAACTCTCAAAACTAAACATTTAATAATAATCATATGAGGGCCAGGCATGGTAGCATATGTCTGTAATTCCAGCTATCTGGGAGGCTGAGGCAGAAAAATCACAAATTCCTGGCTACCTGGGCAACTTAGTGAGATATTGTCCCAAAATAAAAAATGGGGATGTAGCTCAGTGGTGGAGTACTCCTGGGTTTTATCCCCAGCAGTACACACACAGACTAACAATAATAACAAATCAATTTAAAAACGGGTAAGAGACATGAACAGACATTTTGCTGAAGAGGATATAGCAATGGCAAATAAATACATGAAGGATGTTCAACCACATCAGCTAAGAGGAAAATGCAAATTACACCCACAGAGAAATACCATTACCAGTACAGCTAAAGTAAAAATTAATAACACCACATACTGATAAGTAAACGGAAAAACTAGATTCCTCTTACATTGCTGGTAGGAATGTAAAATTATACAGGTATTTTGGAAGATGGTTTGGCAGTTTCTTAAAAACTAAACATACATGATTACACATGTGGCATTTATTTCAGAAAATGAGCTATTTATTATGGACACGACATCCTTCACTGGGTGAGGATGTAAACAACCTACAGCACTTTCATAGGCAGAATATCTCTCCGTAATAAAAAGGAAGGAGTTATTGATACACGTAGCAGTGTAGCTGGTTCTCAAGACAACTATATTGAGGAAGGTAAAGCCAATTTCAATGGGCAGAGTTAGGAAGGTCAGCAGGAGGCTCTTAGAAAAGGGTAATTAGTAGGGGACTCATTAACCTATATGCCAACATTACTCAGAATGAAGTATACATTCAGATAAACAAATATAAGTTAAATGAGAAATCTGACTGAGATTGGCGGATTTTGCAGATGTCAAGATCCTGGCTTTAATACTTTCCTATAGTTTTATAAAATGTTACCATTGGAGGAAACCAGGTAAAGGCTACACAGTATCTCTCTGTATTATTTTTTTATATCTGCTTATACACCTATAGTTACTTAAAAGTACAAAGTTTAGTTAATAAAATAGTAATTTCAGCTATTGGCATTAGTCTTTTTGATTCCCAGAATATGCATAAGATTTCATTTGAGAACATATTAGAATTTTGCCTTAAAAATTCTCTAGACCAAAAACTAAGCAGAATGGTATCAAAAATGTTTTTAAAATATTATGTTTAACTCTAAGTTTATTGTATTAGAAACTATTCCTCATCACTTAATTCTAAAATCGTCAAACTGCTAGCAATTTAACTTTTTATGTGAAATAAAAGCTATCACTACATCTTTCCTAGTTTCAATTTGGAAAACAGAAAAATATTTATTTTCAAGGTTGATATTATTAAAAGTAAAAAACAAACTAACAACAATACTCCTTTTCATAAATTGTCAAATGCATACAGTATGTTAACAGACTCAGAATTGGGCCTCGGCCTAATTCAACAACAGATTCAAATCTGATCACAGCCCAAGAAGCTACTTAATCCAAAAGATATGATATTTTTGGCAGAAGCTAAGGCACTCCAAACAAAGTCTGTCTTCCAGGATTTTGGTTCCCTATTCCATCGAGATAGCATTAACTTTGTCACAAAGAATAAAACAGGTCTGGTTTCACTGGCACAACATGCTCTGGTATCTCCCTTCCCTGGCTAGTTTCACTTTTCACCTTTTTCAGGGCCCCAACAGGCTCCACCAGCCATCAGGGACAGCTGGAGAGTGGGGGTGGGGGGGGGGGAGGATGGGGATGAGGGTGGGGAGGTGTACTTACTATGTAGTGAGATTCTTGATGGAGTGCTGTACTATTACCTGATAATTTTCTTACAGCATTGGTGCTAAAACTTTGGATTCTACCAGCATCCATTTAAGGGATGTAAAAACAGACAGCAAGGCTGACTCTACCCAAGGTGTTTCAGGTATGACAGTTCTGAGGTGATGCTGGAGAGTTTGTTTCTTGAACAAATTATCATATTTTTGCTAAGACACCAAGAATTTAAATTCTGTCAACTGTTTGCATACATTTTCTTCCTATTAAGGTGTTGTTCTAGAATTCTAATAATGCTAAGATTTTTTAAATTTTATTTATTTTAGAATGAAGGAAAAGGTTGGCAATTCAGTTACAGATAAAACAGTATTTAAAAAATGTTTTCCTGTTAAAGTGGTACAGTCCTAAGAGCCTGGCATCTGAAGTCAAATGGTTCCACTATATATCAGAGCCACAAAGGAAGAAAACTACCCTTTAAGATTCAGGTACCTTCAGTATTCAAGGGTTACAACAACGGTACTCAGCGCACAGATGTGAGGAAGGTTAAATTTTCAAAAAAATCACTAGTGTTTCTATAGTATCTGTCCAGAAACTCCTTATTTTACATTTTATGTATGCTGTAACCTGTTCGTAAAAAAATAAATACCATAGCTCATTTGAAAAAAGATAGCCCCTTCTTTTCATGTTTTATAAGTGAGCAGTTACTAGATTCTTCCAGTAAGCACCAGGTAGAATATGGAATCTCTGAAAGGGGGCGGCAGCTCATGATCTCAAAGATGGGAGGCAGTGTACAGATTGATGCTGGGCATTAGAGTCCTAGTTTTGGCTAAGGATGCTGGGGATGTAGCTTAGAGGTAGTGTTTGCCTAGCACACATGAGGCCTGGGGTTTGATGTTCAGTACCCCATACGCCCAAATCACAATTTTAGTGCCAGAAGAAATCTTGGAAGTGACTGTAGGCCAGCGTCCTTAAATGCTAGCATTAGAATTCCCTGGGAAGCCAGTTAGAGCATTGATAGCTGGGTGAGTCTCCAAAGATTCTAACTTCAGAAGTCTGGGAACATAGTAGAATTGGACCAGAGAGTGCAATTTAACAATCAGTGATCAACCTGCTCGATTTTACTGATGAGGAATATGAGCTTCTCAGGTTTCTATCACAGTATGCTACCAAGTACATTTTTAAAAATGGAAAACTGCTACTCTATTGATACAAAATTGAAACTTTTCTATTCTTTTAGTTGCAAAAAAAGATAACTCTACATTTTAAGTGGTCCTTCACAATAAAATCTTTTCATTGAAGAGTTTTTCTACTCATTTCTCTTTACCACTTCATGCCCAGTCCCCTCTCTGCTGGACTCCTTAGGCCTCCAGCAGCAGGGCAGTTCATGGAATGTCTACATAAAAGACACTATTCAGATTTTACTAAACTTCCACATTCTCTACACAAAGAGAAGACTTGGTTTTCAGTTGATTAAAAATAAAAGTTACTTTACTTACCCACTAGAACACCTGACACCTACAACTTATGGGAGAGAAGATTTATGTTAGCTGTCTCAGAAGGTCTCACACAGTCTGTGTGCGTGTCTGGCAAAGGTCCCAAGCATAGTCAGTGAACAGCTCTAAATGCAGGCAGACAGAAAGCCAAGTGAGTAAAGGCCAGAGCCTTTTCTAGGAAATGCTGCAACAATGCTTCTTCTTGCTTCTTTTACTCAGCTTTAAGCTGACAGTTGGCCCCCACACCCGCAGGGGGAAGCCCCTCCCTGATTTCCGGGCTGACAAGTCAATAACACACACCAGAAAGCTCTGTCCTCGGTCCCCCAGGCCATTCCCCATTTTCAACAAGTTAACACTATCCCTGCAGGTCAAAACCCAGTCACCTGCCCCTTCCAACCAGGTCTCATCTCCCAATACAAATGGCTCCACAGGTATCCCGAGACATTCAAATACGTGATACTTTTGGCAGACATTCCAGATGCAAACCGTAACATGTACCTCAAGTAGCAGGATGTCAATACTCCTTGAACAGAGTTACCTTAAAAGCTCCTTCCTGCTTCTGAACCCTGACACAGTGCTGTTCCCTTTGAAAGACAAGCTCCTTCACTTGTCCTTTTACTTACATGTCACTTTCTACAAGGCCATGCCAGGCCTCGCTTCGTGTGATGATCCCACTCTTCCAGCACGAGCACTGCACCTCACAAAACAGGTCCCAAGTGTACCACAGAGCTATGTCTTATTTTTCTCCCTTGCTAGACTGTGAGGTCCCTGCCAGTGGTCTGCTGGCTCCATCCTTTTATCCCCAGCTCCCAGCTGTCCCACTGTTACAAAAGAGGCACTTATATTTACTGAACCAATTTCTAACCTAAGATAAACTGTCTAAAATATATGACGGCAAGTGTATGTCTAAAGCAATTCTAAAATTCATCACAAAGTTTTTATGTATGTATTTATCTTCCTGACACTGGAGGCTGAAGAGCCTCATGCATACCAGGCAAGCACTCTTAACACAGGGCTTTATTCCCACACCCAAAGTATCAATGCTCTTTTGACGTCAAAAACATTTTGTAAATACCCTGAATACTGTTTTTTTTTTTTAATTTAAAGATGCTGGAGATCAAAACCAGGCCCTTGTATACACTAGGAAAGTATTCTACACAGAGCTATATTCCCAGCCCCTACTGTCATGTAATTCCTAAATTCTAAATTTTCACTTAAAATAAAAATTTCATGTCAGAATATTGCAAATATTCCACAACAGGAATTCAGTGCTGGGGTCATTTAGTCTTTATGGTACTGTATGCCTGACAACAATAAGCTGAACAGAAGGGCACAAGATGAAGCCCTATGTTAAAATGGTAAAGTGTCAAGAAAATATCTGAAATTATGTGGACAAGAGCTACAAAGAAGTCAAAGGCTACCAGTCAACTTCCTTTCTTTCAGGATTCTTTTTGCTGGAATAGTGGATATAGAAAGTCTACATAGTCCCTCCTCCTCTTCAACTAGCTACCAGTGAAAAGGTAGGCCCAGAGACAGAGGATGGGACGTCTCTCCACTGCGTGTGTTCACGCTGACCCTAGTCACTACACTCAGGTCCTCCAGTCCCAGAATGATATCTACGGTCACTGAGGATAAACTGCTCATTACCCATACTACTAAGTGCGTTAAGGACCAGGATATAGCCTCATGGGTACTGGTCCTTGACAAAGGTCACATGCAGCAATCAGTGGAACATCAGAAACAATCCTTGAGCCCTTGACTCCCTGGAGACCAACAAAGAACTGTTGTACTGGCGCTTGTACATTTTTCCAATGGTAGTCTCTTTTTTTTCCTCAAGGAATAAACTCAGTTGTAACTAGGTCAAGGTTTTATAAATTAAACTTCATAAATATTTATCCTGAATTATTTCACTTATATGTTGTAACCTCAGTGCTTCCATTCTTGCAAATCTGATATTACCTAAATGAATGATGTCTTTAAAAACACAATCAATAATAACTCATAAAAACACCCCATAATCTAGCACTGGAGTAGCTTGGTAACAGAGCACTTGTTAGCATGCACATGGCCTTAAGTTCATCCCCAGCGCTGTACAACAAAACAAAACAAAAATTTTTAAAATATCACATAAAATTCTTCAATCTAAATGCTATTTAAATCAATGAAAATTATAATTAAGAATTACCAAATTTGATAGCAAAAATTCAATGAAAAGAATTTAGGATTATCTAGTAGAACATGAAATTCTGAAAATATATTCTTCAGTTAAGCCAACTCTATTTCTTAGTCATTTGAAAAGATTAACCATTACATAAGGTTTTCAGTTAAACAAACAAAACAAAACAAAATATGGTTGAGTTGGTAATTAGGAACCAAGTCACTGACCAGGCCCATCACCAAGAAGCTCTAAATCTTTTATCTCTTGGATGAAAAAGCATTTAGCAAACACACTTAACTGCTGTGTTGAACTGCTTGAAGATAATACGTTTTCCATAACTACCTATTCATTCACTTGTCTTCCTCCCCCTTACTTCTTGGAGTTCAAAACTGCCTCATTTTATAACTAGTAAATGTTCTAAATGTTTTGCAACTTTCAAGTTACATGTGATCTATTAAAATTAACAAAATTTCCATAAATTTAAAGATCTAATAGGATTTTATTGTGCTTCATGAACTGTATCTCTATATAAAGATTTAGAAAAGCTGTCTCAATAAGCTGAATGACAGCAGTGGGTTTTACAGGCAGAAAGGAAAAGGCGCAGTGTCCCTTTCACAGTTATTTTCCTCCTCACTTTAAAACAGCGGGCATATCCATACTAAGCTGGCTCAGGCACATGGGGCCCCATTTGATTCATAGCTGGGAATCTCCTGGAGACTTTTTTTTTAAATTGGCTATTTCAAAGTTCTGTTTGATTACTGGTCCCTAGTGTGACTGACTCCATTCTGTCAGTTGTCTGCCCAGCCTACTACAGCAGTTAGTTCACAACAATGGACTCCTGTACATAAAGCACTACTTTTAATCTCCATCTTCCCCACTGGATCACTGCGAGGAATATTCAAAAATCACTGAACGAGTTGATTCCCAAAGCCTTTGGAAACTCTGAGATTCCATAACCTTAAACGTACTGAAGTCACAACACCGAGTTCAAGGTTCCCACAAAGGTACTTTCCTGGGAATTACTTGAGGTGTAATTTCTTTAGTAAAAATGTAGAAACTAAGTCTAAAAATCATAGCAAAAGTATTTACTTGATGTATTAAAAGACGAAGAGAATGTACAGAGACACAGGTAGATAGGACAGTGTGAGCCTGTGATTTCAGCCTCTTAGAAGGCTGACGTGAGGCCAGTCTGAGAAATGTGGAAAGACTGTCTCAAAAGGAAACAAAATGAAGGTGGTAGTTAGATTAAAGATGAGATATTCAAGGTGTTTTTTCAAAATTCCTGAAGCATTATATTGTTTTTAAAATACACCATGGAAAAATCATGGTGGAGCTGAGACATCACAAGTTAATAAAATACCATTCAATAGTTGTTGAATATGACTGGTTTCTAATTGCAATTCAGTTACCTGTCTTAAGGAGAGCTGGAAATTTAGAAATTTAAAGTTATGAAGTATGACTGTTGAAAATAACAAAATAACAGCTGATTTAAAAATTGAAAAATGATTAACCAAAAATATGTGGTACACTTCAAGATGTTTTTTTAGGAAGAATTCTCTTATTTTAAATAGAGTGTCACTGTTCCAGACTCTTTGAAAACTCTCTTTTGGAACAGCATATAGAGTCTAGTAAACATTTTTTGAATATATAACTATATTTTCTAGATAACTTGATTTGTAGAAAACAGACAGAAATTAAGAAAGACTTCTGTGATCTGAAACCCAGATGTTACTGCAACAAAACTTGGTTTTCTAATCTTAAGGAAATAACAAAAGACTTATGAATCTGTATTTTTCTGAATAGCCTTACACAGACATCAGAAAGAAAACTTTGTAACTTACCAGATGTGTATATTAATTCAATTGTTAACTTACAATGTTCAAGTGTCTTCTCTACATGCATGGAAGTTCTGACTTTAAAACGTACCACTTTATTTCAAAACAAATAACAGCTATAATTCCCCCACAATGGCATAGAGGGTCCTGCCACCATCTGCAGTGGGATTTACACTTACTACCCCTTACTCGTCTGGCTTCTGCTACACTGGTTTTCTTTCTTCCATTCTTGTAAACTGCAAAGCTTATTCCATCATCGAGCTCCGCACTTTTGATTCATTCTACCTGCAAATTTCTTTCCCCAAGTGTTGGCATGGCTAGCTCTGTGCCCTGCAGACAGCTACTCAAACATTACTCTTTCATAGAAAGTTCTGGCTACCTGAAATAGCCCATCATGGCCTAGTGTCGCATTCGATCCCATTACTCTGCTTAATCTTCTTCGCACAACCGGACTCTAGTCGTTTTCTGTTTGACTTTTCCTTGACAAAATGAAAGCACAAGTAACTGCGTTTCTTTTGCTCACTGTTGCCTCGCCAGCGATAACAAGTGTCTGGCGGCCCAGTAAACACCGGCTCGGTGAGTAAACACACTTAACACGTTTTCATACGCCCATCTCACTTTTTTCACACTTCCCCGTTCCCTTCATTCCACGAAGATCGTTGTCTTTGCGGAAAATCCCTTAATCGAGAGTGCGCTCTTCCGTTATGCGAAGCATCCCCATCCTGGTAGCTACCTGGTCTCAGAGACAGACGCACCAAGGACATGGCACCCGAGTCTACCAAGCGCTGAGGAAAGATGGCGAGACCGAGCACCCTTCCCTCGCTTCCCGGGACAGCCGCTGGCCCAGCTCCCCGCACACACGCTGCTTCCAAGCAAGCGCTCGCCCGCGGTTACCTGTCTGGGAGAGGCCTCGGGACACTCTGCCCCGGAACCACCATTCTCCTTCAGAGCTGCCCCCTCGGGGCCACCGTACCGAATGGTGATTCTAGCTGGTCCCTCCCCCCGCAAGCGCAAAGGCCGCGTTCGAGGGTACCGTGTCTCTTAGCAACCGCTTGGAGTCCCTCCGCCAGAGGCGGAACCTCGGAAGCCACCCCGGGAAGCAGAGGGGGAAGTGAATACGTCCAATCAGAGACGAGTCCCAGCCCCGACCGACACGCCTCCTTTAACTGTCGCGAACCCGCGGGCAGCTTTACGGCAGGCGAGAGGAGAGGGCTAGTAGGGTAAGGAGGAGAGAAGGAAGAAACCAACCAACCCCGTCGCCCCCACATCCCGCCCCCCGCCCACTTCGGAGCTGGTTTACGGCTCCGGGCTCAGGCTTCAGGGTGGCCACTGATTGGCTGCTGAAGGCTTGGTCCCATCCCAGTGACCCCGAAGTGCTGAAGGGAGGGGGGTGGGGGTGGCCCAGTGCAAAGTGCATCCAGAAAGCCCCCAGTCGGGAGACCCCGCTTCTGGCACTTCAGACCCTTGAAGACCCGGGACCTCGCCGTCCGGAGACACCCCGGGTCTCTCCTTAGCTGGAAGCCTCCGGGCCGGAGCGCGGCAGCCCCCCGCTCGGAGCTCCCGGACTGGGACTATCCGCCGCCCCCCCCCCCGCCCCCAACTCGCGCCGGGACCTCCTCCCTGCGCCCCTGCCCGAGGCTGTCCCGGCCGCCGGGACCCCCGTCCCGGCCTCCTCGGCTGTCTGGATGCTCTCCCGGATGGGGCTCTGAAGCATCGGGGAGGATCGGGAACACCCGTGTCCGGCCCTGCCTGGGCTGTTTCTTCAATGGAGAAGTTGGTGAGTGTGGAGGAGGCTGAAAGGAGGAGGAAGAGCAGTCGCTGAGGAGACAGGTGAAGTCAGTTACCTTCCCAGGGGGAGAGGGGGCCGCCTGGAGGGGGAACCGTCGCTTCCCCCCCCCCCCCCCCCCCCCCCCCCCCCCCCCCCCCCCCCCCCCCCCCCCCCCCCCCCCCGCTCTCCAGCCCTTCCCCTCGCCCCTTCCTCAGAGCCCTCGGTTCCTGGCCTCAGGGCTACACTGCACCGCTCACTGGCTTCTGTTTTCCAGGTCTGAGCTGGCTGGGGGACACTGGAGAGCAAGAAGGGGTCTGTCCACGCTCCAGAGCAGCAGCAGCTCCTCGGAGTGCCCCTGACCAGCATCCTTCAGAAAGGTAACAAGCCCGCGTCCCCTCCCTGTGGTTTATTCTTGGCCCCTACCTCGTTAAGTTGGTCGGTTACGATTGCACCCTTTTCTAGCACCCTAGTTTCTTAGAAAATAGAAAAACACTGCCCGTGTCCGAGCTTTAATATTTTATTAACTTCCCTGCGCAAGAATTGTATTTTCTCTTCTGTTTAATGTGTTTCCATATTTTGCATTATCTTGACACATTGTGTCAGGTACTCTGCGGAGACTTTGACACTTTTGTAGCTTCCTCACTCCCCTCTTCTTTATTCTCCTAGGAATTTCTCAATTTCATATTAATTGCTTGTTAATTCTGAATGGCTCTGGCTTTTAACTAAACCACAATTTACTGTTTTCCTCAGTACTTGTATCACCTTATCTCTGCCTTCATCAGAAAATCTTTGGCGTTAATCCGACAATGGTCTGGTAGGCGAAGGTAAATGATTCAGTGGCTTGAAATTTATGAGTTTCAGAAAATAATTTGGTTTCAAGTAAAAAGTGAGTTTGTTTATCTTAGGAGTTCAAACACTATGAAACCAGTATTATCTCCAAAAACACTTAGTTTGTAAGTAACTCTTTGGGCTTTTGTATATAACAAATACCGGAGGATGGGCATGGAATTGTTAAAAAGTAATAATATTTATTACACTATACCTACTGTAGACCAGTTTATTAAAAATTACACAAACCAGGGTTGCTGACATCCCAGCAGCCTGGAGAGGCTGACGTGGAACGATTGTAAATTCAAGCCTCACCACAATTTAGTGATTTAGCTAGACCCTTAAAAAAAAATAAAAGCTGGTAATCATGTGCCACACCTGTAACCTAGTACTCTGAGAAGCCAGGGCTGGAGTATATTTTAAAGTTGGGCCTGTTTTGGACAATTTAGCAAGATAATATCTCAACATATAAATTTTTTTAAAAAGCTTGGGATATAAGCTCAGTGTAATGGCAGTGTATTCAGTCCTCAGTACTGCAAAGTAAAATAAAATATAAAATAAAAACTTCATGCAATGACTTGTTAGTAGTCGTTGACAGTCAAGAATTGAAAAAGAGTAATATTTGGTGTGTTTAGATATCTGAGACTTAGTTTTGATACTTTTAACAAATAAGTTTTATCATCTCAAAATTTTCTAGGTTGGGCTGGAGGAAGGGCCCAGTGGTTAAAGTGCTTGCCTAGCAAGTGCTAAGTCAAGTGCTAAGTACCTGAGTTTGATTCCCCAGCAGCACATGAACTGGGCATGGTGGTGCATGCCTGTAATCCCAGCACTCGGGAGGCTGAGGCAGGAGGATTTCCATGAATCCAAAGCCAGCCTGGGCTCCGTAGTGAGTTCAGGACCAGCCTAGATTACAGAGTGAGACTCTCAAAAGATACTAAATAAAAGAAAAAGAATTTGCTAGGTTGATACTCAAAGATTTGCTTGGTTGATCTTATTCATGTGATCACCTTTCTTATTTGCTTATTTTTTTGTCACTGCCTTGAAAATGTACTAAAAGTAAATTTAGGACGTTGATATAATTTTTAAGGAGGGATACGATCCCAGAAATTAGACAAAAGTTAATACAGAAATTGACCAAGTGAACGATTTTATTTTTTAACATCCTCTAACAAAAGTATAAAATGACTTGTTAACCTCAGAGTTATTTCAATACCTGAGGTTGTTTCAGTTTTTTTTTTTTTTAATAAAAACGACTTCATGACATAGCAGGCGAGTTTTTGTTTTTGTTTTGACTAGTGTGTATAGTGTATATTTTAATCATCCTCTTCTCTAATAAGTGCCCCTGTAAAAGAATTTTTTATGTACTGTGTTCCACTGGAATTCTTACTTTCAACAGAAATTGATATCTTTTCTGATTCTACTAATTATCCAGACATAGCTAAAGGTATATGTAAGGGGACCTGAGGTTTTTAATACTTTTGAGATCTGGAACTGGACACTAAAGGTAGAGTGTATCCTGAATGGGATTTAGATTCAGAATCTACCAGTGAGTATTCCAGGGTGAAAATTCAGGGCAGCCTTTTACATGGGAATCAAAGTTATTTGATTGTTTCAGTACAGGCTAGGCAGAAATAAAAACTATAAAGTTAAAGCTAGTTTTTATTATTTAAATATGGAGGTCACCAGACAGTTACTTAGTGATTATTTTAGGACTTCAAAAAAATGCTAAAATATTTGAGGTGTGTTTTGAGAATCAAAATGAAGCATGTGTTCTTTTCAAGACTTCTTGGTCAAGTTTTTTTTTTCCTGCTTTATATTTAACTCTAGGTTGTTTTCATATCTGAGGGGTATTTTCACCTGAGATAATGGGGGAGGGGACTCTGTCACTAATTAGACAGGCATATAAAGGGAGAACTTTACCCCTGGTTTCCAGCCAGTTAATTTTAATTGCTTAAATAATATAAAGGACCTGTTTAGCTTTTAATGAATTTTTTTAGTGATTATGGAATATATAAATATTGTATACTTATGTTGTTCCTAATATCATGATTAAGAAAATTTGGTCTAGGTTAGGCCAAACATTTAAGATATTTAACTTGGATATTTACTTATTAACATGCTCAGTAAGGTCGTTTATATTTTTCAGTCTTACAGTCAACTTCATGTCAATTCTGCTGCCACTCACATTGTGTTGAGGGGTAGATTTATCTATTTGGTAACCAAATGTAGGTTTATAATCACAGAATAATTGATTTTAATTGAAACTATTCAGTGATATAGCTATAATATATTAAAACCAGTAGTTTATATTCAAAATTATTTAATATTGTGATATATCGTATTTTTTTCACATTTAACTTTGATGACATAGAGATACACATTATTCTTAAAAAGCTTACATTCAGGGGCTAGAGGAATATCACAGTGGTTAGAGTGCTTACCTAGCAAGCTCAAGGCCTTGAGTTTGATTCTCCAGTATCAAGTAAGCCAGGAATGGTATATATACCTGTAATCCCAGTATTTGGAAGGCTGAGGCAGGAAGATATCTGGGAGTTTGTGGCCAGTTTGGACTATAGAGTGAGATCCTGTCTTAAACCAAAAACATTGAAAGCCAGATATAGTTTCCTTTATCTGATATCTGACTTTCAGCCTTTAATTTTATTTTCGACTGAATCTAGTCCATAATTGCACAGGTTGTCTCTTACAAGCTTTCTAGGCACTGGCATGAGGCTGCCGAGGTTATATTGGCTTGCCTGGTTAATAGAATAATATTGACAAGACCACCTCATTTATAATACTTGTGATTTAAGCTTTGAATTAAAGTTTTAGGTCTGAATAAATTCATTTTCAGATTTCTAGTGTCACCTTCACTTCATGAAAATTATTATTTTCTGGAACTCATATGAGTCCTGCGTAAGTTGTGTGTGATAATAAGTCTTTGTTTTTTGGTAATCCCGCGGTGTGGAGGAAATAGTACTATTACGTATTTAGGAACATAAATACTATGCTATGTTGAGCAATACTAAAATAACACTTCTGCTTAATTTTGGGTTGGAGTCTCCTGATCACATAAGCAGTGCTAGCCTGGGTGTCACTGTGCATCTCGGCCACGTTTGATTGGGCCTTGTAATGATTTTATTTCCTTACCAGCCTGTATCTTTACTTACTTTGCAAGGAAATGCTTATTTCTTTTTTTATAGCAAGCTATTATTTTGTTTCTAAATTGTGTGAAAGCAAAAAGCACAGTAATTCTAATTTGTATCACTTAGTCAAAAGATTTGTAGACTTTTAGCAAAAGTAATATGCAAAAAGCCATTAATGTCTTTTATGATAAGGGAGGTGGGAGGAATGGGGTCAAAGTTGGTAAAGGCTATATAATTTAGGACAGGTCATAGACTTGTTTTATGGTCATTTTATATTTAACTATTCTATCAGTAACAATTTTCTTTTAATTATTTAAAGCAAGAAGTTTTGGTTGGTTGTTGTATGCCTTTTTTTTTCCAGCTGTAATCTAGAATGGAATTTTTAAAGATTGTGCCCCTAGAGCAACTAGTTCCTCAGTCTACAACTTATCATTAAGGCAGCTTTACATTGAATAGGTATTATTTTGAAAATTGTCTCCTTCACCATATTCTTTTATTTTATAGGTGACTCTCACGAGCAGTCAAGTTTTAAAACTTGCATTCTCCAAAGGAAAATAGGCTAATAAACGTTTTCCTCATTGTCACCTGTGAACCTCATCAGTGGTTTTTAATAGACTTCTTTACCAGTGCCTATAGTATTCATAAGTTTTTCTCTTTGTATGTACATAAGTAGCTGTACTCTCCTATGTGCAGCTCTTGTAAAGTAATACCAGGAGGAAATTAATCATTTGTCTGGTACTTTGGACTCTTGGGATATTTTGGTAATAAATCATTGTCTTTCATAATTAAAAATGGTGCAGCTATCAGGGATCATGTGTATATGACATGGGTTTGTGTGTTTTTCCCTGTGAAGACTGATGTACCAGATATCTGTGAGGAGTGCCTTTTTAGTTTGAATCGGTATTTATGATGCTTGTTACTATTGAAAGGGTAGTTATGACTTCCCTAGGGTTTAAAAATTGAATATGCAGAACTCTTATTAAAATGCCACCCCAAAGCCAGTGTCCGTGGCCAAAGCCTGGCGTGGTGTTCAGCACACACCAGGCATTCCATAGATGAGTAAAGGAGCTTGTATGGAAAACTCTTAAATTGCTATTATTGTTCAGCATCTTTCTTGTGGGAAGAAATAAACTTCATCCTTTAACACCCAGGCTTTTCCTGATATTATTAGTAAGTCCTATTCATGTTGTCCTCAACTCCCAGCTCTTATGTACCCTTCCCCATCATGTCAAGCCTCCCTTTATGAAAGTGGTGATGGGTATTTGGAGACAAGCAAGTCACAGAGGTTATTCTCATAGGCTTGTAATCATGCTGGTCATTTCCATGTCTCCTGGGAGGCCAGGGGTGGTGAAGTCAGGTGGAACAAGGTGTCTGGTGATGCTCATTCTTAGCATATGAGTGTTGCTTGTGTGAAAAATGCTTGCAGGTTTTATGTGGAAATCTGTGAGGCCCTTCCTTGGCGATACTGACTTATATATTTAAAATATATTTTCTTTCACATTTAGAAAAACTGTAAATATAATACAAAGTTCTCATTCTTGGCAGCCAATTTCTTTTGTTTATGTCTTATGTTATTATATGACACCTCCTTGTGGGAGGGCTGTCTACACAGACTATGTGGAATCTGAACAGAAATTTGATTCTCTCCCCTTTATTCAGTCACTTCTTTATATGAATATGAACTTAATGACTTTTTTATACTTTGGGTTATAATCCAGTGCTATCTAAAATACTACTTTCCTCCATTTTTTCCATTTTGGTCATTGAGAGCTCTTAAAGTTACTCCATTTGTCCCTGAGTCATACCCATCATCGTGTTTTTCTTTGAGCTCTTTCATACTTTCTGATTCTCTAAGATGGTCTGGGCTCATTTTGTGTATTTCCTGCTCCAGTCTTAAAAATCAGCCATTTCTGTAAGGCTTTGCTCTGTATTGTTTATACTTTGCCTTGTGGGAGTTGTTCTGAACATGTCTACCTCATCTATTTAAAAATAATGGAGCTTTAAATCAAATTTTGTTTTGAAGTACAGGTTGACGGTCTTTGCCTTCCTTGGAAAAGTGTGACAAGGAACAGTAGGATGTGGAAAAAAGCAAAAAGTAGAAGTGGAATATACTAATTAAGATTGGTTGAAAAGTCTCACGTGCAGCCAGTAGCATGTTCAACTGATACATTTTTCCTGCAGTATGTCACATTGCCAGGTGGCATGTCCTTTCCTTATCTGAAGATTCTAGTGACAGAGGGCTTGGCACCAGGGGAAGGGATGTCTGTTCTCCCAATACATAATTCCTTGAGTGGCTCTGTTGTGATATATGGAGGTCACATTGTGTGTGTCTTTAACATTGATGAAATTTGTGGAGCCTAGGATTCAGTTGACATGGAGAGAAATCCCTTTTATTCATAGAGAGTTTTTTTTCTAGAATTCATATAGAGAAGCTAGCAAAACTATGGCTAATGTTTTACCTAGCTTGGTGAAAACGTGGAAGAATAACAAGCTCAACATTATTGACTTTATGCCGTTAGGGCATATAATGAACTAGCATCTAAAGATGGGATTTCCTTATATTTGTCATAAATTCTATTTTGTCCTCTTCCATCTACTATAGTCAGCATGCATGTGTTCTGTTAGTCCTGTTTAGAAAGAACAGGTAACTGATGGCTTCTGTTAAAAAGTAATTCAAATGGAGCAAATCTGAAGATGAATTGTCAGTAGAGAAAAAAGAAGCACCGTGCTTACATCTAAATTCCAAACATTTGATTTATTATTTCGTATACTACCTTCCAAAAAACTACATTTTAGGATGAAGTTCTGAAAATAAATAATATTTGGTATCACTTTGGGGGTACTTTAAGTAACAAGATCATTTTCTCTGAGAGTTGATCTGAGTTCTTCCTCTCTAGATTTATTGGAAAGTGCCAGAATTTAGACTCATCAGAGAATAGACTACACAAGGAGCTTTGATTCTTAATAATTTTAAGGAATTTTCCAATGATTACTATTTGGTTTGCTTTTAGGTTAAGAAGGCTTTTCTGCTCTGCAGCCTGGGCGTACTTGGAATCCTCTTCCCATGATGCCGGATATACACAATGGTTGTTAGGCAGTCCATATCCCAGGAGAAGGGACACTCTGCTGTAAGGTGAGGTGACTCAGGGTTATTAGTCATCTGGGTTGTTTTGGGGGGAACCCAGTTAGCTTTTACATTTTACCTTGAAATCACTAATGTTGAGGGCGGATGGTATAGCTTGGTGGTGTGTGCATGCTTAGCATGCACCAGGCCCAGATTTGATTCCTTAACATCAAAAAATTTTTTAAAAAATAAAAATAGTAGTAAAAATTTTTAAATAAATAAAGAAGCCAATGCATACTAAGTTACGGTACTCACTAAAAGAAAATCTGGTTTGTTTTCATATTGTTTCAGTCTTTCTCTTGCATAGCAAACCTCTTATAAGTGCCAAAATACCTCAATTTAAAACATTTTATAAGAGGTGATGTTTTGGTCATACAATAGTAGTTTTCAGTCCTTCCAATGGTCTTTAGCAGTTTCTCTAAAAACACTGAGAGAATAAGCAAAAACCTATTCAGAAAGGATTTTTTTCTCCTTAAAATTTCTAAGACAAGAGGCTTGATTTCAGTGAAGTAATTAAGAGTAGAGATGGGGAAATGTTTTTTATTAAGAGAAGGAGTTGTCAAGAAGTCTCTCATTTCCCAGTTTTCTCTGATGAAATGGCTGTTTTTAGCACTAGCTGGTTTTTTAAGTTATGTCACTGAATTGTGATACATATGGGCATGCAATAAAATACTTGTACCCATAAGCTGTGGTGGTTCAACCTGTTAGGCTTTATTTATCTATGTACAGTTTGTAACAAGGAATTTTATACAATGAATTACTACCAGTAGAAAGACTATCCTGAGATGTCTAACCTACTTATGAAAACGAAATGTCTTCAAAGGGCTTGATCACATAATTTTTTTACTTTTATTTTTAGAAATGGAAGCTACTAATTAAGAAATGACTGATCTATTTTTTCAGGTTAGCTCAGTTTGAGTGTGTTCTAGAAGCTTTTTAGTTTAGGTTTCTTGTATACTTACCAGCATAAAAGCACACTAAAAATTTTTCTTGTACACACATAAGACGAAATCTTTCATCATCCCTGTTTGCATTAAGAGATCTCACTTTCTTTTGAGTCTGAGTATATACTTTCTTTTATGGCATTCCTGAGATTGTGGGATTTCTCTTTTCCTTAAGGTAATTTTATTATGTGATTAATCAACCGATTACTTACATTTTTAGAGTTTTAAAGTATGACATGCTCTTGCTACTTTAAATATTTATAAAGTAAAGCTTGTGGGAAATCAGAAATTAGGGAAATATTAGAAGATGTGGCAGATAAAGATGGGTAGTAAGTCATACATCAAATAACCTGAAGTGGGAAACACTGGTAGAAAAAGACAGAAATAGACAAAAAAAAAAAAAAAGGTGGATTTAGTTCCAATAATTTACTCTAGCTTGCTTGCTTAACCCAGCCTACTTCATCCCCTAACCTTCATACCTTGGGCTAAACATAAAACTTGTAGAGAACCAGCCTGAAGGTTGTTGCTCGCTCTCTCTCTCTCTCTCTCTCTCTCTCTCTCTCTCTCTCTCTCTCTGTGTGTGTGTGTGTGTGTGTGTGTGTGTGTGTGTCCATGTGTCTGTACATGTATGCATACTAGGATTCGAACTAAGGCATCATGTGTGCTAGCACTCTGCTTTGGCGATTCATATCCTCAGCCTGAAGCCCAAGGCAGTTTTACTTTTTTCTCGTTTCCTTTTCTGCTCCTCACAAGTAAATGTCTTTAGTCTTTGTGCTATATGGATTGCCCGTCTGATAGTCCTATTTACTAAATGATTGGCCATAGAGTTCTTGGGTAGTTTGTAATGCAACTCTCCATGGTGCAGCACTTATGTAAATCTAACGCTTAAGACAGGTACTAGTCGGGCGTCTCTGATGTTTCCCGTTTTTTAACCGCGCACTACTACCTTCCATTTTACCTAAAATAATACTGTTATGTTCATAGGTTGTTTTTAGTTTTCAAAAGGCTCTACAGAATGTTTCCTGTACTGAGAATTCAGGGGTTTGTGTCTGGTGTTCCCTTAGAAATTATTTATAATCTTAATGAAATTACTAAAAATAGTCTAACAGGTGCATGTTGACCAGTAGTATGAACTGTGATTACCTAGGTTTACTGATTTAGCATATGGACAATTCTGTAATGATTAATGGATACAGTATCAAGAGTTACTTCTGATTCCTTTGTGTGTTCCACCTTTCCCGAAAGGCTGATCCCTGTGACCTGATGAACCCTTGGTAAAAAAGTGGACTCAGCTAGGATGTTACACCACCATTGTCGACGGAATCCTGAACTTCAGGAAGAATTGCAGATTCAGGCTGCGGTGGCTGCCGGGGATGTCCACACAGTACGGAAAATGTTAGAGCAAGGCTATTCTCCAAATGGCCGAGATGCTAACGGCTGGACCTTGCTTCACTTCTCTGCAGCCAGAGGAAAAGAAAGATGTGTTCGAGTGTTTCTGGAACATGGAGGTAAGTTTACCAGAAACGAAATTTCTTTACCAAGAGAATCTTGAAATGAAGTCAAGTTAAAGTGTGTGTGTGTGTGTGTGTGTGTGTGTGTGTGTGTGTGTGTGATTTTTAAATGCTTTTTTGTTAATATTCAACACTTTTCTCCTTTTTTCCTTTGTAAAGATCTCATGAAAAATCTTTGTTTCATTTAAAACCAGACTGTTTAAAAGACCAGCTTGGTGGGTTAGAGCACTTGCCTAACAAGCCCAAAGCTCTGAGTTCAATTCCCTAGCACCACGTAAGCTGGACATGATGGTGCATACCTGTAATCCTAGCACTCAGGAGGCTGAGGGAGGAGTATTGATGTCAGTTGCAGCAGAGCCTGGTTAACATAGAGTTTTCAGAATCAGCCTGGACTATAGAGTGAAACCCTGCAATCCGCCCCCCACCCCAAATTAATTTGGTGAATGGGCCTTGCCCCCTTACATATACAGCCAGATCATTTTAAGTGAGCAACTCTCTTGGTCTGTCTAGTTACTTTTTTCAAAAACAGAAGTTTATAGCATGTATCTCAGCATTGCCCAAGTTTCCCATTAGTAGTTGCTCAAACACAGAGTCTTACCATAGGTCTCTGGCAACTTCTTGGCCCTGATAAGACCTTAGATTTTTGATTTTACCTTTCTTTTTATTTTGGAAACCTTTTTGAAAAATTAGTGTTTTAGAGCATTACCTTTGCCAATCTGTTCTTAGTTTCCAGGTACCCAACAAAATTGGTTATCTGAGATCTAGTTCTATATAAATATATGTAATTAGAAGCCATATTTGGCATTTTGTATTTTTGTTTAAAAAACTATCCATTTCCATAAGGTTTTTAAATTAATAATTATCCAAAGCTTAAACACTTTTTTCCCCCATTGAATGCCAACTACTTTCTTAAAGATGGGTTATACAAGTGTTTTCATTTTTACTTACGTTGTCCATATAGGTAATGATATAAAGCTGTTTGGCTGGGACTTAAGTTACGCTCATGCCATTATAGGGCCCAGTAGTTCATTAGCAATGATTTAGTTTCAGTCATACTTTGTTTCAAGACTAGCCAAACTTGCTTGTATTCTGAAATGCAGGAAAAATGTTAGAAGTCCCACAGCTCTCATGAGGATTGTGTGAATGATGTGATATATTAATACAAAGTCTGTGAGCATGGACTAATTGGAAGAGGAGGCTAAACCTGAGACTAGGAGTAGCCACCTGCCTCAGGGGCCCTACAATTGGAATTCTATGCCTGAAATGCTTGATTGTTAGCATGACCCAGAACTTTGCTAGCCTGTGCCTTCTTTATAGCTGTCTTCCACATCATGTCACCTTACAACTTGGAAACCTTCCTTCTTAAGTAAATGAAGGGGAAAAGGTAAGCAAAATGGTAGGGAAAAGATCCGAAAAAAGTAAGAGGTGGGTGTCGGATCAGAACACTTAAAATATTGGCAGTGCCTTGTAAAATTAAGACCAAGATTAGAGCTCACAGTTTTATTCCACGTAGTTCTATGACCTTAAACTTTCACATCTTCACTTGAAAAAACATTAAAATGTTCAACTATGTGGGTAAAGTCTTTTAGATATAAATATGACACATTATCACATAAATAAATCTAAAGTCCCTTTTGACCAGCCCCTATCTTTGTTTGTCTGCCTGCCACTGCCCAGAAATAACCACTGGTATCAGTTTGGTTTTATTTTCATCCTTGTAGGTCATTTCTTGGTACTATGTAATGAAATCATACAAATTGTGTTGTAGTGTATTGTGTGTAGTTTTTTAAGCATAAAAAATGCGCTGTTTTACTAATCCGTAGCACTTTTTTTTACCAAATTACATGACTTAAAACTATTTTTAGTATCAGAGATTTGTTGTAATATAAAAGCAGCCATAAATGATATGTACTAATTGTGGCTGTGTTTCAGTAATACTTTATTTATATAAAAAAAAAAAAACCTGGGAAACGGAGAAAAGCCATTGATGGAGCCACATTTACTGAACTCTGTTTTTTTTTCTCTGTTTCTGTGTGTGTGTGTGTGTGTGTGTGTGTGTGTGTGTGTGTGAATTTTAATAGTTTTATTGATGCAACTGATAGGAGCTGAAGGTGTAGTTTAGTGGTAGAGCACATGCCTAATATGTGCAGCACCCTGAATTCAATCCCAGGTACCACACGCACGCACTCTCTCTCTCTCTCTCTCTCTCTCTCTCTCTCTCTCACAAATCAGTAGATATAATTCCTGTTCTATACAGTTCACTCACTCATTTAAAGTGTACCATTTGATGGCTTTTAGTATACTCATAGAGTTGGGCCTCCATCACCATAGTCAGTTTTAGAATTCTGTCATTACTCCAAAACAAAACCTCACATAAGCTCTATATTAATATATACCAATTCATGATATTCTTTTCAATGTGTTATTTTTGATATGAATACACTATCCTTTGTTTAACTGTTCTTTTATTTTTTTTTTTTGAGAAAGGATGACATTTCCTTACCAGAAGACTTTAGTTTTTAAGAAGATAATGCATTTTTACATGGTCAAAACCAAATAAAGATACTAAGCCTGCTCATTGCGGAGTACCCAGTACCTCATTCTCCTTCCAAGAGGCTTTTAGTTTCTCTGGTTTCTGTTTTTCCTGTACAAATACTGGGTGAGAGAAACATGAGTATTTTTCCATCCTTTACCTCTGGTCTGCTCCCCTTTGTAATATTCTGTTTTGCATTTTGATTTTTGTTGCATAATAGATTGGTGATGGCTTCTTGTCAGAGTACAACTCTGATTCCATTGTATGGATGTAATTTATTTATATTAAACTCCTCCTATTGTTGGACATTTTACTTATTTCATTTTTCAGCTAGAAAGTATTACAGAGAATCTCCATGCCATATTGTGTTTTTAAATGGATATTGACGCGTTGTACCCCAAAGAGACATTTGTCTCTCTGTCCTTGCTGACCTGATGGGAGCGTGCCCATTCTCCTGCGTCTTCCGGAAGTATTCCTTTGTGACTGACTTGCCTTTTTCCTTTCCTCCAAAAATGACATAATGAAAAACAAACATTACAAAATTGAACTTTCTTTCTCTGACTATTGATTTGTAGGAATTGCTTATATTCGTTCCTTTGTTAGTTACATACTGCAACATCTTCCCATAGTTTGTAGTTTTCTTACATTCTTAATGTTCCTTTTGTTGTTGAACAGAAACCTACATTTTAGTGTGAGGGAAGAGTATTTTTGGTTTTGCTCTTTTTTTTCCTTACAGTTTATGCTTTTTGTTAGGATATATGCCACAGGGTCGTTCTTCACCCTATATTTCCTTCTAAAAATTCATGACATTTGGGTCATTAATCTGCCCAGAATTTGTTTCTATGTGTTGTTGGAGGTGGCACAGGTACTGTTGCACCTTTCTCACCATGAAAAACACTTAAGTTGTCCCTTTGTTCCTCATTGTGATACACTGTGGGGTCAAATATAAGGTTTTCATATGAATGAGGTTCTACTTCTGAGTTCTTGTTTAGTATCCTAGGGTCAATAAAATAATATTTAAATTACTTTTACCCTGTAGCAAGTTTTGGTAGTTTTTTACACCAAAAAGGAAAAAAAAAAAAAACATTTTGGAGAGGTCCCTCCCTATTCTTACATTGGTTGTATTACTGCTTACTTTACCGTGATAGAATAAGAGATTCAGAGAGTGTTTTTCCAGGTGTATTATAAGCTACTTTCAAAAAATTAGCAGGAGTGGAAACTCCCTGTCTCCTCCTCCTCACGGCTGTTCATGATTCTCAGGCATGTTCTATACTTACTGCAGTTCTGGCTCTGGTCTCGGGACCAGTGCGTCCCCCTACTGGCTCACCCTGACCCCTTTTAACAGAGCTTGTAGACATTGCAGCACAGCCCCGACTGCTGCCCACACTCCTTTGCCTAGGATTGCGATGCCAGAATTCTGCAGATCATTATGAGTGCCTTTTTCCTGGCCCCTGATAAGACCAGTTGCTGAATCGTAATGATTTTGCCTTACATATCGCTTAACATCTTTGTACTTCTTTTCACTGGAGGCACTTTCCACCCTCCCACAAAGTAATCTTTTTCTTACCAGGACTGTTGCATTGGTCTCCTCCAACCTCACATCCATTGTTGCCCCTTTTTCGCAGGCCAGTCTCCAAGTAATATGATGAATTATGTCTCTTCTAGAAATCCCATCAGTGGCTTCCCACTTCCCTGGGGATACTATCCCAAGGCCTTGCTGTGTTATATACACATGGATGACTCCTCTTACCTTCGCCAAGTCCCTCCTGTGACCTGCACATCCCATCTGCCCTGCCTTTGTAGCTGCAGCTCTGAACAGCAGCCCTGCCTTGTCGCAGTTGCTTTTGCCAGTAACTTGCTTTAGCCCCCAGCCCTGTGTTCGTGCCTGTTTACTCTCAGATTTTCCCTGCCTCCTTCTTAGAGAAACATTTTACGTCCCTATTAATGGGCACTCCTGCTCTCTGTAGGATGTTACCCCTCTGATGCATGCCTTGTTTCTTGGATCTGTTTATCGTCACACTCATCACACGCATAATGAATTATTTTAGAGTTTTCTGTTCAGTGTCTGTATCTAGTGTGGCAAACATCCATTGCATGGGTCATATGGGGCCTACAAACTTATGTGTTTTAGCCCAGACAAGCCAATTGTCACATTAGAGATGGTTCAGTTGTACAATAATTAATTATTTTACCAAATATAGCAGGCTAATTTTAAGCTAATTTTGTATGGCCTGTGAATGATGTCAAAAATAATCCAAGTAATTATTGAAAGATAAAAGATTCCCTCCCAAGGTATCTATCTCCAGTTAATCTGAAGCTTCTTGAGGTTAGTACCTGTATGTAAGGCTAGAGACCATATCTGTGTTGTTCCCAGTGAGAAAAAAAAAAGAAAACTAACACCAGTTATCTAAGGTAATTTTCTCCAAGCCTTGTGCAGCAGTCCCTAGACTTTATGTCACCAAGGACCAGTTTTGAAGAAGACAGTTTTTTCATGGCAGAGGGGAATGGTTTCATGATGATTGAACTGTATTAGATTTATTGTGTTTTTTATTTTTAATTTTTTACATTGTAATATATAACAAAAAATTTCAAATTAACAATTGAAATACATCAACTCAACTTTTTATGCACTTTATAACTTACAGGGTTTTGATATGAATCTGCAGAAGTGGACTTATTGTGTTCTTTGTGTAATTGAACCTCTTTGCTAGTGTTAATCTGTATTTAGAGCTGCTCCTCAGTGGTAGCATCACCACCTCAAGATCCTCAGGAATTAAATTCTTTTTAAGAAGGATACAACCTAGATCTCTCACATATGCAGTTCATAGTAGAGCTCATGCTCCTGTGAGAGCTAATGCCACCACTCATCTGACAGGATGTGGAGCCCAGGCATCCACACCAGAGATGGGGAACAGCTGTAAACACGGGTGAACCTTTGCGTACTCTTGCTATGCCTGGTACCCATCAGTGGCCAGGGACCGGGGGCCCTGTGTGGCAATAAGACTGATCTTTACTTTTATTAAAAAGTTTTGGCTGAAAATGGGCCATCCTATGTGGGATTTGAAAGCTGCCTGGATTCATTGTATTTGCTTTTTTTCAAAATCACAAAATAAGGAAAAATGAGTGAAAAAGCATCTAAGCAATGAATTCACTTTTTATTCTGTCTTCCCCTTCCCCTTTTTAACTTATTTTCCCTTTTTCTCCTGCTGTGTGTGTGTGTGTGTGTGTGTGTGTGTGTGAGAGAGAGAGAGAGAGAGAGAGAGAGAGAGAGAGAGATCATAGACAAATGAGGTGGCCTTTCATCATAGGCATTTATCTAATATATTTGTTCAGAAAATATTCATTGTGGCCCTAATATATGCTAGGCCCTGAATTAGGCACCAAGATGGAGAAATAAGCAAGGATGATGATAGTCTTCTGTCATTTCGTAGTTCAGTGAATGGCTGGGTTCACACCAACGTTTTATGTATGCTGCATTCTTTACCACCACTCTGAGGGCAATAAGTTACTGATTTTGGCACTGAAAACAGTGAGCCACAGAAGAATAAGTAATTTTCCCAAGGCCCTTTGCCTCAGTAACAATATCGCTGAGTTTCAAGTAGTGGTCTAACCATGATTCTGTATTGTCTGAAAGAAAACTAGGCAGTTACCTCAGAGCGAATGAAATGCAGTGTATAATAGGGCCCTGTCTGTGTGCTGGGGAAGGGGTGGGGCTGGGGATGGCAGGGAGGATTTCCAGAGAACGCAAGGCTGAGTGAAGATTTTGAAAGGTCTGTAGGGCAGGCGTGGAAAGCTAGAGGGATAGAGTTGTAAAGTTATTCCAAACACATGGGGCAGTAAACAAGAAAGGTTGAAGGAGAGGACAAGTGTGTTTGGTTTTAGAAACTGAAAGGCTGAGAGTGACTGGAGCATATCCAGTGCTTTATTCCAGAGACATTGATAAGCCTTCAAATCATTTGATGGAAGGTTGAGATGGTGTGCAGACCTGAGATTCCAGCACTGTGGGTGGATCCAAGGCAGTAGGATTGCAAGTGTGAGCCCCACCTAGGCCTCTGAGCAGCTTACTGAGGCCCTGTCTCAACATAAAAAGTAAAAAGATCTGGGGATGTAGTACAGTACACAGGCCCTGGGTTTAGTCTCATGTACTACAATCTCTTTTCTCTCCCTGCCTGCCTGCCTGCCTGCCTGCCTGCCTGCCTGCCTGCCTGCCTGCCTGCTTGCCTACCTGCTTGTCTGTCTGTCTGTCTATCTATCTGTCTATCTATCTATCTATCTGTCTATCTATCTATGTCGATCTTGATGGAGAGAAATGAGCGAAGTGAATTGGTGTTGTAGAAATATTTTCTGATTACAGTATGAGCACATGCAGTACTTAAGAAGAGCAGGTAAGATTTGAAATGCAACTGAGAGTAATACCGAATACCTGAGGTTTTGGCTTGAAGGTTAGGAAGAAATCAATTGCCAGCTGTTGAAATGATAAATATTGGCAGAACAGTGCAGGAAAGCTAGCTAGATGCAGTTTTGTTTTTGAGACAGGGTCTCACCTTGTAATCCAGCCTGGTTCTGAACTCACTAGGTAAACCACACTAGCCTCAGTCTCACAACACTCCTCCTGCCTCAGTCTCCCAAGTGCTGGAATGAGGGGGTTATAGGCATGTGCCACCATGCCCAGCTTCAGATGCAGTTTAAGGATTGGATGTAGATATTTGACATAAGCCACTCATATAACTAAATTTTTTATCTGAAGAATAGTAAAGGATCAGGTTTTACCAAATTAAAATTTGAATGCTTGCAAAGTAAAACCAGTGAGGAGAGGTCACACTGGTACCAAGGCTCTGCACTAAGGCCCAATAACTAGGAGTCCCAAAGAGTGATTGGAGCTACTCCTGGTGGGCATCAGCTCTCCTGCTGCTGTGGGAAAAACCCCGTTTTATTGAAGAACTGAGCAAGTTTGAGTTGAGTAACTGGTACTGTCAATATTTCAAAAGGGTAAAACAACGAGACTTTTGCTAGTTCAGTATAGGCCTAAGCTGTCCATGGCATGGGAGGCTATTTAGATTTATTCAGTTAAATAAAAGTCTATTACAAGGGTGGGATTTTTAAGAACCCCTTGTTATCTTATCATATCATATATCTTATTATCAAGTTTGAATCTTTCTAAAAATTTCAAGACCATTCTGGGCATTTTGAAATGAAAAGGCCATATCTTACTGCATTTATTCATCTTTAAGTTGAGCATTTTTGCAAATTGGACTAGAGGGCTTTAACTAAAACTAGAAGTGCATAGGGCATATTCCCTGAGAAACCTGAAAAAAGCGTCCAGGTCTCCTCTCAATAAACTACTTAGAAATACTCTTGGTGGAACATGTGGAAACACAGATCACTCTCACGCACTCCATGTCTCCCAGTCATGGTGGCCACTTAGAGCAGAAGTCTTGGTATAAGTGTGACCTCTCCTCACTTGTTTTATTTTACAAAGAAGGAAGGTAAGAACTAGTTTTAGCTTTTCAGAAATGGAAGTTTTTATAAATGATAATGCCAAATGTAGTAAATGATAATGATAATGCCAAATGTAGTAAAACAGGCTCATTGATTAGAATTTGTGAAAATACTTTTAGAAAGCAATTTGGTCGTACAGAGCCTTGAAAGCAGTATCTAGCAAATTTGCTTGTCTATTAATTTAAATTTAATTAGTAACTTAAATGAAGTTTTATTAATTTAGAAAAAGGGCATAGTCTTAAAAGCAGGGAATATTGTATATAAAAATGTCATCTATCATTATCTCTGTTTTCAAAATGGAGGCATTCTCAGAGCCTAAATATGGAGGAAAGTTAAGTAATCAGAATATGATTACAACTATATATAGATATACTTTTTTAATGCATATAAAAACTGAAAGTCTGCCATCACAGTTGATACTACTAGACAATGTAGATTTCTTTTTCTTTTTGCCTTTATACCTTTGAGTAGTTCTAACACAAATATCATAAATATATTCCTTTCATTTGATCTTTTAAAAGATAACAGCATAGAACAAGACTTAACAAAACTGCCATTTGGCTTGTATAAAGATGTAGTATGTGTGACATTGCAATACAGTAAGAAGGAAAAGGGAGAGAGGATATATTAAAAGTTTTGGTGTACTATTAGAATTAAGCCAAGGTAAAAATAGGAATGAACAGAGAAGTTATGGTAATTGAAATTTTGCAAATGATAGAGAAAACTGATGGAACTAAAAACCCAAAAACTTATTATTTGAAAAGATCAATGAAATTAACTCTTTGTCTAGACTGATGAAGAAAACAGAAAAGATATAAGTAATTTCATGTTGGGAAAAAGACATTATAATAACAGATCCTGTAGACATCAAAAAGAGAAGATAGACCATGTACAAACAGATTCCTTTAAAGGCACAAATTGGCAAAACTGACCTGAAGGAAAACTAGAACAATTTAGTAGCCATGTATTGATTTTAAAAATTTAGTTCATAGCTAAAATATTAAATTTTAACTCCCATAGAACAACAAAATTAAAAGCTTTTAGGAATATAATGAAAGATTTGTACAACTTAAACACTGAAACATTTCTGGGGGAAGTTAAACAATACCTAAATAAAAATTTTTTTGAATTCATGTTCATTTTTTGAAGAATCAATATTGTTTGGATCATTTGGGGCAATTGCTATCTTTGGAGTCAGAGGCATTCCAGTCAAAATGTTAGGAGGCTTGTTTGAAGAGGTTGATTCTAAAGTGTTTTACCCAATATAATTTAAAGAGAGTTGGAGGACTTACTGCCATCTGCTACCAGAATTTATTACAAAGTTACAATATTTAAGACAGTCTAGTATTGGTACATATGGAAAGATTTTTAGATTAATGAAATAGAGTTTAGCAGTACTATACTTAAGTGGTAAGTTGATTTTCAGTAAAGGTGCCAGGGTAAATTTTTTAGGAAAAGGGGCTTTTTTTTTTTTTTTTTTTTTTTTTTTTTTTTTTTTTTTTTTTTTTTTTTTTTTTTTTTTTTTTTTTTGCAGCTTCTCCTGAAAAAAGTAGATAACTATATGGAAGAAAACAGACTTTAACCTTAGCTTACACTACACATAAAAATTAACTAGCCTAATCATTGGCCTAATCGTAACAGTCAAAATTGCAAAATTACTAGAAGAAATCAGAACATAGTTTTGAGATTATGTTGGTCAAAAATTTCTTAAACATGACACAAAAAAACCCATGAGCAAATAAAAAATGATAATGAAGTAAGTCAGACTTTTAAAATTTTCTCTTGAAAACACATAGTATAAAAAATGAAAATGTAAGCTACTTGGAGAAACTATCTACAAAACATACCTGAGAAAAGGCTTATTTCCAAAATATGTAAATCATTTTTACAACTCAGTAATGAGATATCTAAATAAAAATGGGTGAGGTAAACAATTTATAAAAAATACGAAAAAGCCCAATGTTACTGATTTCTGGGAAATTAGTAGTTCAGTAAGCCACGATTTCACACTCCAGAGTGGTTATAATTAATTGTAGTGATGATGCCACTGTGTGGAACTATTGGAACTCATTTTTACTCCCCAGTGCAAATTTAAAATGTGGAATGGTAATTGAAACTTGAAAACCAAGAGTTTGCCTGGTTATTTTTTTTTTTATCAAGTGTGCATTTAACATGTGACCCAGTAGTTCTTTTATATTTATGTACCCAATTGAAATAAAAATATTCACATGCACACTTACATATCAGTATGCACAGTACCATCATTTAAATGATCTCATATTGGAAATAATCCACATGTCCATATTCTTACAAATGTGTAAAATTTGTTTACAGAATACTATTAAACAATGCAAAAAAATGAATTGTTGATGTAATAACATGGATGAATTTCAAAAATATGCTAGTAAGCCAAATACAGAAGTTCCCATATGATTATATTTGTATGAAATTCCAGAAAAGACAAAACTTCACTTGTATTGACCAGCAGTTTTGCCTGGGTTCCATTATCTTGGCAGAAAATTAACTGTAATTGGACCTGATGGAGTTTTTTGAGGAGATGGATGTGTTCTGTATTTTGACAGTGGAATTCTAATTGTGACCTGCATACAACTGCAAGATCTCATTGACCAGTACCAAAATGAGTCAGTTTAATTCAATAGATCTGTTAGAAAAAAAAGATATACATCATAGAGAATACTTCTTTGCTTTCATTTTTGTTTTTGTATGCATTAAATTTTTCCTTTAGTTTTAAGTGGATTTGTTGAGATTATACTAATTATTTAAAATAGTTCTCCGGGGGGGGGGGGGAAATACTTGTTAAAAGGACAAAATAATAATTTTGGTGGGCCACTAAATTACAGTTTTCAAAGAAGCGTTCTTGGTAAAGGGACATTTAAGCAGGCCTAGATCAAACAAGTAAATTCAATAACGAATATCCATGTTCTTTACACATTTCTTACTGAATTTCTATCTAAGTGTGTTATAGTTTCTTTTTTTTTTCTTTCTTTCAACAAGTGCGATTTTTTTTCTTTTCTTACTGCATTGGCTAATCCTAACCCAAATTAAGTTCTGTTTGCATCGTCTTCATTTGCCTACAACTTCTGATTTTGTTATTTTCTTGAGGACAATATACAATATATGTGTTGTTGCCCTGCAGTTCTGCAGTCTGTGCTGGGTTCCCATGGTGCAGTCAGTTAATTCATAGGAATGATTTTCACTGAGGCCAATCAGATCATTGCTGTGTGTGCCCATCTGTATTTTTTTATTAGCTCAGTATAGCACCACAATGTAAGTAGCACCTAAAAAAGACCTGTAATGGAAACTAGAGATGCAAGTGCAATTTTAAGGAACACAAATATAATTTAATATCAATAGAGCAAATATAAGGTGCTAATAAGGATACTGGTTGGCACCTTCACAGGCACCCTTGGGTGATGGTAGGTAGAGTGAAAAATAAATTTCACTCAGATCAAGAGGAAAAGCCTAGAAATAGTTGCTTGGCCTAGTAAAGATTAGAAATGGCATCTTGGGAAGATGTATTGTTCTGTTTACATGGGAGGGAATCAGCTCTAATGCGTGTCTTCACTTTTCCTCAACTTTAGATAAGCAGAGTATGTGAAACAGATTGAGTGATTCAAGAGCTCAGTATATCATCTGCCAGTGTAAAATATTACTGGTCCGTGTTTGTTCTGTGCCAGTAGATGGCAGCAAAATCTTTTGCTAAACTCTTTCTTGTCTTTAAAGTCACTTAGTAAATTGGTACTATACACACACATATATTTATTTAGTTAAGACCAATACAGTTGTAATCCCTTCATTTTCTCTAAACAGTTAAAAAATGATACTACCATCATGTACTGTGACTTTGTGTTAAATGTTTTTAGAAATTCAAATGGTATCACCTTAAAAAGACTTTTTGTAATTTTTAACAGCTTTTTCTTAACTGAAATTTTTACTCCCCAAGGTATCATTAATATTTTAACATATAATTTTCTGCCTCATGGACTTTTTAAAGAGAACCCAGCTGTTACAATATGTTCTAGAATTAACATTTTACTAAACAATATGTGTTTAATCACATAAGTTGGGAAGCATTTTTGTGTGAAAAGACACTATTTTTTTTCTCTTTCATAAACCAAAAATTAAGGGAGACTTTCAGAAAAAGAAAGCATCTTAATTCTAGTCATTAGATCTGACCAATTTACCATCTGTTGAATCGCTGACTTTCAGGAAGTGAGTGGCCTTCTTAGTGTGGAGACTATAGATACCTTACCTTCGGCTTAATGAGAAAGCTGGGGTTGGTGAAATTCTTGCCTCCCTCCCCAAAATAAGACAACTTAGGAGAGTTTTTGAAAAGTGTTTTTTTAAAATATAATTTCATAAACATTGTGTAACAATGCTGAGCTTTTTCCCAATTTTTCACATAATATGCAGCTAAATTCTTGTAGCCTCTTGAGACCTTGTAAACCAAGAAATAAGTTCCATGCTTTATTTTATGCAGTCATGATTTATCAAGATCACTTAACATGTATCTTCCATGCTTTGGGATTTTTACAGACCACAAAAAACTATTATTTTTAAATCTAATACACTCTAAAACAACAGTCTGCCAGACCATATACATCCGTAATCCAGAGCAGCAGATGTTGCTACACATGCTTCTCTTTAAGACCAAGAAGCAGCATAAGAGAAAACTAAAACAAAAATTTCAAAACAAAAGAGAAGCATGTAATAATACAGAGGTGAGTGAGTTGAGTAGCCAACGGCAGTTGGTTAAATTAGCCAAGACGGGATGTGGTGAGCTGAACTCTGTTTTTGGTGTATCTCTTTTAAAACACTTTGTAAGTCTTTCTCCTTCCATTAACCCAGGCTTGATAACTCCACTAAAATTAATTTCCTATTGAAATTAGATTCCATTTAAACTAAGGAAGAAAAGTACTTTGTGTTCTTTGTAGTGTCTTATCCCTTCACGTTTGGTTTGAGGATAGGCCAGAATTGGCATGCTGTGCCACAGTAGAGTGCCTTGTTTTGTCTTAGAGTGGCTAATGTTTTCATTTTGGTTTTAACTCTAGCTGACCCCACAGTGAAGGACTTAATTGGAGGCTTCACTGCTCTACATTACGCAGCCATGCATGGCCGGGCCCGGATTGCGCGTCTCATGTTGGAATCTGAGTACAGGAGTGACATTATTAATGCGAAAAGCAACGACGGCTGGACTCCCCTCCACGTGGCTGCTCACTACGGTAGGGACTCATTCGTCAGGCTCCTTCTGGAGTTCAAGGCCGAGGTCGATCCACTCAGTGATAAAGGTACCACGCCGCTTCAGCTGGCTATCATCCGAGAGCGGTCAAGCTGTGTGAAGATCCTCCTGGATCACAACGCCAACATTGACATTCAGAATGGGTTCCTGTTGCGGTACGCTGTGATCAAAAGCAATCACTCGTATTGCCGGATGTTCCTCCAGAGGGGAGCAGACACAAACTTGGGGCGCTTAGAAGATGGACAGACTCCTTTACACTTGTCTGCCCTTCGGGATGACGTGCTTTGCGCACGGATGTTATATAGCTATGGTGCAGACACGAACACGAGGAACTATGAAGGTCAGACCCCACTGGCCGTGTCCATAAGTGTTTCAGGAAGTCGCCGGCCCTGCTTGGATTTCTTACGAGAAGTCACAAGTATGTAACTTAATTAATGCTACTTTTGCATCTTTTCCATTTTTCAATTTAAATCTTCTGAGGAACTTAAGGCATTTTATAGCATAAATGAACACACATTAATCATTTTTATGACTCCTGCTTGGTAAGTAATACCTTATTCATCCAAAAAAATGTTTAAGTTCTAAATTCAATTGTGTTACTAAAAGCAACAGATACAGAGTAAGGGTAGGAGAAGAAGTGAGGAAAAATAATTTTCAGAGTGAATGAAGATCTTTATTAGAAACAAGGCCTATTCTTCTATAAGGTGGTCTTTTTAGGATCCTGTAGACTTCAGGTTTGAGGATATGGAGGGAGAAGTTTAGATTTTAGACTCCTTAGCTGTGGGAATGTTCTAGAATTTGTGCCTTATTGCTGAGTTGTTCACATTTTAATTGTGGCTTTTCTATTCTGTATGAATTCCTATAAAATGAAATGGCAGTATGACTTATTTAGGTATCCTGAGTTCAGGGTACTAGAAATCATTGTAAGAAAATACTTGATTACAGTGGGAAATTTGGCACTTCTTTTCCTGGGCCACATGGCTTCTGTTTGGATCTGACATGTTTTTGTGTGGCTTTTTGCGTTTTTTTTTTTTTTTTTTTTTTTTTTTTTTTTTTTTTTTTTTTTTTTTTTTTTTTTTTTTTTTTTTTTTTTTTTTTTTTTTTTTTTTTTTTTTTTTTTTTTTTTTTTTTTTTTTTTTTTTTTTTTTTTTTTTTTTTTTTTTT
>PVKB01000635.1:0-96443 GCA_004027205.1 Ctenodactylus gundi | reverse complement strand
GGTTACCATTCAGCACACAATGCCAAAGTCTATAAACAAAACTGGTTTTGCTCTCTGTTGCCCTTTCAAGTGAATGGGGTTTTTAGTTTGTTTGTTTGTTTGTTTTCTTTTTCCTTGCTGGTTTTGAACTTACAGTTGTGATAGAAGACATACTAACATTTTGGGCACAAGGTACCAGCAGGCAAGAGATTTACTTGATCTGCTTATAAATAATCTTCTCTACCTCTTAAAACTGAACTTCTGGAGTAAAAAATTTACTTTATGAAGAAATATAATTTGAATTTTTTGTATTTATAAATGGGGAAAAGATGAAGCTATTATTACTGAATGTTTTCAGGCTTAAGTAAAAATGATATATAATATTCAGATCTAAGTCATTGCTGGCCAGGGGAACTTTGTGTGATGATGAACGTGTCATCTCAGTACTATACAGTGTGGTAGCCATTGGCTCTGTGTGGCTGTTGAGCGCTTGTTATATGGTTAATGCCACCATTTTAAATTTTTAAAAATTGTAATTAGTTGAAATTTAAATGGTCATGAGTGCTGATAGCTCTGTTTTGGTCTACAAAGATCTGCTTATACTGCAAAGGTTATTTGGGGCTGTCTGGCTTGAGTTTCCTGATACAGAAAGCTTTTGAGGTGCACAGAGGTAGCCAAAGACCAGAGATGTGGTACTGTAGCTGCTGGTTGCCTTAGATTTTCATTGCTATTACTCTTTTAACTTCTGCACCAAAGACTAGGTCAAATAGCGTGGTTGCCTTCAAGAAGGCATGTTACATACTCACAGAAATGCCTCATTCCTCTTTGTTAAGTATTTTGTTCACGGGTCAGAGATATCGGCAAAAACTAGGCCGCCCAAGATCCAGCCCTGTCTCCTACAACGTGTTAACTCTGATCTTGAACCAGGGTGCCTAACCTTGCCATTCCTCGGTGTGCTAATTGTAAAATTAAGGTAATGATGAAGTCTCTACGTTAAGCTTGTTATGAGGATTAAATGAATTAATGTTCATGTTATACTTACAACAGTATCTGGCATATTTTAAATGCTATGTATTTTTTTTATTTTTTTGAGATAAGGTCTCACTGTGTGGTCCAGGCTGGTCCTGAATTCACTTCAGAGCCCAGGCTGGCCTTGGACTCACGGCAGTCCTCCTGTCTCAGCCTCCCGAGTGGTGGGATTACAGGCGTGCGCCACTACGCCCAGCTTATGTTATGCTGGGCAATCGAACTTGAGTACTTAGCGCTTGGCGTAGCACTTGCTCAAGCGCTTTAACTGCTAAGCCATTCCTCCAGCATGCTATGTATTTTTTTAAAATAAAATATATAACTAATAAAATGAGAGTAGAAGAGCAGCAAGGACTGGATTTTTCCCAACCAAGTGAATCCTTAAGATTTTCCTTCTGCCTAAGCCTCCTGTCTTCATTCCCATGGAGCTACACATGGAGACACACATGCAGCCACATGGCTGGGAGGAACTGCTGGGTGTAAACCTAAAAATAGGAATATGTAAATTAATGGGGACTGCCTGTGTATGCACACTGAGCAGATCCCTTCACCTAACAAGTCCTCTGTGTACAGTGGGGGACTGGCTAGCCGTACACACAAAGGCTCAGGCACCAACTGGACTTCAGGTGCTTTAAAGCTGCAGTTTTCCTTTGTCTTTGGTCACTTTTGTGTAGGTTGTTTCTTCTTGACTCTATAGGGATATCTGAATAAGAGAAAGTTGGGTAGTTCAGAGGGCGTCAAGTCAAATCTGTGAGCCCCTCCGGCCTCCGATGCCACTGTACGAGAGCTTCACCACCAAGCAGTTGGCTTCCGGTCTAGAAGCTCAGACTTCTCAGTTGTAAGGACAGCAGAGGTACTTCTTGGTGGTCTTTATTCAGGGCCATTTTACTATCTGTTATATCATTTTGATTAGAAGTAAATACTTAAATTGGAAGAGACACGAAAAAAAATCATAATCCTGGAACTTGAAAACCATAGCTTTTTAGAAAACTTGCCATAAAAACTCTGATACACACTGCATAAATACAGATCAAATGGCTTAGTAATAAATTAGTGTCTCCTTGTAACAAAGTTGTGCCTCTTGGTGCCATATATGTAATGAATAGAGGGAGAACTATAAAGGTTGCTGTCCCTATACTCTCACAGCCAGACCAAGCTGTCTGTAGTAATACTTCGGAGACTCCCACCTTCTACCATGCCTGGAGCACAGCATGGTGGCCTCCTGCACAAAGCCCATAGAGCGAAGGAGCAGCTTTTCTGGAGAGACACAGCCAAGACAGCCAGAGCCTACCCAAATAGAGTGAGAGGAAGGATAGTCCCTGCCTAGTTGGCAGGCTTTATGAGAAGTTAGTTTTTGGGTTTAGTTTGTTTGTTTTTGAAAGCCAAAAAGAAAGGGAGGGGGTAGAAGAGAGATGAGAAAAGATGGAAGAAGTGGAAGAAATAAGCTGAAGGGAAATTATAACATAGTGGCAGTATAGCCAGTGACATAAAAGTGGTAGCAAGCACAGAAGGCAGCAGACATTCTTGTAGCAGTCTGTTGAGGACTGAGGCTCCCAGGGTCAGGAGATAAAGAGCCCCTTGTGTCAGAGCTGAGAATGGGACTAGAGTGAGACAAGCAGGGTGCCTAGGTCACAAAACTTAAGGAGGTACTTATTCTCAGAGCCATGCAAGTGCATGCAGCTAATTAAAGCTGAACAATTGGTGCATACTGCTTGCACAAATGTCACTGGGTCTAAGAGGACCCTGGAAACTGGCATGTGGGAATAGGCTACAGTTCGCTAGCCAGAGGTGCGGAGCAGAGACTAGGGATGTTTGCCAATTCAAAAGAGAACCTTCACATTTCTGCACAAGACAAGGGCATGACAAGAAATGTTAGAAATACAATGTTATAATTTTTTTGGAAAGACTATTAGTAGAGCTTAACCTAAGAATATGGTTAAGATAATAAAATGTCCCCTGAGAAATCAGATTGTAATTTAGTGATTATTTTCCCCTGATCACCTCCCTGCCTCACATTATAAACTCCCTTAGCCAGTAAGTGGACTATTGAGTTATCAGAATATGAAACTTTTTAAGAGAGAAATCCCTTGAAATAACTGAAGTTCAAGCAGTGACTAGCAAGAGCTCTTAATTTTACATAAAAAGATGTAGTTTTAATGACTTTATGCCTAGAATTTTGTTCAGCGAATCAATGAGTTAGTGGGGAACTGGACTGCATAAGCACAGTTACAGATACGGTGAAGTAAAGATTTGGTTGATTTAGCCACTTCTGCAGGTAAAAGGGAAGGATGAAAAAGAGCTGTTCCTTATGCAGATAGTATGGAATCTGAGGAAAGCATTCTAAAACAGAAGCCAGTCAGAGCAGAGATTATGCTGAGAGAGATGATGCTCTGCAAAGAAATGCCACTTGAAAGAGGGCAGCTACCATGTTTGACACATTTACAGAAAAGTCGCCATATTTTGTGGTCTGTCCCTGTAGGAAATCCATTCATTTCAAAGAACAAAGTGGAGTTCAAGACAGGCACAAGTACATAGGTCTAGGGTTTTAGAGGTGTCGGCTGGTCAACTGTCCTTGCTTTGCCAGTGACATTGCTGTCTGGGAACTTTATCTCTGCACAACTGCCACTTTTAAAGCATTGCTCGAGGTTTTACTGTTATACTCTCATATTTTCAGTATTTTTAAATTAATAATTATACTCTATATTCCCTGGCTAGTCATTACAGCATCTGTATATCTTGAGTCTTGTTTGAATGCTTGCTTTATTTCTTCAGACTTTTTTCTTGTGCGTTACCATGCATTTTTTTAATTGAAGCTAATTAATTATAGCAATTGAAGGAAATAAACCTTTAAGATTTAATTTACTCTTTTCTTTTTCCTTGTTTGTTTGGGGGTATTATGTATTGACCCCCTAGGGCCTTGTATGGTACTTTAGCGCTCTGACGTTGAGCTACACTCCCCAGCCCTTTTTATTTTTTTATTTGAGACACGGTCTAGCTAGGCTTGGGCTTGAACTTGAGATCCTGCCTCAGTTTCGCAAGTAGCTGGAATTATAGGAATGTGCCACTATGCCAGGCATGATGTAAGATTTTTATCAATCTGGCTGAGAGTTGGGCCGTTTATATTGTAGATGCCAGATTCCTCCAGGATGTTTGTGCCCTTTCCCACATGCTCTTGACTTCAGGCTTCCGTAAGTAATCAGCAGAGTTGGTCTGTGTCTGATAGCAATTCCAGCTTCATTCTGCTGCTCCTGCACTGGAACTTTGTTGGTGTAGTTGTGTAAGTGTTGAGGAGACCAGCACTGTTATTGTCTGATTAAATCTCAGACTTTCACTGGGTTTGTCCTTGGTCTAGAACTTCACAAGATATTCTTAGTTTCTTCCCAGTCCCATGATGTGAGACAAAGAGGTTAGAGGGGCTCACTTCAGAGAGATGCCCATTCACTGAAAGGGTTCAGACTCCAGTAAAGTCCTTTCCTTGGGAGAGCAGACCTTTGTTATGAAGAAGCTTGTGGGGAGGGGGAGGGAATAGTCTTACCCTCTCCCTGCCAGAGCCATAGAGTCTTTATTGTTCTTTTGGAGGACCTCACTGGTTCCTGGAAATAAAACTTACATGGGGAGGGACTTCCTGAAACTACTCTCATTTGTCCTAGGCCACACAAAGCCTCCAGTCCTACTACATCAAATTTAACCATTTAAGCATTTCTATAAGCTTCTCGCTTCAGTGGCTTCTGCTCCAGGTAAGCAGATTGCAGTTGTGACTGGATTTTTCTCTCCAGAGTTTTTAGTAAAGATTTGCACTGCAACTTCACTGAAAGGTCCATCCAAGTCATTGGTTTTGAGTTCAGTTTTCCTTGTTCAGGATGAGAGTGGTAACTTATAAGCTCTTCATGTTAGAACTAAAACTAGAAATATATTTAGTTCTATCATTTTTTCTTAAAATGTGAAAACTACAGTGTGCCTATGGTCCCGTGAGCTGAGTAATGTTTTGCCCACAGAGACCGGAGGTGCAAGTCTTCAGGTATCATCCCTGAGGTCTTTGAGCTGTTCCTGTTGTTAGAGGTACACTCAATCAGCAGAAAGGTAGAGATGTGCAACTTCCCTCATACCTCAGACGAACTGCTTGCTGTTCACTCCCTATCCCATAGATCTCATTCCTGTTAGGCAAAATATGGGAATTGGATCATAGTTATTTAGACTCTGACATTTTTTAAATTCTTTCCAGTAACCACTTTTAAAGGCAATGTTTTCCTTCCACTTGCAATTAAAATTTTTTTATTTATATAGAATCCTTTTTTAAGAAAATGGACTTCTAGGGCTTCTTCAAATTGTTCTAGGTATTCATAAGATCCAAACTAATTTCATGCCAAAGTGTCATTTTCCTTTTCACTCCAGTGACAATTGTACTGATGGAACATGGTCCAAGGAGAATTAAACTCTTGTGTTTTAGCACCAATCCCTGCCAGTAGGAGTCATGCTTTTTAGAGCAATACTCAAAGAAAAGAACTCCAGTCACAATTAAGATTGCCATTGGTGAACCAATAATACTAACTTTACTAAATCATGTCCCTTTGATGTGTATTTTTTTAATATTTCGTGTGATGAAAATGGAAAACATTTTTACTTTAAAGTGTAATGATTAAATTACACTTTTACACTTTTTTTGAGCTAAACCAGCAGCTACTTTCGTGGAACATTATATTTACTTGTTTGAGTATAGACTGTGTGGTGTTTTTGTAAAAATAAAGTTCACTTGTTAATTTAAGAAAAACAACTCATAGCATTGATGGCCGGTCCAAATCTAAATTTAAGTATGAAAATGAGGCTTTTGGAAAACTTGTATTTGTCACTGTGAGATTTATGTAAAGACTTTTTGAGATCAGTAACAGAAAGTAGTAACAGATAGTAGTAGAAGTAGTTTGATATTGTGTAATGAAACTGGTCAACATTTGAAAGAATATGTATATTTATCAATTTAGTTCGGATTCTTTATTGCAACTAAATATGAATAAATCATGGGTTGTATCTCACTGGTTTGAGCACTTGCCTTGCAAGTGCAAGGCCGTAGGTTCGATTGCCCAGCACAGCAGAAAAAATAAGTTAGCTAAGTGGGCAAGTGTGGTGGTGCATGCCTGTAATCCCAGCTCTCAGGAGACGGAGCCAGGAGGAGTTCTGTGAGTTTAAAACCAGCCTGGGCTACATGTTAAGTTAAGTTAGGACCAGCCTGAACTACAGAGCTAGACCCTGTCTAAAGAAAAAAAAAAGGTAAAGAAAAGAAATCATCACTTGCCTGTCTTGACAGACTGTCATAGAAGACGCAAAGTTATCTGCAAAAAGCTATTAAAATATTCCTTCTATTTTGAACTCCTGTGTGAATGAGGCTGAATTTTCTTTACCCCAGTCAAGACAGCAAATTGTGGCAGATGCAATGCAGAAACAGATTTGCAAAGCCAGACATTAAAATGATTTACAGATTGTAAAAACAATGCCATTCTTCTCATAATTTCTTGTTTTAGAAAGCAGCTTTTAAGATTTTTCAAAAAAAAATTTATTTCAACTGATGGATTTCTTGCTGTTATTTTTAAATGAATTGATAACCATTTCTGGAATTTCTCAGTTTTCTAACTGTGGTAAATATGAAAAATTCTTAGAGGTCATTCATTTTAAAGGTGCACAAAGGGTCCTAAAACTATAAAGATTGGCCACTAACAGTATATATTTTCTACATTGAGATTTTTTTCAAAGTGTCCTTTTAGTCTAGAATTTCAGAATTTGATGGCTCTAACCTGTTTCCCTGTATAGATAAGATTTGTGGAAAATATGAAATGCTTTAATATTTGATTGCTTTTAATAGCTATTTAAATATTTAAAATAGCTACTTAAATAGTTTACTAGCTCGCCCTAGGCTAGCATATACATTTCTTAAAATATATAGAGATTAATGAGCCCTGAAATTTATCAGTATGATTGTGTGTCTCTACTAGGTATTGTGGGATAAAACAAATTCTTGACTCAAATCAGCTGGGAAGACAAGTACCTTGGATGCTAGTAGCCAGTTTTCCGAGAGATTAGCCATGCGTGATAACTTATCAGAACCCCTCTGACTATTTCTGTTGACAGCTAACTTTGTCAGCTTGCTTTCATGCTGTCCCTTTTATTTCTGTGGCATTCTCTGGTCTAGATGATTCTTAGGGCAGAGAATTTGCTAGTTGGGTTTGTGTTTGCTATGCAGAGGAGACTGAGCTGAGGCAGTGATCTGTGTTCTGGAAGACGTCGTTGAAAGGCTGGAAGCAACCATCAGTATGCTTCAGCTGTATGTGAAAGGTAGGACTGGGTTCCATTCTGATTTGTATATCTTAAGGACTTGAATGACTCATTTCTAAAGGAAAAAGATTAAGTAGATGGGAATTGAGTTGTGTAAACTGTTTCACAGGAGGCTTAATCTTTCAAGTACTTAAGCTAGTTGCTTTCTGGAACATCAACCACAGATGTTTAAAAATACTATGTTATAAATATTACAGTAACCAGAAATACATTTTTGTTTAGATTCCAGCAATAGTCAAGTACTGTACTTTTGCAAAAACCAAAAAGGACTATGTTTGAAGAAGTAAAACTTTGAAAACAAGGTTTCAGGATTAAACAAAACTAAACTTCAGGAGTGAAAGCACAGCTCAGTGGTAGAGTGCTTGCCTAGCGTCCATGAGGTTCTGGGTTCGATGTTCAGCACTGTAAAAAAATTTTTTAAATCAAATTAAATCTTTAAAAAAGTGAGTAATACGGGATTGAGGGGTGTAGCTCAGCTGTTAAATTGCTTGCTTACCAAGCACAGGGCCTTCGTTTTGATTCATCAGGGTCCCAAAAGCCAGGCATGGTAGCACAAATTTGTAATCCTAGTACTTGAAGGCTGAGACAGGAGGACTGCCGAGAGTCCAAGGCCGGTCTGGGCTCCATAGTTCAGGACAAGCCTAGAGTACAGAGTGAGACCCTGTCTCCAAAAGTAAATCAATCAACAAAAATAATGTTGATTTGCATGAAGCATTTCATTTGAAAAACTGAATAATAAAAGCCATGGTTCCTCTTTTTTAATTCTAAGTAAGTGAAATAAGCTGTGGCTTGCTGAGGTAAATCGAATACAGGCAGAGGCGGTCGCACAAAACACTTCTGCATCACTTCCGGTATCTGCTGGCTCTCTCCCAGGGCTGCTTTGATTTTTTTTTTAAAGAATGATTTATCAAAACGGTATCATATAGTGTAAGTAGAAATTTGTGTAACACATTTTAGCTATGATTATTTTTGATTATTGATCTTTTTCTAATAAATTGTTGATTTTTACCAAACATCTCATAGTGTTAATAGATTTTCCTGCTCTTCACTATTAAAATTCACTTTTAGATCTCAGCACTCAGGAGGCTGAGGCAGGAGGATTGTCATGAGTCCAAGCCAACCTGGGCTACATAGTGAGGTCAGGACTAGCCTGGACTATAGAGCAAAATCCCATCTCAGAAAGAAAAAAAGAAAAAAAAATCACTTTTAGAAATAGATACTACACAATTTTAAGTTAAATTACAAAATATTTTAAGCTTCTTTGATACAGGAAATATTCTACACTTTTTAAATAATATTTGTATTTTTACTCAATGTCATTGTCTAGCGGTTTCTTGTTCTTTAATCTTACTGTGGCTTTGTGTAGTGTAAATGGAAAGTATAGGTCAAAGCTCATGTGCCCATGCAAAGGTAAAAACAGACAAATGTCAGAAGGCTATTAATGTCTACATTTAGATTCCAAGAGAATTGCATGATTTTTACTCCAAGAAAAGCTAGAATCTGCCTTTGGTCCTATAAAATACGATTTGTTTAGCACTTTTCATACTTCTAAGTCCCACCAAAGGGAGTTCCCAGGGAAGAACAGAGGAACAAAATGTGTTTCTGGTAGGATTTTTAAATGGGAAGCTGGGAAAAACAATGACACATTATTGGGAGACCATTTTAGATGTTGACCTAAAATAGAGAAGTTCTTGAGTGAACAGCAGTAAGATTGTGCAAAATCCCGAGGAGACTGAATCTTTCTCTTTATTTCTTTGTGCACTGCCTTCCACCTTCAGTCTCCCCTGCCCCAAAGGAAAACGTGGGACTTTGTCTTGTTTTCTCATGTCTTTCATTTAAGGTATTTTAAAATATTTTATGTCTGTTCCTACCTTTATGATTCCAGATATTTTTACCCAAATAAATTTGTGCTATTATGAGTGTGGTAATGGTGATCAAAGGGCAGTGGCTTAGCATATTTAATTTTCTAAATTGTGCAGCTGATTGTAGTTTTGTAATTTTTACTAAACCAGACCATTTAAAAGTTGGTTTCCTATTTTATTCTAGCCCCATTATTACTAATGATGGGCTTCTTTACACAATGGAAAGACTAGTAACTTTTTGAACTATTATGTAATTCCATTGTAGTTCATTGATCTGACTACCTGGCAGTTTTTCTGCTTCTCCCAAAGTGTTTATCATTTGCTAAGTTATACACACTTTTGAGAGGTGTTCCCCACCTTTTCACTGTTAAAATTCCATGAACAGAGTAGAAACCAGTTTTCTAAAAGTGCCTCATTAAGCATTTCTGTTGTATATGTGTGTGGTTTTCTGTTTTGTTTTGTTTTGTTTTTCATTTTTGTCAGCGTTTTCTCTCTGTCTTTTCCTCCTTCTCTTCTGTCCCCCCTTTAGTCTTTGGGATAATACACCCAAAGTGTATGGGAATGTATGCTGAGGAAGTACTCGTAAGTGATCTGTTGATGAGGCTCTCTTTTTACCATAATTTGCTATTCTAAAATGTCATTTCTAAAAAAAGACTCTAGGCATGGTCTTAGGAACCATAGCAATTACAAAGTCATATTTATTATGTTTTGTCTTTTAGCCCGCTGTTGATTCAACAGTGCGGATATATGACAAGATGAGCTAGTGTTCTATATAGAAATGAAGAACCTATAATTATATTCCTCACTTCATTACTTCACATCTTTTTATGATGTTAAAAGTCATCACATCTCTGCCTGACTCAAGTGCTGCAGTAATTTCTGGAATATGATTTCCACCAACTTGCCCAGGACTGTCTCCCAGGAATGGATTACGACTTACTCCTTAACTGTTGCTGTCAGTATCCATCCGGAAGTTGGAGACTACCTTCCCAGGAAGGGACCTCCTGCCTTTCTGGGAACAAGAAGCAAACAGTGCAAGATCTGGTGGTGCACACCTGTAACCCCAGTGCTCTAGCAAGCTAAAAGAAGATTGCAAGTTCAAGCTCTGTCTAGGCAGCTTAGTGATTTACCAAAACCCTGTCTCAAAATAAAAAAACAAAGCAGCTAGGAATGTACATCAGCACAAAGACTCTGGACTTCATCCCCAATAAAAGGAGAAGAAGCAAACATTATCTTTATAATTGTTTAAAAATTAATATGTTAAAGTTCACCAAATATTTCTTGTGTGTGCTTTGAGCAATTCTCAGTGCTCTACCACAATTAGCCTTTTGAAAGAAATGCTTGTAAAACCTTTGAGGTGGGTGCAGTTATTATGAGGAAACTGAGGCAGGAGGCTAAATCTCTTGCCCAAGATCGTGTAGCATGTAAGTGGTAGGGCCAGGAACCAAACCTATGCAGGCTGGCTCCAGGTTTGATAATTTCAACCACCATGATGTGTGTCTGTCATTAAAAGTAATTCTCAAGACAGAAGTTACACATGATCAAGAAATCTTTAAAAGATCACATTCTTCCAAAATATGAATGAATACCATAGTACAGTGCTTAAGGAGAAGAAAGGTGTGTATAGCAACCAAATAAAATGTTGCTGTATGTTCAAGCCTATTAAGTCAAGTAATTCAGAAAACAGTGTGGAGCAGAGAAATAAAATATAATAATTGACTGTTTCGAACCACTAAATAATGTAAGAAGTCACTAAATACTAATAAAAGTATCATTAGTATAATGTTGTTGGAATTACCAACATCCTTACTAGTTATTTATCTCTGAATGAGTCTTAACTTACCCAGTCTTTAGGAATAGCCAGCCATAAAGCAAGATTATCAGAAGACCTCCCATCACATAACCCTCTGTCTTAATCTTTCTTTTTTTATTATAGCTAAGTAAGTTAGTTTTTACCATTTTGTTGATGTTTTCATTTCCATGTGCCTGTATACATATTAGCTTTAGCCTCATCTCTTTTTTTTCTTTGCCTGAATACATTGTAGTTTTCCCTTTTATTAAAATTATGCACAGAAAAAAACCCTGCCATTTGTCAGGAAAATGAAATTCTTTATTTAGAAAAAAGAGGATCGAAATCTAATTCATACTCTGGTCTGCAGTAACAGATCAAACAGTGTAAGCATGTATTAAAAAATGACACCCATAATTTATTTCCTTCCTAACAGTGGCCCATGAATGGTAATGAAAAGTAGGTCAGAACGGTTAGCAGTTAGGAAATGACTTGCATAGGGTGCTTTGCAGTGAGGTGATTGTTTTATACTTTAATGGAAGACTTAAATATTCATTTGTTCATGAATATTTGTTGAGTATTATGTTAGGTATTGGGTTTACGTTGGCAGGTGAAGTCAAATGGCCCCGCGTTCGTAGAAAATGTAATAAGTGAAGAATGAGCACTAACATATAAGCAACAAATATTTAAATGTAAAATTACAGCCTTACTAAACATTATAAAGATAGGAACTTCTGAGGGTATACTGATGGGGAATCCGACCTAGTCTCTCATGAAGTCCTGTTTATGCAGAAATCTGGAAGATGGAAGTGACTTAATCTTGCCCAGAAAAGAAAACAAAACTTGTCCAGACATACAGAAGAATATGTGTGTCATGTCTGTGCATGGATCTACGGACATCTGGGGACATCTGGTTGACAGGCATTTCCAAGGGAGCCATCACTTCTGCTACTGTGTTAAGAATACTTACTCAGTAATCTGTTAGAAAGCAAAGCAGTGTTCCAGAGTACCTGAAACACCTTCCAGAACAGAAGCCTGAGTCTGAAGGAGCCTTTTTTTTTTTTTACAGTGAATTGCTTAACTTGCAGCAATAGTGATCACTACACACATGTACAATTCAAGCAAGGGATAAAGTGCTGAAATCAGCAGTAGTACTCCAACTATGACTAGGGACCCCGGGGACCCAGGACCCTGACTGTATGTGTGAAGTCAGAATGGTTTCCATAATAATGCTAAGATATTTGTTCTTTTTTTTCCATTCCTTCTCTGTAAGTGTTGATGGGATTTGTCTGAAACTAGGTGACATGATTTTACCTCAACAAACAATGCAGAAGTATCTAGGAAAGTTCAGCTGTCATCTGTTAAGGCCAACAGTAAAAAGCATTGCAAAAAATGTGAAAGAACACCATTATTCTGTTGTGTTTGGAAAATATATTTCATATTGTTCATTTTAACACATAGGTAGTATTTTTATTACATTGAAGTGAATTAATATACCTTAAATTTCCTATTTTAATTATTACTTTAAATGAATTAATAAGTATTTCTCAAGTTTCTGTTTTAATTTCTAATATGATAGTTATCCTCAGGTATAGTTCAAATCAAAGTCTTTTTAGGTCTTCAATCAATTTTAAAAGCCTAAGTGGATTTTGAGAACTAAAATGTTTCAGAGCAACTGAAACATGTTGTTACCTCACTGTCAGCATGTTACTTAATTTCTCTGAGACTATCAGTGAAGTGGGGATGATAGTCAAAGTATTTTCCTCATAAAAAGATTAAAGAAGTTAATATATGTTAAAAGCTCATTCAATATGTAACCATTCAATATGTTACCTTTTATTATTAGACTACAGAGTATGCGAATTTAATAGAAGAACACAAGGTGAACCACTGTCAAAGAATTTTTCTTATGTTTTTGGCTATCTGTTTTGCTTTGGTATAAAACAGTATTTGGATGTAAAAGACTTTCTTTAAGTTGAGTGATAACAAGGTTATTGGCAGGTGATCAGTCAGGGTGTGAGGCCTAGCAATTTTGATCAGCCTGTGGTGTTTCACCTCACTCCTGGCTGCGTGTCTCCACCTCATCCTCACAACGAAAGTCCTACTCTGTCCAGGATGATAGTGCCAGGTGGGCAAGCATCTTTTGGGAAAATCCACCAAGATGGCGATAGGCATTGAGGTTCCCGCATCTAGGTTCGAAGCCGAAAGGACCCACAGTAGAGGCTACCTCATTCAGCCCGCGCTTCTCAGATGGAGAACTAATTGGCTCACAGAGGCTCACCTCCATAGTAGACACCTTGCCAGGACAACACTAGAGTTCTTCTGACTTATAGTGGAAAGAAAGCCAGGCTTAGTTAGCATCAGAAGATCTGCCTTTAGTCTCCGGCTAAGCCTTAATTGGTTGTATGATACTGAGCAATTTACTGAAGACTCTGATTCTTAGTATACTTATTTATAAAAAAAAAAAGGAGGTGGAGCTATCTGCCGTATCCTAGAGGGTTGCAGAAAGTGCCAGCTGAGAGATAAAGTACCAAGGATGCTTTGTTTAGTTGATGTCTTTCTAGGCCTTTACATTTGCATGTAGCGTCCATAAAGAACCCTTTCTAGTGAAATAATGAATTCTTTTCAGAACTTCCAAGCCTGTCTTACATGTTATCTTTTGTAGCTTTGTAACATTTTCTCTTTTCTGTCTTTCTAGGACAGCCCAGAAACTTGCAGGACCTGTGCCGAATTAAAATTCGACAATGTATAGGCCTTCAAAACCTAAAGCTGCTCGATGAACTACCCATTGCCAAGGTCATGAAAGACTACTTAAAACACAAATTTGATGATATTTGATGTACCAGAACTCTGAGCAAGATAAGGATTTATATTCCAGATACTTAAAAGGCTTTTTGCCTTGCACAAAGTATATCCTATGCAATTTCTGACTTGCTGTGAAGTCAGAAAGCAGGTATACACTTTTAGGTTTTTTGTTTGGTTGATTTTCGTTGTAGGGGAGGGACTTTATATATATATATATATATATATATATATATATATATAAACACACACACACACACAAAACACATGCTTGAAGGTCTTAATTTGGTTTCTTGGTCCAAATTTTAAGAGGTCCAAGCTTTCTATATAATATTGCATTTAGAAAAATTGTTTTCCCTAAATGACACAAGCAGCTTTGGCATGGAGAATTTGCCCTTTCCAAATTTATAATTTCATTGGTGAGCACGGTACTAGAAACCAGCAGAACACTTTTATTACAGTTGGAAGGCACAGTTTCACCCGGGGGAGACAGGGTCCTGGGTTATACTGGAACATGCCGTAAGACAAATTTTTAAAGAAATGCTGTCACCTTGTTCATTTTTAATGAGTACAGATTGGCTATTTCAAACTGTCCTTTTTTCTAATTAACGTAGCTTTCATATGACAAATATTCAGTACCTCTGCTTGCGTTTTGGTGTGCTCTTTAATTTTTTTTTTCTTTTTAACAATTGTAGGACACTATCCTGAGACACTGTGTCTCAACTTCCGTCTTGAGTTAAATTGTGCTTTCAAAAGAAAATTAATGGGAAAGAAAGTAACTTTATAAATCCAGTGTATTCTGTTTTTAAAACAGTGCCTCTAGTGCAATACTTCTTCTGGTGTATTCTGTCCATTATCTCACTCGCTGTGCGTCATTCCACGGCCAGCTTCAACATGCCCGTGAGAACAGGAACCACCGCTTTAATTGTCATCACAGACCTGGAGTGTATCAGTTGCCATTTTCATTTGAAGCTTTGTTTTTATTTCACTTTAAGCAGTAAATTTCTTTTTTACATCTTGGTGGTAGAGTACTCCCTAAAAATAGCCCAAACTATTGTTAAACCATTAGATTCTAATGGTGAAATAATTTGGGGGTGGGTTTTTTTTTTTGTTGTTGTTCCTGGATTTTAAATAAAAATACCTTAAGGATAAAATAATCTCTTAGTGGGTACACATTTGTAAGCCTGGCTAATTTCTAATACGCTAATTAAACATGTCCTGCTATTTTAAGGTTATGTGCTCTTCAGGACAGTTATCTTACTTTCTGGGTGGATTGGGCACATGTATGCCCAGTAACCATGGGTAGGATAAAGCATTGGTAGCAATGGAAAAGGTCCCAGGGGCCCTAGGTGTCTCAGACAATGCCCTTGGAAATGTGTTCTGTGTTTCATTTGTGGATTTCAGAAGAACTTCTCTCCGTGTCCCAGAATCATTCTTTGTGCTGCAGGAAACTTCAAAATATTTACACGCTGCTAATAAATTTGTTAACAGAAGTTTACAAGATGAAGGGCTTCTCTCATCTGAATTTCTGGCTTTAAGTCATAAAGTGTGAACTTCTTTCTTCTAGAAGGATAACTAAGCAGAGTTAAAAGTCTACTCTGGCTTTACGTTTTCCTGAGCTGGCAGTGCTGTTTGCGCAAGCACCAAGTTTCTTCTCTCCACTGCAGAATAGTTGTGACATCAGAGCACCTGATATGCCCATGCCCTGTGCAGTGTGCAGGTTTCAGAGAAATTGTTCAGGGAGTCATTGCAGTGGCCCATAGACTCCTTCACAGGCAGCATGTGGCCATTGCCAGCTGTAGATAGCTTGAGCCCACTGGATAGGAATTGGAGGTTCTGCCTTTTCCTTCTGAAAATATCTCAGAGAGAGTCCCTCATGAAGACAGTTGCCAAGCTGTACTTCTCAGCCTTCAAACCAATACTCTGTTCAGGCCCAAGATACTTTTAATAGCGTTGGGGATATGAAGTATCCAAAACTGAACTATTGCTTTTCCAGGCCCCAGGAGATAGGGAAGCAGGAGGGTGCCTGGGTCCCGCACTCTAAGCAGTAATGTTATTGTTCCATTTGCACAGGTCTTATTTCTACATAAGTGTGTATTAATTTATTCAGTTATTTTAAAATGACATTCTCCCCTCAGCCACTCAGAAGTTTCCAAACTAAGCCCCGGAGTTTGAGTCAGTTCCAAGTGAAAAGATCAGATGAAGGTAAAGTCTTTTTCTGTGTTGCTGCTGTGACTTCAGAACAAAAAAAAAAAAAAAAAATTATGAATGCTCTTCCTGGAATTGAAATTTCTATTTAATGAAGAGTGTATAATTCCATTATTTATTGTTTGAGGTTTGATTTACCTGGAAGCTGAAAAAGAATGTTTTATGTTCATTAATAAATCCCAGTCGCATGTTTTATTTAACAATAAATAAAATGCCCCACAGTTGGTAATGGTGGTGGAAGATAGTGGTGAACATGCAGGTCCACACGTGAGTTTGATTGGCAGAGAAGCATTCTGTGGTCACATAATATGTAGAGAAGATAGATATTTTCAGAAAATCCACTGACTGGCTTTTCCAGAATCTTGACTAGAATGTTAAGCATACTATCCAATTTGTCACTGATTCTTCTATGTTTCTTTTGAAATTTATTATTTTAGTCTCTTACTAAATCTTTATAAAGATCTATCTGGCAAGTACACCAAAGAAACCAGCTCATAAAAGATTATGACCATTATTAATGAACTACAAACCTCATCTTTTGAAACAAGTTTTTTTTTGTAAATATTTGTGTTTATAAATGTACAGCAGAGTAAGAGTGTTTTTTAGATTATTTAATTCCCATATTTCTAAACTATTTACTACAGAGTAATCCATGCTTGTTAGTTTGAAGGACTTTACTGTTTTGTTTTTTAATTCATTCTATCAGTCATGCTTGGAACAGCATTTCCGCTAGAGAATTGAGTGTTCTGGCAGTGGCAAGAGCACACGTCTGGAGTGTGAGGGAGCCTAGTATGACTCGTCAGATGCATACCCTAAGAGACAAGAATGTGTAGCCTGGTTACCAGAGTGGACCATACAAAACTGAGGTTCTAACTTCCCTGCTGAATTGCATATTAGCCCAGGATGTGATTGGGATAAGGCAGTTTGCCCACAAATTTAGCTTTCGTGTAACTCCCAGTGTGTTATATCATAATGCATTTTGTTCTTCCTTTGTAACGTAAGTTTTTGCTTTGGGTCAATTTGAATTAAAAAAAAAAACTAATCTGGTTTAAAGGTCGTATTAGAATTGTGTTTTATTTCTAGTCTGCCTTAACTTTTTAATATTTTCAGACTTTTGGTTAAAAAGAAACAAAAACCACTCCTTCACTTGGAAGTGGGTAAGGATATGATACAGAAGTCACTAGCGCTTTACATCATCCTCAGATTAGGCAGTTTTTTACCCTACTGTATGTTTAATTTTAGTTCTTCAAAATGCATTCTGCAGAGACAAACCAACAGAAGACTGTCAACCTGGCGTGTATCCATCTACCACCCAGCCTTCTTGGATTGCGTTTGTCACCTCCCTCGAGCCTGGTACACCTTGACCAGAGATCAGGTTCTGACTCTGCCGTTCTAAGCATAGAAAAGAAAATATGGTAGCAGATAGTACATTTGAAGCAGTGTATTGGCTTACAGGAACCAGAAGCAGACAAGCTTGGATTCCTTACTTCCTCCATATAACATAAGCCCCACTTGAGTCAGGAGAGACCTCAGACACGTATGAATGATAGTGTGCTAAGAGAAAGGGGAGGACAGCCTGCTTAGCACCCCATGTGGAAAGGGGATGTTTTGGAATTACAACCCAGTTGCATATTTGTCCAGGGTTGGGCACAAATGAGGGCCAAGAGTGGGACATTTGAAACTCTTTCTAATGACCAACAGGAGAGTTTGGATTTGAAAAATTGCTGTGTTGCTTGGAAATCCTGAGGTCATTCTTTTTCCAGTATGATGTAAGGAGTGTATTGTTTTCTCAGCTGAAAGACAGTTTACAAAAATGGCTTACTCAAGCTATTGATAAAACAGATTATCTACTTGATAAAAGAAATATTTCCACATCCCATGTAGTTGGCTATGCAAAGAGAAAGAAAGTGAGTTTTGTCATCTGTCTGTACTTATGTAACTTAATGGCCTCTGCTTTCCCTAAAGTGGAAGACATGACACGATAAATTTTGATGTTAAAGTTTTAATAAGCTTAAACATCAATGAAAATGTTAAAAATCTCTGCCAGGTAATGAAATTTAGGTCAGAGTTAATACAAACTCGTAGGATACAAAGATTATTTTTCTTTATTAATATCTTTAGCTATTCTGTCACTACCTATCAGCTCTCGTAAATCTTAAACAAAAGGTGATCTAGGTTCAGTGGGGTGTACCTATAATCCCCAGCTTCTTGAAGGCTAATGCAGGAAAATTGCTAGTTTTGAGGCCAGCCTAAGCAACTTAATAAAACTCTGTCTCAAAAAAAAAAAAATGATGGTAAACATGTAGCTCAGTGGTAGAACTGCTTGGCTAGCCTGCTGGAGGATCCCAAGTTCAATCCCCAGTACTACAAACTGTCAGCCAGTACGATGCCACTGGCTCTCATGATGTTTACCATATGTCACTGGCAAAAAGCATTCCATGTTCTGTAACCTTTTTCTTGACAGATGTGCATTCTGTAGTTACACTTTTATCTTCCATAAGAACTCTTGTGACTCCTGAACAGCTATTCACTTTCTGAATTACACTTGAAAAGACTGGGGTGACTTATGAATAATTTATGAGAGACAATCGTGAGTGTGCACCTATAATGCTGAGCCCCTGGCTCTGTGGCGGCCACATGCCATCTCTTAATGTTCCAGCGAATGCCCAGCACTTAACACTCTGGGCTTAAATGCGCTTTCAGTTTTATTTATTCAGCTCTGCCCAGAGTATCTTGTGTTTTAATCATGCACCTTCAGGGAAAACAATTTTTTCAATCCTAAGTATCCACAAACCATTAGAGGATAATATCTGATTAAAACAAATTATTTTGTGCTGCAAATATGTCCTGTAAAAATCAAGTCATTATAATCATAACCAATTTATTTAAAGTTATTATAATCTACTTATTTAAAACCAGTGTTTAAAGTAAAGTTTAGTTCTTGCATCTTGAAAAATCTCACTTGGAACCTTTTTTTTTTTGGTGCTTTTTATTAGGAAAGTGTTTTACATTGATGTCGGTGTCGTTTACTTCAGGTCACATTGAGTAATAGAATTCTACAGATGAGAAAAGAGATGGCTGAATCTGGAGAGTAGGATTCAATTTAGGCTGAGAGACGAGGCTACACGGGGAGGAGACTGACTGATACAGACATAACCCAGCTGCAGAGACTTCCTATTTGATCTGGCAAATGAAATCATATTTGTCTTGCTGCTCAGTCTTGAGCCAATGTTGCTTTTGTGCCTGTGGTAGTTTTGGGCAGGTCACTGCTTTTTTTCCTTCTTCTTTATCAAAAGAAAGAACATGGGCATGGACTTAGTGTACATGACTGCTTTGAGATGTCTCTAGAGAGTTTCTGGATTTTTCCCTTTCTCAGGTCCAGTCACTTAACCCTTCAGTAGGTACAGACTTGGCCTTTTCAAGTTGCTTTACCATGCTGATTTTACAGTCCCAGGGTTTTTGTTTTCTTTAACTTACCTGGGTAGAAATATGGCTCAATACTTTGGAAGAAAGCCTAATAAATAGGTCTGGGCTACAACATTTTCCATCTTGGGTAGCACTTATGAGGAACAGATTGTATTCTTCCTGTTTAATTATGGGTGTTCTTAAGAAACCATTTGCTCTGGGTACAGTGGGCAGGGAGCTCCCTGAGAACAGACCCTGGGTCTTTTTGCCTGATTCTCAAACAGTATTTGCAAAAAGAATTCATTTTCCTTAGTTATTTGTGGTCGTTGGTCCTTAGGCCGTCACCGTTCAAGCCTGTGAGAGCCACGTGTACGATGACAGCTCTGCATTTCTTAGCTCCACATTTAAGATGAGTATAGCCCCGCTTCCTGCCAATATTGCCTGTTCCTGTTCCTTCCATCCCCTGCCCCATCCCTTTCATCCTTTCCTGCCTCATGGTTGCTGGACAGTGGACCCCAGGGGTCTACTCTTGTGTTGGCACCATGATGGTGGACTCCAAGAGAACCCATTGAACTCTGGCATTGGGAAGTTGTATCAGTCAGGATGTGCCCCGACATCCCACAGTGCTTTGAGCCACCAAAGATGAGGTGCACTGAATGGTGTGGTGTCTGGCCCAGAGCTTTCTCGGAGGGATCCCCAGCAGGCTGGGGTGTCTTTGTATCTTCCAGCTCTGCTTGGACAAACCTCTCCTCTGTTCTTAGGATAGCTGACAGTACTGACATGGAGCCCTCCTTATCACTGCTCTGTCTGCTCTTCCTACAGTTTTTCGTGTACACAAGGGGTGTGTGTGTGCAGAGGGGTGTATCTTTAGTGTGTGTGTGTGTGTGTGTGTGGTGCCAGGATTGACCCCAGAGCTTCACATATGCTAGTTAAGTGCCCTATCGCTGGGACACACTCCACCCTGGTATGGTTTTTCTTATCTCTTAGGAAAGCCCTAGCATAGTTTGTTCCTTTTTTGTGTGTGAGGGGGAGTATTTCTGCCCTCTCCTGTGACTTCCTGGCATAATACCGTTCACAAATAGAATTCTGTATCAGGATTTTCAAATACAGGTGAGCAAACAGAGCACTTGGGAATAGAAGATATTTAGCTGGCATTGCTGGACATTTCATCACGGTTAGTGTGGGATACATAGGCCAGACCTCTAACTTTTCACTGGAACTTTGGCTCTCTGAAGATTTTGACTTTTTGCCCTAGAACAGAGAACTCACTGAAAAGAGAGAAGTAATAGAATGACATATATTTTGGCAAGAGTTGGCAGGGCTGAGGTTTTCAGAGTTATACTTCCTAGACTTAAAGCCTCCACACCCATAAAATACCTATAACTGCCTACAAAATTTGTTCGGAGAGGTCAGTCACGGCCTCCACCGTGGACTTTTAATAATCTTGATGAAAAGGAAACAGCTTGGATTCTGGGGGCCCTTTTAACTACGTGTACCTTGCCAAACTTGTGAGCTTGACAAAATTACTTCTTGTGACTTTTTTCCCCCATTGTGTCTTTACAAAAATGGTTGAATAAACTGAGTACCTGTGCCAACACAAAGATGCCAGGGGAATACAAAGTAATTTCTTTCCAGCTTTCATGGAAGGCAGTTTGTTTTTTAATGATCCTTTGCATGTATTTATTTGTCTATTTAGCAGTGGTAGAGATTGAACCAAGGGCCCCTCACATAGGTGAGGTAAGCACTCCACCACTGGCAGAACTTGGGATCTTGTCTCCTCAGCTTCCCTCTCAGGTTCATAATAAGTATTCCCATTGAAAGTTAAAGAGATCTGGGGAGAAGTAACTTGGATATTTATCTTCTAGATGAAGTTGAACTATCCTTGTGTCCGATGACTATTTGTTGTGTATACTTCATAAAAGTTATCATTTGCTCAATCTGAAGGTTTCTGAATTTAGGAAGTTTATAAGTAAACTAGTATGCCGGTTTGTAGACTTTTAAGTCATTATCTGGTAAATAAAAAGACTGCCAAGTTAGATGTGGTAGGCTAAGGGCAGTTACTGACTTCGAGAGTGTCAGGTCATTAGAGTTTACCTTGATGTTGACCTCCATACCTTTGAGAGTAAGCTAATGATACTCTTTCTCAGAACACCATTGGCTCAAATATCCCGTGGCCCTGACTCTGTCTTTGGGAAAGTCCTGGGGTGGGGGGAGGGGGAAGAAGTGCCCCATAATTCTCTTTCTAGAAGGAAAATTGGTTTGCTTTCTGTTCCTATCTGTCATCTGGAAGGCGGGAATCTGGCCTTGGGCCCAGCTACTGGGACAACACTGTGTGCAGTCCCTGGTGGACAGATGTTTGGTGGAAGAGTGGCTGTGGCTTTGCTCACAGCTCTGGTACCAGGGCTGGTAAGAGAACTGGAAGAGAACTGATGGTGTGTTTGGCTCCAGTGCCTATGCTTTGAAGTTACTTTACACTTGTTTTCATGTTCTCTCCACCACCCTGTGAGATAGTCCTGTGACTTCCACAGATGCAATCACTTCCTGGCTACCCCACCCCTCCCCCTTCCTTCTCACTGGGAGGCTTCCCAAGCTCCTGAGCTGGCATTACTCACCCTTCCCAGGGTTCCAGACTTGCTTTATGACACGTTTCCCACTGTCTTATTCTTTGTATGTACTTGTATTCCTCAGAATTCTGAATTCAGGGCTATGAAACCCCTCTAAAGCACAATTGACCTTTCCCAGGAGGGGGCTTTGTGGTGTGTCAGAGTATCAAAGGAAACTGTAATACCAGTGCTGGTGAAGTACAGCACACCAAGTTCCTCTTAAATAACTCCCGAGCATCTGTCCAGTCTCCCCCTGAGACCTTTGCCTGTGTCCTGTATATGCCATGCTAGGTCAGGTGATAAGGTGTGCTGTGTGCCCTGTCACACAGCCCTTAGTGACCTTGTGGGCCTGAAGTAGGCTGGGTGGAATTCAGAACCTATGTGCTTATTCTCCACTTTCTTCCCGGGCTGATCAGTTTCCTGTCCCTATCACGAATACCTGAGGTAATCAGCTTATTATGAATAAAGGGGGTTCTAGCATACAGTTTTGGAGGTTTCAGTGTCATCAGTTGGTCCTGTTGTTTCTGGCTCTTGGTGGCACATCATGGTAGCACATCTGGTGATAGCATGGAATGGAGCATAACTGCTCCCTCTATGGCTGGAAAGTGAGGGGAGGCGAGGGAGAGGAGAGACTGAGGCCCTGCAATCCCCTTTAAGAGAATGTCTCCAGTGACCAAAAGTTCTCCCAGTAGGCCCCATCTCCTAAAGGCTCTACCACCTCCCAGGAGCATCACACTGGAGAGCAAGCCTTAAACCAATAGAACTTTGAGGAACATTTGAAATCCACACTCCTCCTCCTTTTCACTTCCTCACTTTCCATATGGGTCCTATCTTAAATACAAAGACTAGGGAGCACGACAGTTCGTAAGTTTGGATGTACTTCGGAGAAGCTGGCCCTGCCCGCTGGTAGAGACGAGAGAAAACTAACACTACGAGAGGTTGGAAGTCTTGCATGGGTGGCCCTGGACCAGGTGCAGGGGCTGAACATGGCCATCCATCCATTGTGCTCTGCTTGCCCTAATTTCTTCTTATAGGCTACCACGTTACAGCACCCAGCCTGGCTCTCTGCAGAAAGGGCTTTGCAGACAGACCTTGAGAGGAGAGGAGGGAAGCAACAGCAGTGCTAACTGTCTTGGATGGTGAGCTGTGATGTTACTTCCATGAGGGTGTGGGAAATCACCTGCTTGAAAAGACCCACAGAGGGCCTTCATGGAACCAGCACAGGGCCCGTAGTGGCACATACCGAGGCAGAGTGGGGGTGCCGGCACCTGAGTTCTTGCCTTCAGCCAGTTGCCTTGTCCCTGAGCCAGGCTGGCTCCCAGGTTATTTAACTCCTCATTGCATTGTCTTCTGGACACCTTTGTGCATTAAGATAAAAGGGCTGGTATATAGGCTCCACTGTGGAACATCTAAACCCCATATTATACAAGGATCCTGATGAGTCCTTTGAGAATTCCATAGAAACACTTACTCAGAGAGCCTATAATTAAGTAACTTTGGCTAGCTTCTTGGAAATGCTTGATGTTTAGGAAGCTATTAAGGTGTTGAAAAAAAAAAAAGGAAAGCCCTACCCTGGGATTAACTGATATCATTACTTCCTGCTCCATTTAATAATTGTTTTAAATTAAAAAGTGCTTTAATCACCCTCTGTTTTAATAGGAAATAATAAAATGCCTGCTTGGTTGAAGCCTATCTTTGTAGGATCTATAGATTGGGATATTTCTCAAGGCAACATATCTTCTGGAAAGGATGGACTAAACAGCCTGACAGGAGTTCCTTGGTCCCTCTAACGCAGGCATCACTTGTGTAGGAGACTATGTGTCATTCACAGACTCTACACTGGTGTCTTTCCTGAGCATGTTTTCAGAATCCTGGAACAGCTTAGAAATGATCCAGCTGGAGTTTGCTTGTTTATTCAGTTCTTTTTTGTTGTTGTTGTTGCAGGCGGTTTTTTTTGTTTGTTTGTTTGTTTTTTGTTTTTGTTTTTTTGTAGTGAGAAATGAACCCACATTGCACTGTATCTCCATATTATTATCTTTTTCTTTCTTTCTTTTTTGAGACAAGATCTCACCAAGTCATTATATTGCCCAAGCTGGGCTTTAATTTGCAATCTTCAGCCTCCCAGAGTTTTGAAATTATAGGCATGTGCCACTGTGTCTGGTTCAGTACCTTGTCTTTTTTTTTTTTTTTTTTTTTTTTTTTTTTTTTTTTTTTTTTTTTTTTTTTTTTTTTTTTTTTTTTTTTTTTGAGTGTGCACGGAAGGACAAATGTAGTGCTAGTGTTCAGAAGGAGCCAGCTGGGAGCCCAGTGGACGGATAAGAGAAATTAGGTAAGGGTGGCTCGGTAGAGCCGGGTAGGCCAGTGTGCAGCCAGAACTTCTGCTTTTTAAGTTCCAAATGGAGTGTGGAATTACAGTGTTCTGCTGTGTACATGAGTACAACTGAGTAAACAGCAGAAGCCCCTGGAGAGCCTATTGTTGGTCTCCACCCCTAGACCTACTATATCAGAAAGCCTAAGAATCTACATTTCTAATCAGTGCTTAGGTGATGGGGTTGCTGTTTTACCACTCTTAGAACCAGTGCTTCAGGGCACTTGGAGTCTTCTTGGGCAAAATAAATGGAGAAGGAGATAGATTCAACCATTGCTATGAGATGTTATGGAAGTCACCTATCTGCTTGCTCAGAGCTCACATGTAAAAATGAATCTCATTACTTTGTATGCCAGCTTTGAGCAGTTCTGTGTATGTTATATTAACAAACACTACAAATCTCTCTTGCTGCATTACAAGCTGACCCCACGTCTAGACCTTTATGTCCCCAATTATCTTTTGCAAGTACATAATTTAAGTTGAGCACAGACAAAACCAGTGGTCTGTAGTTCTGTTATCCTGCTATTACTGTTCCTTAGCATATTTAGTAGCTTGTAAATAGTACGTGTGCCCAACATTAGTAATGACAGCCCAGCCTACTTGAAGTGGGAGAGACAGTGGCTCTAGGTACTTCAACTAGCTATGCTTTGGCACTGTCTGGGAGACAGACTGCCAATAGTGTGGCCCAAAGTCAGAAGCGCTGGTAGCATTGCCCCAAGAGCTGAGAGCAGATAGAAAACACCTTGCTGCATCCACCTGGCTAAAGCCAGAGCCCCCTCCTGCACCCCAGAGCAGTTAAACATAATTGAGGCACCTACAATAAATCCCATCCCAGCCCCTGGATGCAGGATGGCCTTCTTGGGGGCTAAGCTGGTGTGACTTGCCTCAAGAAACAAATAGATCAGCTAGAAGGAAAGTATAGCCTAGCATTGCATACTGATGTTGCTCCTGGTCCAGGAAGCCTCTCTGAGAACCAGCAGAAGAGTTATCTCTACATGGAATCTGCCTGCTCAAAGAATTGCTTGCTTTTTCTTAAATAGCATTATTGAGACTTAATTGCTGTCCAGAAAAAAATGCACATATTTAATGTTTGTAATTTGACAGGTTGGGTAGATTCTCATTTGTAAGTGGGAAATAACAGAGATGACTTTGAAAGAAAGAGGATGTCTGGATTTTCTCCATATAGTCTGAAAGCTGCTTCATACAGCCTATGCCTCTAAGGCCAGGTGGGCCTTAGGGTAGGTGGCTTCTGCTCACGTGCCCCAACCCTGTCAATCTTGTAGCCATCTCCTGAAGACAGCAGTCTGCTAAGATGTAAGGGAGAAGCAAATGAGAAATCCTTCCTCAGCGAAAGGTGCTTAATTAAATATTTAGGGCGTCTGATGAATTCTTAGAAGGATTTCAACGGTCATATTCTGCAACCTCTGTATCTCCTAACTTGCACTGTGAAATATTTTTGTAAAGGGAAATGCAGCCACATCCTTGGCTTGCTAGTTACGAATTACAATTTGTGGCCTGCTGTAATACTGAATTTATTTCTCAGTCTGGAGTTAGGAGGGACAATGTGACTGTCATGAAATCTACATATTTTAGAAGTACATTCATGGATGTGTGTGTTATTTGCTGAATCTTCGTATCCTCAAAAAATTATCATCTCATTTGTAAGTTTTTTTTTTTGGGGGGGGGCCGGGTCTGCTTCGTTCTTATCACTAAATGCCAGCACAGACTTTCCATATTGCACATATACACTCCTTCTGTAGAAGTTTCATTCTGTTTCAGTTGAAGAAACAGAATCCTAACATTTTTGAGTGAGGTTGGTTACTTGCATGAACAGAATTCTTTCTTTTTTTCACATATTCGAGTCCAGTACACGACAGTCAGAACTGGAAGAGGAAGGGGTCAGGGACCTGCGGCTATCCACATGTTTAGACTCTTGGAGAAAAAAAAAATTTAATAAAAAGACTATTACAGCATAAAGACAAGGCCACAGAAGCATTTTAGATAAACGGCTGTGGCAGAATGTTCCCAAGTGCTATGTCTGTTTTCTTTTTGATTCTCTTGTTAAAGAAGTAAAATTGGTGACTTAGGCATCTCATGGGTTAGGGTTGAAGTCGGAATTTGTTAGTGTCTGAAGGTCATAGTGACCACACAAGTCATTTGCCCAGGATTTGAGAAATGAGTTAGGAGCTCGACCTTGCTGTGTGATCCTAAAGTTCTGGAGAAGCCAAAGGGACAAAGATGGGCACCTAGAACAGCACCTCCAGCAGTAGCCCCAGTGGTCGCCTACCCCTCCCTAGCCTCTCGCCCTCCACCCCATTACAATGGCTTATTAGCAGTGGTTTATGAAAAGACTGGAATTCGTGCTCCAGGGCCCTTACCGCTCTGGTGGAGGGTTCAGCACTGGAAAACTCACTTTGTAAAAGTGCAGCAGCTGTGATAAATAAGCTTAAGCCTTGGTAATCACTTTTTCACTTTTACCAATTACTTTGGGCTGCTTTGTGGCAGAAGTTAATACCAAGTAAGAATTTTAAAGAAGCCTCATTTTCCTTGTCTAATTAAATTAAATACTTGAAAGGTGATTCACATATTGATTTCCCCCCATTTAGTGAACTGAAAATTACAGGGTCTTTTAGGAGTTCGAGTCACCTGATTCGCCTGCTCAGCCTCTGGGGTCAGGGAGTCCTCACCAGGAACAAGCTTCTGCAGGCACCCACCACCAGCTGTTGGTGTGCAGCTGTCTCCGATGAGGATCTTAGACAAACTCTGTCGAGGAAAATTTAGCAAAGCCTTCCCTTGTTAGTTTTCTAATTGGTGCACAAAAACCATCCGGGATGCTTTTGTCTTCTGTTTTTTTAAGTTATTATTTTTTAATGTCTAATGATTTTTTTATTTTTAATTGAAACAAAAGTATACTTATGAATAGAGTACCCATCTTTATTATTATAATGTTCTGATCAGAATAAGCATATCCATTTCCTCAAACATTATCTGCTTTTTAATAGAGAATATGTTGAATATTCTTTCTGCTAGCTTCTTTGAAACATACAGGGCATTATCTGTAGTTGGCCTGCTTTGCTGTAGCACACCAGCCCTGCTTTGTCCTATCTGTGACTTAGGATCTTCCTTGTAGGTCTTAATATTGCCGACAAGAAGCAGATCTTTTGAAGGTGAGAAACTAAAAGGAGAGCCTTAATCTTTTTTCATTTTTTTCTCTTGGAAAACAGTCACAAACAGTCACTTGCATGGAGTATGTTGAGTCAGTGTCTCTAATCTTCCACAAGGAAGAACTGGGTTACCCAACCTTCAATAGATCATGGTCAATTATTTCAGTGGTACCAACAGGATACTAACATTTGAAACTTGGTGTACCCCCATTATTTTCTGCTGCGCCCCTTTGTTTCAGGGCATCAGAAATTGCCTCAGGGGGTCATCAGAGGCCCTCTGACAGCATTGTGTGTGAGCAAGCTGGCTTTGTCAAAATGTGAGAAGAATCATCACCTGCAAAGTGGCTTTGTTTTGAATCAAATCACCCTCATACCTGTTTCATTTCCAGGTCACCTCTCTTAATGCATATAATCATTATGTGCATCTTTTTAAAAGCTGGTTTTGTTACAACTGAAACAGATTATATCCTTAAAATATAATCAAAAAAATATTAAGGAAAAAGTGAAAATACTTCTACATTCTTTCATAATGTTACCTACACATGAGATATGAGCAAATGCATGGCTGGTGAGTGTTTAAATTTTTTAAATTACTCTAAAAGACAGGTTGCCATTAATTTTTTCTCAAAACCGTCCTCCTTACCTCAGTCACACCTATCCCATCATTCTTGCCACTTTCGGAAGTAGTTTTGGAAGTTCTCGTTCATGAATTGTCTTTATAAGGTGTGTCATGGTGCAGTGAATACCTCTGCCAAGTGCTATCCAACAGAAAAGCAGTCTTGTAAAAATATTATGACGTGTTTCCATCCACCTGATTCACCGGATCTGGCACCATGTGACTTCTGGCTCTTCCTCAAAGTGAAAATGACCATGAAAAGTAAACATTTTGGATTAACTTAGAACATCAAGGCAACCATGACAGCACAACCAAAGACAGTAAAGATATGAAAGCTTTCCAGTCCTGCTTTTGACAGTGGCAAGAATGGTGGGTTGTCTTAAAAGCAAGAACTGTTTTGATGGGTGAGGAATGGCAATGTTTCTGTTACTCTAATAATTTTTGAAATTTTTTTCTATCACATTGCACAGTGTGACTTTTTCCAACTATTTCTCTGTGTATATTTAGTTTTATAAAAATTATCTCTCTGCAGCTTTCTTTCATCAGAAATTCCTTCATGTCACCATGTGTAGATGTGCCTACTTATTGGCGGTTAAATAATATTCCATATTCACTTTTTCTTCCAACCAGTATGTATTAAGTACCTTCTGTATATCAATTGTTTCTCTAGAAACTAGGGATATAGCAGGAATGAGTTCTTTATATTGTTTTTCTTGCTGATTTCTTTCCAGAATCTAAAGTATCCAGCTCACTTTTTGATTAATATTGATACATCATCAAATGCTTTTATTATCTCAGGCTAAAGCTTTCTTGGAATGTGTTTACTTATTGTCTGTCTACATTAACATGTAAACTGCAGAAGAACTGATATTGCCCGTCTTGTTCACTGACGTAGCCTCAGCACTAAAAGAGAATTTGGACTGGCAGCTTAAAAAGTGTTGGTTGTGTATATTCGTAGTTGAACAAATGAATGAATGGACAGATAGGCTGGGAGAAAAATGGATGATGGATGCGTGGACATATGAAAGGACAGACAGATACATAATTCCTCTGCTTCTCATGGACAAAAGCGGCTGGAGAAGCAAAACTGCTCATTGATGGCCTTGACTGGGTTCCCTCAGGTTTCCAATTCAGTAGCTAGTGACCTAGTTACTTTCTCATTGCTGGGGCAGAATACTCAACATCCAAAGGGGGGAGAAAGATTTATTTTAACATACAGTTTCAGAAGGTCACAGTCCACACATGGGCGGCTGGCAATGACAGAAGCACTTGGCAGAGCTGTAGCTGTAGAAAAGCAGTTCGCGGCATGGAAGACAGAAAGCTGAGTGAGGGAGGAAGGGCAGAGTTACCCTGCCAGGGCCAGTCCCAGTAACCCGCCCCTTCTAGGTCAAGTACCTTCTGACCAGGCCCTACTTCTTCACAGCACATGGCTTCCCATAGGTATCTCACTGCATCCTAATACATGAGGCTTTGAGTGGACATTCCAGATATAGACCAGAACTTTTGAGATGGTTAAATGGAGACGTGATTTTGTATTATATTCATTTTATCTTTATATAGTCATGTGTTTACTCTTTATATTTTTGCTACAATATAACTACTTCCACATTGCCCTGAGCTCTCCAGTGCTTCCCCCTGTGCCTCAGTCTTCTCAACCTCAGAGACTTCATCCAGGTCCAGTAGCTCCAGGATTCTCCCTGCTCCTACAGGGGCTCAGCACCTCTGGCTCTGTGTAAGAGCCCATTCTGCGTGGTCAGAGCCCTTGCTTTGCAAGTTGCTTCGTGGTTTACATGTCACTTTTGCTTGGTAGACGTGATAATGTTCTGGTCCAATTTTTCAAGAGAGTCACTCAGCTCTAACCTTCAAAACTACAAATCAGCTTTGTGAATTCCCTGCTCAAAACCACTGATTGCTGTGAACACCAAATCTAAAGTGCAGTGCTTACTGTGGCTTCAGAACTCTCTGTGACCCTCATCATTGGACTTAATTTTTGTGCTGCCTTCACCAGCCCACACGTGGTCCTCATCTCTTTCATGTATGCATTTATTAATCGTGTTACATGCATGAGGCCTCCACACAGCCCAAGAACTGACAGTAACCTCCACCAACCTTTGGACTCTTCTGCTCCTGTCACCTGGTCTCCACCACGCATTTTGGCCACACGAGCTCTTGTTTTATCTTGTATGGTGGAACATACCTATAATCTCAGCACTCTGAGAAGCTGAAACAGGAGGATTGCAAATTCAAATTCAACTGGGCAATTTAGCAACAGTGAGACCCTGACTCAAAATGTGAGGAAGTGCTAAGGTTGTAGCTCAGTGCACAGGCCCTGTGTTCAGCCCCCAGGACTCTCCTTCCTTTCAAAAAAAAATCTCATTTCTTCTTTTCATTATTGTGGTTTTTTAAAATCATGTTTAGATGCATATTCATAGTATTTTTCTTATAAAGCTGTTCTGAAGACAGTGTAACAATGCATGGACTTTTATTAAAGTAGAACTTTCTCCAACTTAATTTTTTTTTTAATTTTCAAAATATTTTCTGGTTTTATTCCCTTGGATTTCTCTTTTTTCTTTTCTGTTTTCTTCTTTCTCCTACTCTTTAATATCAAAGATTTTACAATACATACTTCCATGTGGTTCCAATTATTGTGAAAATGTTCACATCACTGCTTTATCTCAATTTGCACACACATACATGTATGTTTTTTCTCTGTGTAATATAAAAATAAGTTATAGGCAGGAGGAGCAGCACAAACTTATACCAGGTACTAGGAAGGCTGAGCGGAAGGAATACAAGTTCAAGGCCAGCCTAGGAAACTTAGCAAGAGTGTCTCAAAAAAGAAAAATAAAAGCTGAGGATATAGCTCAGAGTGCCTGCCTAGTATGTGGGAGGCCCTGAGTTTGGTTACCAGCACCACACACTCACACGCACACACACACACACACCACACACACAAAGTTATACATGTCATCATATTTCATTCTGCATTCAAGAACAGACATTCTCCAACATAACCACAATACCAGTATCATTCCTAAAAAAATTGTAATTCCATAATCTAATCTAATATATAATCCCTATTAAAATTCTTCCAGTTAACACAAGAATATATTTCTGTTACTCATTTAAACCAGGAAATAATCTAAGTTTACATGCTGCAATTGGTTGTATCCCCTTGATCTCTTGTTCCAAACTCTTACACCCTACCTATAAAAAAATGTTTTTGAAAAGTTACTGAAGTTCCAAAAAGTTGTCTTAGAGAATGTCTCACTTGCTGAATTTGTGTGACTGTTTATTCCTGTTCCTCTAACTTCCATGTTTCCTGTAAACTGGAGATTAGTCCGGCAGTAAAGCTGAGTGCAGAGTAAACATTCTTGGCAAGTGCATTCATAAATGATGTTATACACAACAATGCATTTTAAGCGTTCTGTCTCTAAAGGCAACTGAAAGTAGACAGCTCTGGGCTTTGTGGAATGATTACTAAACAATTTGAGCATTGAACAGGCGAGAATCATTTCTACCCTTGGAAAGCCCTAATGAGGAAAACATCTGGCCCCTTTGTGGAGCCTGGGAAATGCGGGCATCCCTTCCAGGAACAAGCTGATGTTGGCGCTGCATGGCACTTTTTCTAACTTGGACTTTCCTACCTGTGTGTGTACGTCAGCAGAAGCAGGAGGTAACAGGCACCTCAAGGGAGGGGAAGTCCTGGTGAGGCCTGGTGGGTTTTGTTTGGATGAAAGATTTTGTTCTTTTTCAGTGCTATTTCCACCCCCACCTCTCATTCTCTCTTTTCTCTTTTCGACTCTCTTTCTCTCCATCTCCTCCTGTTCCTCTCAGTCTATCACTCCTCCCTCCTTTCTGCAGCCAACAACTACATAGCGAAGTAAATAGATGGCCTAAGTTCATTGATCCACAGAATCGGAGCTGACAAGACATTTGAAAATTCTATACTTTAGATGTTAAATGCTATAATTCAACTTTGTTTATGTTTAAACCACACACACGCGCACACACACACACACACACACACACACACACACCTCTCACAGAAACATGGTTGGGAAAGTAGAGGACTGAGGATTATTGTGTCCCTGTATTCCCACCTAACCTAAGAGCCATTTTTAGATGCCATTTTCAAACTGCTTTCTTTCTATATTAGGCACTTGGACCAAGAAAGGTTATCTTTCCTGTCGTTGTAAATTACTGGGCTCTCAAAAAGAAAAATTGTGTCAGAAGTCGAGTGTTCCTGGCCCCATGGAGGGTGCCAAGCTCCCTCTGTGTTCCTTGAGCCCCGAAAGGGTGGCCTTGCAGCTGACCATCATTTTTTGGGCCACATGAGATGAATTAGTGAGGGGGTTCTGCTGATTGTAATGTCCTAAAAACTGAAACTGTAGAAAATTATCAAGGACCCTCCCCATAACCCTATGCTGGGCTCAGGCAGTATTTCCACACCTGCAATGAAAGGCATGAGTTATACATATTGGAAGAAGGTTCTTTCTCTGCCAGGCTTCCTGAGAGTCGCCAGGTGAACAGAGCAGGAGGCTGATGTTCCAGCCTGAGTTACATCGTTTTTATCTTTGGAAGGCATCTGGAAGTGAAGAGGCCTGCCAACTTCCCTGTTGCTAAAAGGCTATTCCTGGTATATAGCTGGGGAGAGAGATGGAAAGAAACAGAAGTTCTGAGAGCCTTCCTGCACTCGGCAGCATCAGGAAAACAGAAGCACTGCCTATCAGGGAGGTGAATTCCTCATGATGGCTTCTACGGGAAAGAACGTTAAGGGAAACTAATCTGTAGGTTGGCTTAAATGCAGTGCGTGCCTTCCGGTTCTCTGGGAATGTCTAGTGGTCTGAGCAATTAGGTGCGTCTGTATTCAGTTTGACCTCTCTGCTGTGTGCCAGCACCTAAGCCCTTTCACTTCCCTGGCCTCAGTTTTCACGTCATGCAGTGGTCACTAGGCTCCTGAGGGATGGCTTAGATGAGGTGTGCCTGTGGTCACTCTCAAATGGCAGCCAGCTACAAGCAAGCTACATCCAGCAAAAAGCCCAGGCTCTGATCAGTGGGAACAAACTCATGCAAAATTCATGAGAGGTGAAAGCGCCCTTAAAATACCCACTTCTCTGATTCCTGTAATCACCCACATACTGCTTAATTGTTTTGTCTTTTTCCAGAGCAACTACCTAATACAGTTTGGAATGTGTTTAGTAGTGCTTGTTTGTGAACATCTGCAAAAAGAGAGACCTCTTGGAGATAGCAGTATTTTTTAAAAAATCACAAGTGCTTTTTTTTTTAACAAGTACATTTGCTACAGCACTGTTGGTCATGTGGGTTACGGAATGTTCTAGAGTCCAAGTTTCTACATGGATCAATAATTGTAAGAACTAACGTCATTTTGGTAACCATTTTTCAGGAGATAAAAATGCCCCGTCCTGAGGCGTTGTGAGAGACAGCGTGACTTCAGAAGCATTAACAGTAGGTAGAAGGCAAACTGTGAAACAGGCTTTGTGAGGGCTTGAGTATCCACAGGAGGGCAAGACGGCCATTGCCTCCTCACTGGACAGGAGACAGAGCTCTGAGGGGACAGTGTGGGTGCTACTGAGGTGGGAGTTAAAAAGGTGGTTCTGTGAGGGAGGGCAAGGCTGGATGCACGGGATCAGCTGTGTCCATCCCTTTAAGAAACAAGGGTATCTCTTCCATCACCAGGTCCCACTTAGGGAACCCTTGTCTAGACTATTTTCATTTTAATTTTTTCCTTAAAAATTGACAAGTTATAGCTGTATCTATTTGTAATGTACAAAGTAATGTTATAATATATGAGTGCAAGGGGGAATACTAAAATCAAGCAACTTAGCATATCTCTCCCCAAAAACACTTATTATTTTTGTTATAAATTACTGAAACTTACTCCTGTCGTGATAATTAGATTATTATTTACTGTACTCGAGATCCTATACAATAAACTTCAAAGAAAGCAACACTTCTGTCTCCTGTTTGAGATGTGGTGCCATGGGATCACCATCTCTTCATTCCCTCCCCCATCCTAACCTCTGGCACCCACCACTTCCTACAAGACTATGGCCTCATGAACACACAGGACCCTGTCTGTCTCATCCACTCAGCACCTGGTGCTTAACACCAGTGTCTTAACAAAAATCGTGACCATGGTGTTAGGATGCTTCTTGAAAAGATGATGGCAAAAATATTTTTCTAAACAACACAATCTGTTATATAGAAGCCCTCATGTGCTGTGGTCAGGTTAAGAGAGAAGAACAAAGCGGCGGGGAAGTGATGGTGAGGAGGGTGCATGGGCGCAAAGGATTCTGCCTCACTTTCCTTCTAACTACTCTGCCTTGTGCAACATACAGGCTTCCTTGTCCCAGCCTGTTTCAAAAATGGCATGACATGTCCTTTCAGAACGTCTTCTGAATGTTATTTGCAAGTTGGTAGATCAAAAGTACATGTTTAAATTGTGTGTGTGTGTGTGTGTGTGTGTGTGTGTGTGTACACAGTTTTCTTGAAATTCTTAAGCTTTCAGATGTCTACTCTGACTTCAAGGCTAATTTGGTTCTTTTTGGGAATGGGGATTGGTTCTGTAGCCTGTAGTTCTCAGCAAAGTGTGTGCTCACTTAAGAGCTAGCCCCTACCATCCAAAGTTTTTTTTTTTTTTTTTTTTTTTTTTTTTTTTTTTTTTTTTTTTTTTTTTTTTTTTTTTTTTTTTAATTCTGGAAGCTGGAGTTAAGGGAAGTTCTCAGGGAAAATCAAAGCCAGTCTTCTTGGAAAGAGCTGCCTCAGTGAAGCATCTCTTTTCAGCAAGGATGGAGGTAACTTCTCGATTTTCTTCCTACTGCCAGGTTCTGGTCCTCTTGAGGAGGAAGGGACAGTGATATTCTGAACTCTTCTGAGTCACCTTGTATATAGAGAAATGATGACTCTACATAGGAACTGCAGGACTGTGAACGAGTTAACTTGCCTTCTGCAAATGAGGCACCTCTTGACTGAGACTCAGAAGCTATCTGACTTAGAAGAGAATCAAATACCAGCACAACTCTACAGTACCTGCTACAGTTTAAATCTAAAATGGTCTCCAAAAGCCTCATGTGTTTGGAAGCTGATTGGATCATAGGAGCACTATAGTCATCTGTGGATTCATCCATGGGTGAGTTCAGTAGCTGAATGTACCTTCGGGAGATGGGGCCCGGTTGGAAGTGACCTGAGGGTGTTTCCTAGAAGGGTATATTCTTGTCCCTGGCTCCTCCCTCCTCCCTCTGCTTCCTGGTTGCCATGGGTCAAACAGCTTTCCTCGGCCGTGCTCTACATTGTCCCGTTCCTGCTTTGGAGCTGGCCAGAGCCTGGATCTTCTTGGAAACAGTGAGCCAAAGAAACCTCTTCTCCTTGAAGTTGCAGGTGTTGTGTAGTTTGTTCCAGAGGTGAAAATGTGGCTAATGTAATATCTGATTCCATGTGAAATGAGAGGAGACACATTTTTCTTCATCATTATCAGAAACATCCAGTGAACTTTGGTCTCCTGGCTGTATGTCACTGAGAGCTGATCTGCAGTAGGTAGTAAAGCAGAATTCAGGAAAGCAGCACTCAGGGGCTGTGTGCCCAGGGTAGGGTAGCAATAAAAGTCAGAGCCTTGAAATCAGGACCCAGTGACCACAAGACTCCTGGGCCTGGGCCCCAGCCAACTCTCCTACAGAGTACAGAATATAGATACCTTTTTAGGACACTTCAGTGCCAAAAGAGATGTTATCCTGGGCCTCACAAGACGAAGCTGGAGGCAGTTCAGGAAAAAGACCACGGGTGCCCTCTTCTCACCAAGTAGGTGTCTACAAAGAAGTTGTGGGCTATCCAAATTAAAGTCCTAGACTGTGCCTGTGTGAGTAGAAGACTAGCCATGTGAGTGCAGATTCTTCATCCAGGGTGGGAGGGAGGGAAGCACTTGGAGAGGCTGTTTGAAGCGCTTTCAGAACTGTTTCTGTCTGCCATGAGGTAACCCTGGTTGTGGTGGGAGCAATCTAATGGGTACTCTGCATGCCACCTTTGGTCCCTCCAGGGACTCTGAGCACGGTGAGTCTTAGATAGCTGTCCTGACTTGATCACTGGCTCAGACAGCATACCTCCCCGGAATGCTTAGAAGGCCTGCTGATCTCACTCCCAAGCAGGGAGACTATAGCCGGATGTGACAGTGGCTGGCTTGGTCATCTTGGAACTATAGGGGGGTTTCCCTCTTTACTTCTCCAGGTGACTTTCAACCAGACAGATTTGTGTCTAAGTTTCCTCCTCAGGAAGGAGGAAGGAAAGGAATTAATGTTTCTTGAGCCCTCACCATGAGCCAGGTACATTAGATGTTTTATCCTATGATATCTCCTGGTGACCCTCTGGGGTGAGTATCATTCTCTCGCTAAGTGGGTGCAAGAAACAAGGGGAGTATAGGCTAGGCTATTTTTTACAGTTAGGGCACATGTGGGGGTACTGACTTCAGTGTAGCTTCACCTTGCCCGTATTGAGAAGTAAACCTGAGTCCTCCTCACAGCACTGTAGACCTCATCCATTATATGTCCCTTGAAGGGAAAAAAAAATTCATCTCACCAAAAGATTTTAAAGGTCAAGATGGCGACCACCGCTAGCCCTCAGAATGCAGAAAGAGAGATTTTGGCTTCTAGTTTCGGAAATCTCAGTTCACAGCACATCATAGCAGAAAGGATGTAGTAAGGCCAAGCCTTACCTCATGGCCACAATGCAAAGAGAAGAGAAAAGAAAAGAAAAGAAAAGAAAAGAAAAGAAAAGAAAAGAAAAGAAAAGAAAAGAAAAGAAGAGGACTAGGATTGCATTACCTCCTTCAGGGGCACACCTCCAATGACATAACTTATTCCCACTAGCCACTCCTGCCACCCTGCCTTAAAGGCTCCCCCACCTCCCAACAGCACCAAGCTGAGGGCAAATTTCTAACATGTGGGCCTGTGCCACACGCGAGATTCAAACCATGGCAGAGACATGGCATTATAGAGCCTTATTCACATAATGCAGTCCAAGGCAGTTTCTTTTGGCCAACAGGCAACTCTCTTCCGTGTATTTTGTCTGTGCCTTCCCATCTTGTGTCATTATCATCCCTCTGGCCATATGGCTTGTTCTTTGTCTCATTGGAGAAGGGGATGAAGAAGGAGGTAATCACACTTGCTTCTTAAGAATCCCAACCAAAATCACACTCAGCATGAACGTTTTCACATCACTAGAAAGAACTAGTCACGTGGCTGCATCTATCCAGAAATGAGGAAGGTGGGAGATGTGATCTGCGGTGGGACTGTTGCCTGCCAGGGCCACCCCCCCCCCCCACACACACACACACTTGCGTGTGGTCAGGAAGGGCCTATTTTTGAACTGCATGTCACCTTCTCTGCCACAGCAAGGTCAAGATCCAGAGGGAGGCAGGTGTCTGAGAGAAGGCTCATCCTTGCTACTTGCTAGATGAAAAGGGAAGAACAAGATTATCAGAGCCCAGCCTCAGAGAGACGCACCAGCTCCTTGTGCATGAGACATACGTGTGCTGTCCTCCTTCCAGCCTCCTGGTCTGGCATTTGTGTCCAATGAAGCAGCCTTAGACTAAGTACCCGTCGTGGGCAACATGGTAAGCAGAAACACAGGCTATGTCAAAGAATGGCAGTCACAGCAGAGTCAAATTTGGGGTTCTTCCAGGTCAGGAATCCTAGAGTTCAGGGTCCTCAGCAGTAGTCCTGTGGATCTTCCCCTGAATCTATGGGCAGGTGAGCCCCAGAGCTTGTGGGATTGGACAGGTCTAGGATTCTCATAGAGAGGCCACCATAGTTTTCCTATTTTTTTCCTGGACTTGGTTTGGAAATGGTCACCCATAGATCCACCAAAGAAAGGAAAATATATGGAACAAAGGCACTTGGCCCTGGATTTGAGTTACAGGTTGAACTTGAGTGTCAAAACCTTTGGTAAGCCATTGCAACTGATTTGACTTTTAACCCATCTGAATGTTTCACTGGTGAATAAAGTAGATGACTAACTTTTTGTTTCTTTCCAGAGTATAGAGTCAGTCTTTCTGACATCTATTTTTGGTTTCCTGGATATTTGAAAGACATCATTTTAGACCAGTCATAAAATACAAACTATCTATAATCCAAGTGGGAAGTGACTGAGGCATGAATAAAATTCTATAGGGACTGAAGGGATTTTTTCCAGAAACAAGAGAAAGTTGGTTTACAGAAAGGAGTATTTGCCTCATTCTTACAGATAGCTCTTAGGTAATTCAAGTTTAAGTACATAGTGTGGCAGTCAACATGAACAAGTGGTATTTCTTGCCCTTATATACACTCACATGCACGCACACTCAGCCAGAAATGATATAATATGTAAAATAAAAATTTTGAGTGGGAGAAAAAACTTAATAGTGAAAATTAAGTGGGTAAACGTGCGTTCTGCCAGAAGTTTAGCAATGTATTCAACTGAGTAAGAGTTTCTCTGAGATACTCAATGCAAAGTCACTTGCTTCATAAAAAAATAGAGTGAACGTCCCCCTGGAGCCATGTGAGTCAAAGATGAGAAATTGTCACTCTGGCTTAATTTAGAAACTCTCAGGATGGCTGAAAGGGAGATGGAAAAGGAGACATGGGAGGAACAAAATGGAAACTCCCTGGTGGCCCTGATGCTTCCTGTGGCTGGCCAAAGAAATCCTGCAGAAGGCAGTGGACAGGGAGACATTGCCTCACTCAGGGCAGAACGCAGAGCAGGAAGAGCAGATTCCAGGAAAAGTAGGTTATATAGTCTTAGCGCTGATGCCCAGTGAGAAGGGAATTCTATTACTGCCAGAAGCTTCCGTAAGCCAGAACATCTGGTGGGAATATCAACCAGGCCTCAATTTACTCTGCTGATCATGGCCCAAGGGTAGATGTCACACCAGCAGCAAGAGAGGGAATAAAGAAGCCATAGACTGTCAGGGAAACAAGGAGGGCCCCGGTAGGTGAGGTGCTCCAAGCCCTTCTAAAATCAACCTCCCCTCAAACTAAATCAAGCAAATTGCCATATGAGGGAAAAGAGAGACAGCCAACAAAACTAGTGCAGGAGGAGAGGCTTGTCCCAGGGCATCTATTGCTCTGGGCTTCGAGCGCTGCCCTACTGGGTGAGGACCTGACCCAGAAGGAGCCTCTGTTCTGCTCTTTGTAAAGCTCACAGTATGAAGCTCCTCCACCAGGCCTGAGCCCCAGCAATCGTATTTCTCGGGCCCCTGGCTTAATCCAGCTGTAGGTGTAGTGTTGGTGTAGAAGCCCAGGATCAAGGTCTCTAACAACCAAGCTTCAACACTAAGGAGAGCTTCCCGTCACAGCCTCCACACTACGTGGTCCACTGGTCAGGACACTGTGCTCCATTGTGTCCCTGGTCCCTGAGAAAGGAACCTGCTGAGCAAGCCTGGAAGCCACAGAAATGCAACATTGCAGCATGGCACACCAGGAGGCCCATGGTGTATGGTATGGTCAGAGGTCAGATGAAAATCCACCTGTCTTATTGCCAGAATCCCTAGACCTCATCAACATCAGGCAAGGAGCTTTTCTTAATGTGCCTGCCGCAGAAGCAGGATGGGCCACAAATAGCCAAAAACCTCAGAAGACGTGGTCCCTTGGTGCGCAGACAGATCCTTATGATCCAGTGGAGCGTTATGCACAGAAGAGATAGACTTTGCTTATACCTTTCCCTTTCCCCCATTCAGACTGTGATGGGGAAAGGGTACCGACTAGGACAAACTTAGGCTGCAGTCTCTCAGTGTCCTGTCTAGAGCAGTGACCTTCATTGAGTCACTCACCTGTTGGGTTCTCCGATTTCTTGTGTAAGTGCTGTACAGAGGCGAGCTCCCAAGCTTGCATGACTTCAAGCTTCTTTTGTCTTGGACCACATGGGAGGTCCCATTTTCCTGCCTTCTTAGTCAAGGCCACTAGACCGCTCAGAGGAGAGGGAAGGATATGGATCACCTCTGGGCTCAATCACTGAATTGTTAGTCATTTCTCACAGTTCATTTGGGAAAGTGATTCAAAGTAAAGTTTTACTTCAGGTGAGTCTAGATTAACCCAATCAAAGCCCTGGAGATTGCTGGAGATTCTCAAGCAAATACATACGTATGCCCGTGCACACACACACAAACACACACAAACACACACACACACACACACACAAACACACACACATACACACACACACACACACACACACACATACACACACAAACACACACAACAGTTACAGAATAAGATCTAAGGGGGACACTTGAATTATTGCTCGATTGTCTTAGTTTATACTTGTTTGCCTGGCATACTCTACTCATTTATTCATTTTTCATTACTGGGGATTGAATCAAAGGCATCCCCAGCCCATTTGTTGTTTTTATTTTGAGACAGGGTCTTGCTAAATTGCTTAAGTTGCCCAAGTAAGGTTCAAACTTCTAATCCTTCTGCCTCAGCTGGAAGCAGAGATTATAGACCTACACCAGCAGGCCCAGTGCTGTCACTTCAGTACCTGAAAGCTTTTCAAACAAATGGCCCTGAGTGGTTTGGATGGATACCTTTTCAAGTTGTCATGATTTGGAGTGTCTCCCAAAAGCTTCATGTACATTTGGATACTGTGTAGTGTTGGAAGGTAGAGCCTGGCTAGAAAGAACAGATCCTTGAGGCCTGACCTGGAGGGGCACATGCTGCTCCACGCTTCCTCCCAGACTTGCCTGTGTTCCACCATGCTGTGAGGACCTCTGTCTCTGGAGCTCCGGCTCTCTGCCCGGACCCAGCTCCAGCCCTGTCATGTGATTCTGCCATTTCTGAGCTGCCCACCCATGAAAGGACTGGGACCTTCTGAAACTATGAGCTAAAAATAAATCTTCCCTCTCTTAGTTGTGGATGTCAGATACTCTCTTCTAGCCACAAAAAAAAACACCAGTCATGTGATGAATTCCCAGGGCTAAACACTTCAGGTGCACTGAAGCATCTTTCTCTTGTAATTAGGACAATCTCATCACCTCAGAGAAGATATCCAAGGCAATGAACTCTACTTTTTGTTCACATGTCTTAAATAAGATTCACTTTGGCACAGAGATTCCATGCCAGGTCCACACCCATGTGTGGCATGGCTTTGAGTCCTTTTAAATCAATTTTAAGTTTTGTTCCACCAGAAATTTCAGTGAAGAGGACGTATTAAATTCTCAAACCTCCCCAATTCTAAGGACAACTAAATCAAGAGGCTAATGTATTGTAGGGAACAAGAATTTTTTGGTTAAATTTGCAAATAGAAAGAAAAATGTTCTTTGCCAGTTGTTACAGATACAGCCTGTGGAAAGCCAATTCTCGTCATTCAATTGACATTCTTGTTACTTTCCGTGTAATTCCTGGACCGAAAACCTCCCTTGTTACCACTTGTTCTAGCCAAGAGATCTTCATTCCAAGTGCCTTAGGGTGCCTCACAGATTTGGGAGGATGGCCAGTGGCATGACTTGGAGACACACATTACCCTTCCAGGTCTCCAAACGGCCGTGAAAGAGCAGGCTACCACATTGCCCCCAATTCTGCACATTGTTTTGTGGACTTTATGGATTTTTTAAAACTTCATTTTGTTCTTTATCACATTTCCAAAACGATTTCAAGTATCTGTTTTTCTCAAGATGCCGGGTGTGAATACTTTACAAGCCTTAAGAATGTCATTTTAGCAGAATGTCCAAGCCAGCCTCAAGATATCTAAGCATCAGTTAATAAAAGTCATCTTATTCACTTGAGTGAATCCAGAGATCGGTCAGATAAATGACTGCATTTGCTTCCTTGTTGATGTGCAGTGAGTGAGCTTGCTCTCTGCTGTGGTCAACAGTGACTTTGGTTAAATAAATGAGAGGCTTCCTTTGAGATTCTCTGGCCTCAGGGCCACCATTCCAAGCGTGTCCCCTTTGCAGATGGAATGCAATGGTTTGTGGTGACGGTTTGATAATGTTCTTGATGTAATTTTGCTTTACTGTGTGTTTTCTTTCTCATCACTGAACAGGTGGCTTAATGCAGTTAGGATTTTGATGACTTTCTAGTTAAAGTTTTGCACTATACTAAAACCTCTGAGTTGAAAAGGCCAGAAGCACAAGGCCTGGAGGAAGTTTCCAGCTGGGCTCTGGCAGGGACAATCTTTACTACATTGGATGGACATGAGTTTGAGGGGGCCGTGTGTTTTTCTGCATGGAAGCCTGGATGTCTCCAACTTCTAGAGAAGAAGACTGTGTTTGGCCTTGACCCAGGAGGTCCATTCCACCCTTCTCTTTTGAGTGGGTTTTCCCAAGTGTGTAAATGATTATGGCTGTCAGTCCAGAGCTCCTGTTGAGACCCCACATTGAGAGGAGTGTCAAGTGCTGGTTCAACTCAGTTCTTCATTCCCAGCTCCTCTGTGAATCATCTGCACAGGGAGTTATCAGCCACCTTCTTCTCAGGGAGTAGGAATCCCAGTTGGTTCTTATCAGTTTCACATCATTCAACAGTGTTCTATCTGAACACCAGGTGGTGCCCAGTGGAGTGTGGGAAACAAAAGACAATGTAACTCTTGACTCTGGCTCTTGACCGCGGAAGTCTCTGACTCTCAGCCCAAGTGGAGCCCTCATGGAGCCAATAATGCCCTCGAGCCTAGGAGCAAGGCCAGTGTGGACCAATAAGGGAAGCTCTAAGAGTTCATTTACAGATGACAAGAGTCAGAAATGGAGCTTGTTATCTAGTGCCAGGGCCAGTAACTGAGCATCTGGGTAGATGAACATCAGATTATCTGGAGAGGCCCCAGAGCTAGTCATCAAGATATCTTTGTAGGTGACAAGAAGTCTTCCATAAAAAGGGACAGCAGGATAATAAACAATCAGATGATCCTGCCTACTTGTCCATCTTTGGGGCAAAAGTCTGTCATATACCTAACGGGCATCATGTCCACAGAGGTAGTCTTTTTAGGTCTTTGTTCTCATAGGTAGACAAGGAGGCAAATGCCCAGAGCAGCTGTGCAAGGTGTTCAAGGTGAAACCTTTGGCTACTCAGTGATAGAGCCAGGCCTTGAGCCTACTCCTCCTCTTTCCTGTCCACTGTTCCTTCACCCTCACAAGAGGAACCAGTCTGCCCATATAGACATTGTCCTGGTCTGGTTATGACTACTTCCTTGTCTTCAAAGCACATCTAATTCAATGCCTTACACCTTAACTGTTTCTCTAGGGCATTTGAAATATTCTTACTTTGGTCTGATTTCTCTTGCTATAGTAGAATGCCACAAACTGGTTAACTTATAAAGAAAAGTAATTTAGGAATTCCATGGCCAGAAAACAAGAAGTTGGGCTCAAGAGAGAGCCCTGAACTCATAACTACCCACTTCAGCATTAACTAACCCACTTTTTTGTTAATATCCTTCACACATTATGAGAAGATCCCTTATAAACTAAATACCTCCTAAAGGTTCCTCCCAGTAGCGTCAAAGTGCCTATTGAATTTCAATGTCACTTTTATAGGAGATATTTGAACCATAGCACCTCTTTATAGATCTTCTTGGACTTCTGGCCTGTTGATAATTTTAAAGGTAGGAAGTCATGAGCAAGGATTCACTAGGTCCCCTTAGCTCACAGTATCACTCTTGGTTGTCTCCTACTGGGGATTTTCTCAGCTTTCATTCTTAAAAGTTATTGAACAAGTTACATCCTCAACTTTCATCAGCTAGCAGCTTAAAGTCTGCTTGGAGCCAATAAGAGGACAGGAGGGACTTAGGCCTTGGGATCAGTCCAGTGAGTAGGGGCTTATCTGTCCTCCACCCTCACACACACACACCCCTGGGTATCTGTGACGCTCCATGACCTTGGCTAAGTTTAGTGAAACCATTCCTTGACTATGAGATAATTCCCTTTCTCAGAACACAAAGCAAAACCTGGGTAGAAAAATTCCAGGGTAACCAAGAATCTTTAGGACAGAACCAGAGTGAGTAGAGAGTAGCCCAGAGCAGCTGGAAAGGGCTTGACAGGGGTGTTTTGTGTCAGAGCAGTGACCCTCCACTCCTATTCTTAGCAGCTATTTCTCACAGACAGTCACTCACCTCAGGAAGATAGATACCCAGAACCCTCAGTTTTCCTCTTAGCTCGTCTTCATGCTATGCTGGGCATCACTGAGCAAGTGCTCTGGTGTTAGCAAAGACAGGGTTCGTAGAGTGTTTCCCTGCAGAGGCCTGCTCTTCTTTTGTGACTTCTTGGTAGCTGACATTCTAAAACACTTTCCATGGCTGACTAAAAGTAAGACTTTGTTTACTCAGTCTCTGTTTAGAATGATGGAAATTAATGCTATAATTTTATAGTGTTAAGGGGTAAATATCCACTTCACAAATGTTAACCAAATAAGAAGGCTGTGTTTAAAAGAATTTTTAAAATTTTATCTACATGAAGTTCCTATATGCCAGGCACTGCTGCATGTTACCTTGCATCATAGCCTTTAACTTTTACAGAATCTTCCAAGGTAGGTATAGTCTACTTTAGAAAAGAGACAGCCAGGAAAGTGGCTTTCTCTAAGCCACAGGGTAGAAGTGGCAAAATGAGACTCAGACTTGGGTCTCTGTGATTCCAGTTTCCATATCCTTCGCTTGAGTGTGTCAGCCTCTTATATTGACAGGGGCCTCAGGGTTTACAAGGAGTGATGGCTTCAGATGGGCATCCATGCATGCCGACTGTTCAGAGTGGGTATGACTCAGAAAATAAGGAAGAAAAGAAGGATGTTGCAGGTGGGATGAGACACCAGCAACAAACACACAGCTGGTTTGAAGGATGGAGAGTGCCCAGGTTTGGTCAGGTTCAAGTAGTATTTCTCAACAGAGGCACTGCTGGCATTGGGTCGAGATGATCATTCAATGTGTGGGATTATCCTGGGCACTGGAGGGCAATTCTCATTCCTGGACCCTGCCCACTAAATACCAGTCACCACCTCCATCCTTGTAACAACCAAAATGTTTCCATACATTTCCAAACACCCTTTCGGGTGCACCAGGCTGAGAACCACGGGAACAGATGAGGATTGGAAGTCTAGTTGGGACTAGTATTGGCGTCAGATGAAGGAAGTCCTTGAAAGGCTGACAAACAAGTTGAGCACTGAGCCTAGGGACAATGGGAAGCCAGTTAGGTTGATGAGCAGAGAACAGTGTGTGGTGCAGTAAGAGAAAGGGACTAGTGTACAAGAAATCTCAGATTCTAGCAGATTCTTAAGTGGCTGAGAATACCTGTGAGTCACTCACTGCCCTTTCTGTCTGTGGTCAGTTGCACATTCCATGAAAAAGAACCCAGAACCACAAGCAGCAGAGCTGGTAATGAGACAGAAGTGCTAAGAGCTCTAGTGCCGAGCTATTCTGCCCATCCCCTTAAGCAATCTCTAAAAGAGAAAAGAGTCAGGGACTCTGCTTGGAATATGGCCTGAGTATATTAGTCTGCTTTCTGTTACTATAATTAAATATCTAAAGCTTGGAAATATATAAAGAAAGATGATTTAGCTCATAGTTATTGAATGCTGAAAGTTCAAATTGCACAGTGACAGCTCTGGCAAAGACCACTCCAAGCCACATTAAATCATGGTGGGAATGCATGAATGAGAAAGAGATCGCATGGTGGGACAGGAAGCCAGAGATAGACAGTGGAAAGTAACGGGGGTTGTGAGAACTACGTAATCTCTCCATGGGCAGTTACTACATTGACTTAGGGACATTCCCACTAGTTCCCTCTGAAAGGTCTCATGCCCTCTTATATGACCACACTGAGAATCAAGCTCTCAAGATTTGAACCCTTAGGGGGCACCCTTAACCATTTCTAGCTACAGCAACACCTAAATGGTATCCTAACCATTACAGTGAGGGATTGGGACTCTGTACTAAAAAGATCTACCGTGACATTTCTAACAGGAAGAAAGAAGGAAAGAAGGAAGGGAGGGAGAGGAGGCAGAAGGAAAGGGTGGGAGGCAAACTAGAAAATAGATGACTAGGAAGTTTGCCAATGATTGTTTTGTTTTTAGCCTAGTTTATTTAAACTTTTTTGGAGCCTAAATCCCTTTATCCAAGGTGCCATCAAACTTTATCATGTAAACTTTATCACAGGATTAATTTACAAACAAAGAACTTGCTGTACAAGCAATGGGTACTTAAAGCCAGGCATCTCGAGGGACTTAGTCCTATTTCCAGGCTTCCAGATAACATAGCCCTGGAGCTGTGATAGTGTCAAGCAGAGACTGCACAGACTTGTGAGGTACAGGAGGCAGCCCTCTGAGGTCTATGTGTGCTATCTCAGGCCAGATGCAGGGATCTGAGGAGATAGCTGTCTCCATATGAGTCCTGAATGGGAACAGGTCCGTCAAGGAATGACCGTGGAAACCAGAGCACCAGGTGTCCTTTGGGGCCACTGGGCATCTGTCTTTGTCTTGGACGAGATGCTGCAACTGCTTGTATTCCAGTTAGCAGACAGCTTCAAGAATGATATGTAGTTTTGTTTATAGGGAACAAAGCCAGCGGTTGAGAAAATTCCCAGAACAATGATTGTAACTCACGACAAGATAGAGTGTATGGAGTTTTTCTGGCGCCTTGGTTCAGGTTGTTGATGGAGGAGCTTATGGGTTTTTCTTCCTCATCTTCTGAGGAAGTTATACTTTATCACTAAAAAATGCATTTTTAAAAATGTAACTTCATGGCTCTTTGGGGAAGAGTTGAAGATATCCTGACTTAAGATTAGTGTTTCTAAAGAACCTCTTCCACGCCATGTCATCTGAGCCATAAGTCATCATTTCCTGTCCAGGATAGGGGCTGATTTTGCAATGTGTTATCAGTCTGGTATTAGATTTTAACTCAGGGGGTGGGGTGCTATGGTTCTTGTTTAATAAAATTTAAAATCCCCTAAGTCCTACTAACACTTACAATGAAACGGCAGCAGAACAAATTATATATCTAGTGAGCAACACTATCCAGGGATACACTAAACTTTCGTCAGTTCCAAAAATGATTCCTTCGTGTACTGACTTCTTGCAATTTTTTCCTCCCCTCTTCTCTGACTCTGCTTAAACACAAATTGGTCTTCTTATTCATATCTCTTAAATCTTCTTTAATATTTTTCATTTTTTAAATTTCTGTGGTTCATTTTAGATGATATCTACTAACCTACCTTCCAGTTTCCAAATTCTTTCTTTGACTTTTTCTAATCTTTTGTGAAACCTGTTGACCAAATTATGTATATATATTCTTATTTTTTTTAATCCCTAGAAGTTTGATTTGGCCCTGTTTTAAATTTGCTATGAGAACTTTTAGTACGTCCCTATTCTCTCAAGATGTTTTTAAGCTTTAAAAATCTTTTAACACTTTGGCAGAAGGTATAGCTCAGTGGCAGAATGCTTGCCTAGCATGTGTAAGACCCTGAGATGAATAACCAGTACTACAAACAAAACAAAACTAAATAAACAAAAATAAAAATCCCTTTCTAACATCTTAAATGTAGTTATTTTATGACCCTTGTCTTGTTATTCTCTCTTGCACATTTGTTTCTGCTGTTTCTAGTGGATCTCATTCATGGTGCCTTATTTTCTTAAGATTCTGGTTAATTTTTAAGTACAATGCTAATTGTCTTTGAAAACTATTTGTTGGATGAGGTGTTTTCATTCTGGATTTGTCTTTCTTTTGCAAGTTGCCTGGTATCAGTACTAGTCAAAAACTACTTGAAACTCATGCTTGAAATTATTTTAGGACCATCCTAGGGATGTGAATTTAGAATGTAAATGTCCATAAAGGTCTCCTTATGACTGCAAACCTTCCCAGTACCCTTCTACTGTCTTCTGCTACACTTGGTGACTCTGTAAAGTTTATTTCATTTGATGAGAGGTTATCACTACTGATCGATTCTTACTCTTCTCAAGGCATTGCTTTTCAGGCTCACAATTTAATAGATGAATCTCTCCTATGATACTGCTCTCTTACAATTTTTGCCCCTTTACCATCAGAGACCAACCAAGTTCAAGTCTGTCGGATTAATTAATGCCCTCAGAGCAAAAAGTTATTCTAGCATTGCTTTTACTTGTCTTCAGGTCTTTCTTCATCTTAGATTTTTGGTCTCTTAAATCCTTACTGTAAGGTTGAAACCTAATAAAATTGTTATTAGTGAACTATTTTTGTCAAAAGGTAAATCTAATAAATATGATATTTATATTATACATACAAATACATATAATAGGCCTTGAATGCTTTTTAAAAATTCCTCTGTTTTATCTGGCAGTTAAAGTTATTTGCACAGAAGAGTTGACCCATATACACTTGCCTGCCAGATTCCCAGAAATAGAGCTATCTTTCTGCTTTTCCTGTTGATAGTTGTGGGAAGAGGCTCCACTCTCCAAAGCCAGCTCATCCATGTGTGATCTTTGGGACCTTTCCCCCACGTAGTGTCACCTTGTATCTTGGGTGACTTCAATTTCTCTCTTTTAGCATTTTCTCTTTTGGTTAGTAGCTCATGTTTTCTCTTCATCAGAAAATTTTTCCAAGAAGTGGGAATGACCTCTTTCTCATTGTTGTCTTCTGTCTTCTGTAGTAAGTAAACCAGACCAGAGGAAGAGCACAAGACATGGGAAATTAGTGAACAGGAAACAGTTGAGAGGCAAAGACATTTTGAAAGGCTAATGTGGACAGAAGTCTAAGTTCACAGCCAGGTAGTTGCCCATCAGAAAAGTTGATCCTCTTTGGAGGAAGAAGATATAAGGCCACAGGAAAGAAGCCTCCCAGAAAGAAGAAAAACTCATAGATTTTTTTTGGGTATGCTTAAACGTGTTGAGAGGAGACGATCCAGATATGTTAATAAATAACCAAGCAAAACAAAATAGTAACAATACACGTGCATATGCAAAGAAGCAAAAAGAAACAAGCAAAAATGTAAGTCATTAATAACACTAAAGAAAAACTGAGCAGCCAGTGAGAGATGAGTTATCATTATGAATATAGCTTAACTGTAGATAATATTTGCATATTTATGACAGTATAAGTCTTAAAACAGTTTTATTGTGATAAAATCATATTCACAGAATGAGTATATACATGTGGCTGAGAGGTAATATAAAAGAGCTCAATTCTATTCTCAATGTAGAAAGTCAATAAATAACATCTAGACCTAAAGAGTAAAAACCAACTAGTATGAGCATGTAACTTAGGAATAAGGCCTTGTGAGAATATCAGAAGAGATAGCTTAACGAAGTCATCTGTGACTGCTACATCTGTGGATCCGGAGTCAAATGTGAATATGGAAAAAGAAAATTAGTGTAGCCGGAAACTCTTGACTTTGTCTTTGTTTCATTGGTTGCAGGGATTGAAACCCAGAGCATTCAAACTGAACTATATCCTTAGCCTTTTCTATATTTTTAAATTTTGAGATGCGTTTTCTCTAAGTCACCAAGTTAGCCAGGCTGGATTTGAACTTGTGATCCTCTTTCCTTAGTCTTCTGGAACTGCTATTTTTGTTTATGGCCTATATGATCACTTGATTTTTAAAACTGTAAGCTTTTATTACTAAAATAAAACAAAAAACTGAATAAGGATTAGGATAAAAGACAAAATTATCTTTATATGCAATTGTCATGTTTAATGACACATCATAAAAACCCAAAGACCAACTACCCATTAGAATTGATAAGAAAATCTAGTGAACTTGCTGGATAAAAGGTAAATATACAAAAATAAGTAACTTTTCTCCATAGTAACAAAAATCAGCTAGAAATTTAAATGGAAAGACCTTGCTCATGTTAATGTTAAAAATTTTCAATATTTATATGAATAAATCTAGCATAAAGGATTATAGGTCCTGATGAGGAAAATTTTACAACTTTATTAAAAAGAATTGAAATAAGGTTAGTAAAATACATAACATAATTGTATAAAGATGAGATGTAATTCTAAATGGAATCCCAATGCACTTCTTTGAGCAAAAATCTTCTACAGGTAATACAATAGGATAAAACTGAGAATAGTCTAGAATATCTGAAAAATAATGATGTCAAGGGAGTGGTTTGCCTTTAAAATTGCTTTAACAAAACAGTATAGTATTGGCATAAGTGCAATCACATAAGTAAGTACAACAGAATAAAGTCCAGAAACATTAGCATTTGTTCATCATTTTTGGCTTGTTTTACTTGTTATAGGTATGTATTACTTCATAATTTTAAAAATCTAATAAAGATAATTAGATGATGATCCAATGAAATATTTCATATGAAATTTAAATATCTTTTTTTAAAAAACAAGGGTATTTTTGTCAGATGATTTTTCTCTTTTTCTGCAACTTCTTTTCTTTCTAAATTCCAAACCTCATACTCAAGAATAAGATAATCAAGTCTTCCTTCAAGGCCTTTGCTCCTTCCCTAGAGAACATTCAGGGTGCACCTTCCCCACTGATTATTAAGATAGCTTTGCGTGATTCCTGGCAGCGCGTGGTCATTTTATGGTCATTTTACAGTACCATTCAAAGGAAAGAGGATATGAACTTAAGGATTTGCCTTTTTAAAAACTAAAATTGAATCGTTCTATATTCATTGTTCTTCTACTCTTTTTTTAAATATAAGCTTTTTAAAATGCCAGAGGCAACAGAAATACACATTGCAAAAAATAAAAATTCTTCCCTGTAGATCCCATTCCTCCACCTCACCCCCATCTCATTTTTCTTGCCAGAGTAAGCAGTTTGATGAAGCTCATTCTAGCTCTTTGTTAAATGACGAGATAGACAGTTTTGAGGCTTTTGTAGGCAAGTGGACGCAACTTGAGACCATCATGCTCGGTGAAGTGAGTCAGACACAGAAGGTTAAGTATGGAACAGTTTCTCTAATATAAGAAACCCAGAATACAATCATTTCATAAAATTAAATTGGGGGGGAATAGTGGGAGCTGGGGGTATTGGGGGGTGTGGGAAGGTCAAAAATATATCTATATCTATATCTATCTATCTATCTATCTATCTATCTATCTATCTATCTCCCCAAATACTCAAGTTCAATGTAAACACTATGAATCACATAATATAAAACAGGGAAAAATAAAAAGCAGAAGAAAAAAAGACATACTTTTTTTTTGCACCCGCACAAATGAGTCATAATAAATACATTCTGAAACTTTTTTAACATTAAGAATGCGTGTTCCACTCTTGGCATCTAGAACCCCCTCATTCTTATGAATGAGGTGTGCTTTCATAGAAGGATTTCACAGTAGGAAGGCATTATGATAGGTTTTGCCATTCTTATTCCAACAGATATTTAAATTTCCCTGGGTTGAGCCCAGGAAATGGTCCCAGTCATGTGACCTTGGGCACTGCGTGTGAAGAGATTGGATAGGTACAATTGTAAATGTGGAATTGCTGGGGCAGAGGGAAGCCCAGGAACATGTGGACCCTGTTCCAGGCTTCCACCGGCGGCTTGGGCTGGGTCCCTCTCTCTTGGTCTCTCACCCATATGGGATATTATTAAACTTATTACATGTTTGTCCCTTTGATACATTTTAGAATAGCCCAGTGTTTAAATTTGCACTTCTTTGTGTGACAGTGTTTTTTTTTTTTTTTTTTTTTTTTTGGACTGGTTACAGTTTTCCATTTGTTTTGTTTGTTCTTTCATTACTATGGAAAGTTATGGTTTGTGACTTCACCATGTCTTTTGTACACATTATAGATATTTTCTCCCTGAGTCTCTCTCATCATTACACTTACAAATGATGTCAGAGGTTTGTATGGAGGTTTTAAATTTTGTAGATAATGAAACCTGCCATGGTTTTCTTTTGTGGCTGGTGTTTTTGTATCTTGTTTGGATACCTGCATATCAATATGAAGATTCACTTTTATTTTTCTACATGTGAATTTTAAATGCATTTAGGTTTATTTTTTGTACATATTGGTATACTATGGATTTAAGTGGTTTATTTAAAAATATTAGTTAATAGTCTCCTCTGCATGATTTGAACATTTGAGTCTGTTTCTGCTGGTTTGAAATGATATCTTCTCTGGTTGCTAAATTCCCAACCAATCAGAGGTCTCTTTCAAAACTTGGTAGATTTTTTTTTCCCATCTCTTTGTCTATTCTGTCTGTTAATACCACTGCAATTTAATTATCATATTCCTATAGAATATCTCCATGCCCATTATCTTTTTTAAAGTTTTTAAAAATATTTCTATATCTTGTTAGGTACATTGCAAACAATTCATTTCCCAAATTCCATAGGAATCCTTTAGAGTTTGTGTCTGTATTTTACCTAATTTGGCATCATTCTAGAGAAGGTAAACCCTTTTATAAAACTGAACATTTTCATTCAGGAATATAGAGTTAATCACGCTTTTTTGGACACTTTTCAACACATTTTGTGTTTCATAAAAGAAATTTAAAAGTATCTCTATGGGAGTCATTTAAATATACACCTTTGGCATTCTTTTGAATGGTTACTCTTCCAATTACAGTTCTAAATGGTAATGGCTGGGGTGCGGGTCACTCGTACCTTCTGTAAGGTGAGTTAGGATGCGTGGAGAAGGGATGGTTCTGCAAGTTATTTCCACACTTGCTTTTATGGAACACTTAGGCCCCATCATCCCCATCCTGTTGCAAAATATGATGAGTCATAGGCTCTATTTAAAACCCTCAAGTTCTTTTATTGTTTCATTGTTTGCTTATTAATTCAGTGATTCATAACTGGAGATGGGGTGGATATACCTTCCTGGAAGGGATAACAATATACCTTAGGGATTTTTAAATGTATTAAGAAAAATTATATATACACTGGGAGAGCTTACATTATGTTGTTATGTTAAATCCAAACACAAAAAGGCAGCACTTTATATGTATCAAAGATATACTGTCTATATAAAGAATAATGTAATAATGTAATGATCTCTTTTCTACCTGCCACTCTGCTTAATAACTAGAACATCACTAAATTTTTGAAGACCTTTGAAGGTCTTTCTGTTATCATTTTTTTCTTGGACTTACAAAAGTGAGTGATATCTTGACCTACTTGATGTCTTGCTTTTCATCATGAGATCAATACATACATGCATACAGAAGCAATTTTCCAAAGACACAAAGACTCTCTCTTTCTCTAACCTCCCTCCACTTCCAGGAAGAGTCTCTGCTGCAATGCGCCACTGTTTTCCTGTGAATGTGGGATGTACCCCAGAGTCTGGGAGTTTGAAAATCACGAAGCCCTTTCTAATCTGTTGAGATTTATGACACTGAAGTACTGGGGTCTGTTCTTAGGTTCCCCCACCCCCGGCCGCACCCCATTTTACTGATATGTTTTTAGCTCCTTGTAGAACTCTACCCTTTAATGGGGGTGGTTTTAAGCTGGAATTTGTTTTTAAAATCTGGCAGTGAATTTTACTCCTCACCCAAAGTGTCACCCTTACTATCACTTTTTCATTCTTCAAAATACTTTTTACTACCACTGTCCTCAAATGTCATTATTTTGGGATGTGGATTAGATGTATATAACAGTTACATGTTTGCATGGAAAAAGTTTTCACCTTTGTGATCTTGAATCTCCACAATGAAGAACTCAATATCATTCCCCATTTGTTAAAATTTTTCTTTATTTTTTTAGTAGAGTTCATAGCATCTCAACAATTCCTGCTTCTTTTCTTCTGATATATATATATATATATATAATAGTATGCACATAATTTTATGTGTGTGTGTGTGTGTGTGTATATATATACATATATGGTATCTTTTTTGAGACAGGGTCTCTGTAGTCCAAGCATGAGTATATATATATATATATATATATATATATATATATATATATATATACATATATACATACATATACATATATATACACACACATATATACGAGTGATAATTTTATTAATGTAGTAGAATAATTTTATTAGTAAGTGGTAGAATCTTTTCTATTTTATTTTCCAATAATGTAAGCATTTATCTATATTTTAACTTTTAAAATAAAATAATTTAAAAACTAATGCATAATAATTGTCCATATTTATGGGTTACAGTAAGAATTCTGGTATATATATATATATATATATATATATATATATATATATATATTGTATAATGATCGGATCAGGGTAAGGAGCATTTTATCACAGCAATTTATTATTTATTATTTCTTAGTGTTGGGAGCCTCGTAACTCTTCCCTTTGGTTCATGAAATCTATCACAAATTGTAAACTGTAGTGACCTGACTATACTGAAAAACCCTAGAACTTACTCCTTCTGTTTAACTGGACTTGAGAGTTATCATCCAGTCTCTCTCTGTCCATTCTCCCTTTTCTTCTCCCTACCCTATGATCAGTAATCACTGGTCTGCTCTATTTTTATATAATGAGGAAATGTTTTAGCTTCCCTGTGTGAGAGAACACAAAGTGCTGCCTTTGTGTGCTTGGATTTAACATAACAGCGTAACATAAGCTCTCCCAGTTCTCTTCATTTTGCCATAAATGATAGATTTTCACTTTTATGCCTGAGTAATATTCCGTTGAGTACATATACCACATTTTTTGTTGTACATCATGTGCGGGCACCCAGGCTGGTTCTGTATTTTAGATGTTGTGTATAGTGAAGCAATAAACCTGGGCATGCAGTGTGTCTTATCACTGTTTTTCAAAGCTGCCCAATAGAAAATATTAAGGCAAAACTATAGAAGGGGGCCAGAGGGTGAAAAGGGGGCAGGGGAAGGGAAGGTGAAGTTGATGCAATATATATGTGCAGAGAATTCTCAAGCTCATGTAACCAACGTGCACTGCGGATATATACTAATAAAAATAGGAAAACTAAATTAAAAATTCCTATTTGAAAAAAACAAGAGATAAAGAATGCTCACTCTTTATTGCCAGTATTAGAAGTAAGGTACGTCACTGGTTTTGGTCTATTAGCTAGATTTAATAAAATGATCTGGCTTTTTCTGCAGGGCTGGTTGGGAAGCATGATAAGCTCATAGAGGAGCGGTAGACACGCAATGCTTCCACTCACCAGTGCGGTCACAGCCATGGGTGTGTGTGGCCTGCTGCCTTCCGAGGGGCTCCACCCACAGGGGGCTGGCTCTGCAGCTGCTGGTGAAGTGTGGGAAAGATTGCTGGACCCAAGAACCTCTCTGGTCTAAGGTCTACTTCCTGGACTCCCTGGATGTCTCACTCATGCCTTTCGTTCTGTCTGACTGTAGGTGACTCTAACACTTGGGCTTAGTCATCAGTTGCCTCATGAACTGATGGTTTCTGAGAAAGCGCTGGCTAGGTCTGGTGAGCAGTGGGAAATCAGGCTGGGAGGTGTCACTTCAAGGCCCTGTGACAACAGAGAGGAACCACTTCAGGATTCTGCTTTTCCAACTGCAAGCAACAGAAACCAAATCAAACTTTCCTCTTTTATGTGTCATATCAACCTGTCAGGAAGCTCTGTTGGTCCTTCCAGAAGTGTCTCTTGGGTTTCGTTCAGGTTGGCTGTTCTCAGCTTTAACGAAGAACCTTCAATTCACATTTGGATCATGCCATTAGCCAAGTAGTTATGTAACTGTCCAGCTAGTGTCTTTTATTCTGCCTTGATCTAGTCTCACCAAAATGGCCAGAGTACAACACGGAGGCGCCTGGAGGACTTCATGCTAAATGAAGTAAGACAGGCTCAGAAAGGCAAACACCCCATGATCTCAATCGCATGTGAAGCTGAAAATGCTGATCTCATAGGAGGAGAGATTGAAATGGCTGTTACCAGAGGCTGTAGAGGGAGAGGCAACAGAGGAGGGGGTCACAGGCACCGAAATGCAGTGAGATGGGAGGGCTACCTGCACTGTTCCACAGCACCATAGGGTGATGATAGCTACCAACTGTTTACCGTATACTTCAAAAGAGCTACAAGAGAGGATTTGCAATGTTCTTGACTCAAAAAATGATTAAGGTGATGGAAAGGATATTTACTTCAACCCCATCCTGACTCATTATATGCATGCAAAGAAATAAGACAGCATATCCCATAAATATGTTCAGTTATTATACACTTATTAAAGACTAAAAGTTAAAAGATTAAATGCTGGACACAGTGGTACTTGCCTGTAGCCCAGCTACTCTGGAGGTCCAGACAAAAGGCTCTAAAGTTCAAGGCTGTTCAGCTTAGCAAAAGTAAGTTATCTCACAAAAAGGGCAGTGGGACTACGGATGCAGCTCAGTGGTAGGACCCCCTAGATTCATTCTCCAGTGCCATCCACACATACACTCCAAGAAAGAAAGAAATTGAAATGATAATCAGCCATAGAAATTGCTTTCGACGGGGAGGCACTCTTCTGCCGCCCTCCCCTCCCCCAGTGGCTGCCCAGCTGCAGATCTCCTTGTATCTCCTTGGTCTCTTCCCCACAGCTCTGCCTGTCACTTGCTCTGTCCCCACTTCCTGTCTCTTCACGGAACCCTAAACATTCAAGGAAGGCTCCCCGTGATGGAAGGCACTGTGCCTTCCTCCTGAAGACCTCTTCTTGTGCCTTCCGTGCAGAAGTCCTTCTCCTCCTGGAAGGCTCTGCTCAAGGCTCACGGGCCCAAGAAGATATCACCCATGTGTTGTGGCCGCTCTCCCCCTCTCTCCAGTCCCCTCAGACCCTCTCGTTCCTACTTCCATCTTCATAGCACTGCAACTTTCTACAGAGCACATGACTAACCTGCCTATTGTCTGTATGGTTTCATGCGCACGTTCCTTGGCTAGAATGTGCGCTCCAAGAAAACCGTATTTATGTTGTTCTCTGATATACTCCAAACACCCAGAATGATGCAACACATTTAGCTGATGAGCAATGCATACTCGTATTTACATAGTGAGTGAAATAAACTCAGGCAAAAGTTCTATTTTTTAAAAAAAGAGATGAACATTCAAGAGCAGGCATCCTGAAACATCTGGGGATTGTAAGTGCTGATTCAAGAAATTGGCGAGTAATGGTGTTAACTGTCCCTGTCTGTCATATGTGCCAACGCATCCATTTCGTATTCTATCAGCACACCTGCTGCTCTGTGTCTGCTCTGTCCTCTCTGGCCCACCTTGACCTCACAGGCCTGCAGACTTAGGTGCTGGGGGTCAAGGCGGCTCGGGTGGCTAGGCAACCTCTGGCACACAGACAAGATCAATGAGGTCTTCTCTAGCACTGGCCTCTCAGAACCCAGGTAAAGGTGGGGCCTCTGTATTACTGCTCCTTCCCTCAGGTCCCCCCCAGAATGTTCCATGTAGTTCAGCCCAGCGATTATCATCTTGCCTTGCTGCCCTTTGGCTGTCCATCTCCCCAGTTTTGTAAATCCCTGTGTGTAGACATGTGTCTTGTCACCTGTGTCCTCGGGACCTAATGTAGTAGCAGCAGGGAGTGGGCACTTGATGAATACCTGCTGTGTCAATGAGCACGTGAATGAACAAGTGACTTAGCTCGTGGTGAAATAGAGCCTCCAGGTGGGTACAGGCACACAAAGGAACAGGGCACAGACCTCCCAGGGAACAGGCCCCCCATAGCCACCTGTTTCTCCACTGGCTGTCTTATATGAGCCCAAAGCCACTGTTGCTCTCTGTGGTCCTCATTCTGTGGCCTGTCCCCATCATAGAGGGGGCACAGCTGGGGGAGATGCTTTCCACTTTCCATCTTCTTGGGAAATGCTGGATCCTCCCTCTCTCTATCAACACCCACTCTCTTAAAACCTGGCAAGACACTTAGGGGAACTCAGTACAGATTTAAAACTCCTAGTTCCAATGAAGGGAGGGGATTTCACCTCCCAGGAAAATATCTACTTATTTGTGAGGAGACATCCTGGCTCGTGACCAGAGCAAGGCCTCCGTATTTAATGGAAAACCAGAAGAAGGACTTGTTGCCATAGATTGAATCACATCCACTGTTGGCATATGGGGTCCTGGTAGTGTGCTCAAGGGTGTTGTATTTTTAACAGTTCTCTCCAACACCCTGAGCTGGGCCTGCTGATCTTCCTTGAGCCTCACAGGGACTGAGGGCCTTGCCATAGCCTCGTGGCTGGTGGAAGGGGCAGCCATGCTGTTAGCCAGGTCCAGCTCTCTGATCTCACCATGGGCACTGAAAGGTTGCAGATGCCCTCCTGGAAGAAGACAAGATCCCCCCAGGGAAGTCAGTGTCAGTATGGAGCTTAGGGCCGCCTGCCTCAAAGCAAAGCCACCTAGTGTGTATGCTAACATGCGCATTCCTGAACCCCTAAATAAAAATCTGGTGACTGCCTTGCAATGGCACTGCCAGCAGATTTTGTGCATCCTGGCTTTGAAACTCTTTGGAACTCTTACAAGTGACAGTGGTTAAAAAGCAAAGGATCCCAAAACAAAGAGACAAGTACAACAGTGGATGTGTGCTTCATTTACTCTGAAAATGAAAGCAGTGGGGTGACCAAAGGTGGCATCTCAGGAATCAATGATAGTATAGGGCCTCGGAGGATGAGTAGGAGTTCATGAGCTGGTGAAATGGGAACAAGAGTTTCATAGAAAGGGAACATCATGGGGAAAGGCATGATGGAGGCAAACAACCTAACCCAGAACAGAAAGTGGTCTGGTAGAGCAGGGGCAGACAGTCAGGGTGTCATCTGGGGGGCATGGTGGAAGCCACCTGGGGGGAAACATTCCCATCATGTCCACCAAAGAGTGTGTACTTAGGTTGATGCAGGATCCTGAGCTGTTCTGGGACCTCGGGAGGCGGGGAGGGAAGGAACAGACGGAGACCCATGGAGTGGGTGAGAGCACAGGCAGAATAACACACATCTAGGCCTGGCTGGAGCCTCTGCGGTTGGAGAGCTGGGGCAGGCGGGAGAGATATTGGGAGACAAAGGCTGGAGGCCAGGGAAGCAGTGTGGGTGGCTGCAAGAGGGAGGTTTTTTGCTGAGATGTCCTAGGACTCTCGTAGGAATGAGCCCCACTATGCGCAAGGGCTGGGGCTCAGCAGCTGTGGCACTACTTTAAATCTAAGGAGCCCAAATGTGTGGGGAGGGAATGGGGGAATCATGACCAAGGCAGGCTGAGCTCAAGGGGTTCGAGGCAGGAAGCCATCCCTCAGCTACCTTCAGTGCTGGCAAAATATTGTGTGAGAGCATGCATGTCTCCCAGCTGCTGAAAGGTTTGGAGATCGTGGCGTCTGAGCGATCTGGAGTGGCGGTCCAGGTGCTCTCTTGGGCACCAGGCTTGTCGGGAAGGCTCTCTGCACAGGTCCCTTGTAGGGTGCAGTCTGTGGCCGGGAAGCCACTGGAAAGGTGCTGAGCCAGAGAAACACTTTCTCGCTCTTTTATCTTGCAAATTCTGGGAAGGCTCTGGCTGCCCTCAGTTCTTGATGATGGCAAAGAGGAGGGGACAGGCCTGTGCTCTCTCTGGTAGGAGATGACTGAGCTGTGGGGAGCCATCACCAGGCCAGCTGCCGTGGTCAGCAGGAGAGCTGGGGGAGAGATGAGCACTTGGAGTTGAACTAGCTGGTGGAGCTGCAGGCAAAGCCGGTCCCTGATGCCAAACCATCCGGGGACGGGTGGGTACCTAGTAGGGCTCTCTGCCTGCTGTTGGTGCGGGAGAAACTCCCTTCATTCCAAGTGACTTTCCTGGTCTGTGGTCCTAGCTTCTAGGTTTGAATCCTCAGCACCACACAAAAATTAGCTGGGCACAGTGGCTCATGCCTGTAATCCCAGCACTTGAGGCACTTAATCCTTGAAGGGGGGAGGCATGCCGTGAGTTTGGGAACAGTTTAGACTACAAAGCAAGATCCTATTTCAAAAAAAAAAAAAAAAAGATTTTTGTTGCCAACCCGAAACGGAGAATCTCAAAACAGTGGGCCCTTTCTTCACCCCCCAGTTGTTGATTACAATAGTACATGTTCGTGCTGCATACTGGTCACTTTCAACTTGAGGAACTGGTGCTCATGTATATCACAACCTTCACTTCCCCTCCCACCTTCCGGCGACCTCACCTCCCATGTGACCTCTCGTCCTTCACAAATTTTATCTGTTTCCTACCATTTCCCTTATTTGGCTGTTTTGCTTATTTATACTTTGGGTTTCTCATATCAGAGAAACCATGATATTTTATCTTCTGGGTCTGATTCACTTCGCTAAGCTCCATGGTCTCAAGGTGCACCCGTTTTCCTACAAATAACTCAGATTTATCTCTCTTAGTGGTAGAGTAGGGCTCCATTGTGTAGTTGTGTCTACGTACCGCATTTTCTTTAAGCATTGATTGTTTGGTGAGCATATCGGCAGCGTCTGTGATGTAACTATTGTGAGTTGTGCTGCTATAAATATGGATGTACGTGTATCTCTGTCTTATGATGACTTTGGATGGATGGGTACCCAGAAGCTGAATTAAATGAAATATCTATTTTCAGTTTTTTTGAGGAATTTCCATAATAGCTGTACCGGCACAATCTCATCAGCAGTGTGGAAGGATTCCTTTTTCCTCATTTCAATACTAGCAAAATTTTTTTGAGTTCTTGATAATAGCCATTCTTATTGGGACAAGATGGAAACTCAGAAAACACTGGACACTTTTAAGAACACAGATCATTTTAGTTATTCTTATTATAATAAAATATATTTAAAAACAGTTTAGAGAACTGTAGGTGAAGCTGTGGTGGTAAGCAGGCTGAGTAAATCATGATGCCATCTATGGAGATGAGACAATTCTGGTGGTGGATTAGCTCCCAGAAAGGGAGCAATTTGGGAGGGGAAGGTGCTGCCTCTCAGTTCCCTTGGCTTGGCTCAGTTTGATAGGTGTGGGGAGCTGCACTTGGCCCTGAAGTAAATGATGGCTCCGCAGCTAGATGTGTTGTTTCCATGACAATGGGCCACATTCAAATCATACGGAAGTCCTTCCTACAAACTCTCAGACTGCACTGTCTTCCCCATGGAGGTGGTGGTTCTGCCATGTTGGATTGTTGTATAAATGCCTTGTTGGCTGTTATGGAGACATAGGCTATAGGCTACAGTGTGGTGCCTGGTGCCTCTTTGTACTCGTTTAGTTTGATGAATTAGATGTCCATGACCCAGTGTTAGGAGAGAAGTCTAAGGGTGCTGGATATGTGAGGATTTTGTGATTTGGGGGTTACACATGGTTTATGAGTCTGTGTTTCTCTACTTGGGGGCATCACAGGAAACAGGTCAGCAAGTTGACAAACATCACCTGGACAGTACAAACATCTCATTGACATCTTAGTTGTTGAGGTCACCTCTTTTAACCTACTGTCTCTACACTTGGTTCTAGCTTGTGTGTGTGAGATCGAGGCTACAGAAGGGCCATATTGAAAACCTCTCATAGTTAGGCAGACCTGGGGTGTTAGGGAAGCGGCAAGAGCTTCAAGGTGTGTCTGTGGAAACCGGCAGTGTGTCTAGGATGTGGGATATGCTCCAGGATATCCACGGGAGAAAGGAATTTCCCCACGTACCATTTCAAGTAGGGTAGATATTTCCTCAGGCTGAGACCCTTTTCTTTCTTCCCTGAAATGCATCCCTCAGCAACAGTTTACACAAAGAGAAATGGTAGCTTGGTATTTGTACACAAGACAAAACCAGCCAGGCCTGGTGGTACAGGCCAGGAATCCCAGTACTCTGGGAGATTGATGCAGGAGAACTGCAAGTTTGAGCTCAGCCAGGGCAACTTAGGGAGGCACTGTCTCAAAATCAAAATTAGAAAGTGGGCTGGGACAGAGTGTGAAGGCCCTGGGCTCCAACCTATAACAAAAACAAAATGCATTTGAGTGGGGTGTGTGCCTCCTAGCCTTGCTGGTGCAGACAGGATTGGCCTGCTCTGGCTCTGAGCCCGTGTGCTTGAGGAAGCAGGTACAACTTTGCCAGTCTCCATCGTTGCCATACCCTGGAGTCCATGTGCAAACCATTGGGTGCTCTCTCCTTAGGCTCTGACAACTTTCACCCCTGATATTCAGGTCCCAGCTGGATTGAGAATGTGCACAACCCTGGATGTCGGACCTGAAGTCCCAGAGATGGGGTGCAGTCCCAAACAGACCATGTCCTGATCTTCCCTGAGGCCACTGGTGGTTCCCACCCAGTGATACCTAGCCTTGTTTCACCAGAAAGGGCTGTGGGAGGAGCTCAAGTGGGTGAGGATTTGTGGGCCAGGGAATTTCTGGAATGGTCTTCATGATTCTTGCCCTATGTGGACAGAAAGCTGGCTCTCATTAGCAAATGGAAGTAGGATGATTTTGTAGCTATAGGAAGCCTTTCCTAGCTCCAGCTTTTAATTCCTTTAAGGAAATAAAGGCAAAAACAAGTTGTGTTTCTATTTAAATGGATTTCTAACCCTTTCACTCCCTGGGGGAAAGATTCCATAGCCAGGTTTGAACCTGAATCCCAAGAGAGTCTTTGGTTGGCCAGACTACATTCAGAAGCCTTGGATGCCACAATCTAAGTCTTAGTCATTTTGAGATAATTGAACCTCTAGTAATCCTTATGGCTGGCTGGGAAGCCTCATGGCTGACTACAGGAGCAGAGATCTTGCTGCCCGACAGACCTGGGTCCCTGATTCAACTGTGGAGAGCCAGGAACCTGGCAACAATCTTCCCCAGACTGTTTACCTGTGACTACAGGCATATTTATCTGGGAGGTTGGTGTGCTGTTTAAATACCATCATTTAGGAGCAAGCCACAGCCTCCTAGGCACCCAGTGCCCTTCATAATGCTGGCTCTGGCACGCAAGGGGCTTGGAGCTGTCTGCAGCCTGGAATTCCCTCCGGGGAATTGTTCATGGTACAGTAACTTACTGCGCATCAGGAAGCTTCTCACAATAGTCCTTTATCATTCTCTCTCCCGTCCCTGCCAGCAAGGCCTATTTATAACAGGAGCAAATTCCTCGCGAGTGACTAACAGGCTGCATTGCTTTCCCCAGGACTTCATTCACAGGCCACCTGCCTCACCTGCCCTAGCCTGGGATTCCCTCCTGACTTGGCTCTCAACTCAGCCAGGCCAGCCCAGGGTACCTGTGGATGCCCCCAGCCAGGGCAGGCATGATGGGACTCAGCCTACTGGAGGGGCAGAGAGAAGCCAGGGGTCAGAGGAAGAAGTCAAGGAGAAACAGTGCTGACATGAGGGCCTGATTTGCTGCTTAGATGGATGTATCGGCAGAGCTGCAACGGAAGAGCTGGCATAAATTTATATGCAATGACTTGAGACACTGTCTTGGTTCACCGGTACACTTGGGTGTCTAGTCAGCACAACGGGGTGCTTGGCAGAGGTTGGGAGAGGCATAGGTGCAAGGTCAGCCCTGGAGCTCCTGGCCACACATGCAGCTGACTGAGGTTTCCTGTGGCCATTGCCAGCTCTTGGCGATGCCCAAGATCCATTGCAGGCTATGTGCACAGAGGCCCTCAGTGTGGCTTCTCCCTTTCCTTTAGTTGTAAAGGAGTGGAACTTTTTTCCTCACACTTTATTGATATGTATTAGTGAAAAATTTAAGGTTTACAATGAAGTTGAGGATTTTGTGCACACACATATCTTGTCAAGGTGACAAAGACTTTCCCACTCTCCTTTTGTCCCTCCCCTTACCCTCCCCTTCCCTGCCCTACTCCCCTGTTTCACTTTGTTTTTCATTTTAAGTTCCATAAGATTTGTGAGCTGGGTCTCTCATATCAGAGAGACCATTCGAGGAGTGGGAACTTGTAATGACGGCTTCAGATAGGATGGCTCTGTGAAGGATTAATGCTGACCCCCTCCCCCATTAGAGGCCCCATGGGCCATCCGGAAACAGCCCCTTCAGCTGAGCCACTGGACTGGGGATCATGTCTTTCCTTCTCACCTCTCAGCCACCTCCAGTCTTGAGCTTCAGCTTGGCAGCCCTCTGTGTTTTTCCTCCTTCTTCCGCAGAAATGCTCTGGAAAAGGCACCAAGAGCAGCTCTTGCCTAGTAAAGAAGGTAGTAGGAATTCTGGGTGGAAGATTTTTTTTTAAGCTTGTCTTTTCTGGATAGTGAGTGCTCCCTTCCCTTCCTTGTGTGGACCCAGGGTCTGCCCCAGGGAGCAGGCATTATGGCATCTGTTCCCAGAGCCGGGGACCAGGGTGTGTCCTCTGGGCCACTTGGCACTCCCTGATGACCACAGCTGGCCAGCCAAGCTCCCCAGACCCCCAGAGTTAACTTTCTTCAACTTCTCTGCCTTCCTGGTTTTTTAAAATGATGTTTTTAAAAATTATTATTTAAGCGTTAGAGTGAATTTAAGAGGTTATTATCTCAAGAATCTGAGACTTGTCTTTAGAGGATGTAAGGATATTGCCAAAATAAAATTGAGAAACTACCACCCTAGGAGCGACAGGAACAGATGTGCAGACATGAGACAATTTCCTCCCTGTGGGGACTGAGCTAGCTGGGTGGGTGGGAAGGGCATCCTTCCTTCCACATGTTCTTTGTCTTCTCTGAAAAACGGAAGAAACATCCTAATATTTGTCAAGTACCTACTCAACATTTTTCAGTGATTAGCCCAGTTAGATCTTTCACTATCCTTGCTAGTAAGTACAATTACCACAGCTAATGATAACAACAGTTAAGTGCTTCCTGCTAGTAAACTCTGTTTTGAGCACTTTACACCAATTCACCCACTCGGTCCTTTTAACAACCCAACAGCAAGTACTTATACTTTACAGAGGAGAAAAGAGAGGCATAGAAAGGTTCCTATGTGAAGCAGCGCAGGTGGCAATCCTGGAATTTGACCCTAGGCTGTTGGCTCAGTCCAAGCTCTCTATTCACTCCCATCATTCTTACCAAGTTGTCAAACTGAGATTTGAACCCACATCTTTCTGAAGCTAAGTGCCACCTTTTCTATCTTCTCATGCTACCTCTCAGAACCACAAGGATCACAGTCAATGTCCTCTCCACATCTTCTGGAGATACACGTGATGGATGCCTGCTCAAATGTCAGGCTTCTGCTGTAAGACAGAGTAACAGGTAGAAAAGGACTGGAAGAGGAGCGAGATTTGATGGCAGGGGACAAGGGCCACAGCTGTTTTCTCTCCTGATATTGCCAGAGATACCTGAAAGATTCAAATTTCCTTATGCTAAGAAAGGGGAGGAAGGAGGCGTGGCAGGAGCAGAAATGTAGGAGCAGTTTCTCCTCAGCTTCCCACAGCCCAAGTGTAGAATAGAGGCCACTGGGCTTCTCCAGGGAGCCACAGCAAAATTGGCGTCTCTGTCTCTCCTCCTCTTCTTTCTCTCTCTTCCTGTCCCATCAGCATGAACTCTTGTGCAGACATATGTCTCCCAAAAAGCCCAGGAGACACGGTCTGATTCTATCTCAAATACTGGCTCAGAGCCTGGCCATCAATCAACGTGTGTGGAAAGATTTGATGAAATCTGGAGTGTTTACTGGACAGAGGCCATTAACCTCTGGTCTGAGGTTCATCAGTCTGACCTTCTGTCATCAAATGGAGACCTGATCAGTTCTTCTGAGGAAACCCAACTATCCTTGGCACTGAACCCGTAGCTTGTCAGTGGTCCATGACAGGGTGACCCTGAGAGTGGAAGGCTGAGCAACTGGGCACTGCTTTCTACCCACTGTCTCAGAAACAACGTTGCCAAGGATCTGGCTTATCTGGTGGCCCTTTGGCTGGCCTCCTGCCTCCAGAGAGTTAGGCCATTTCTCCATCTGTTTGGACTCTAAGGTCAGATGTGGCTGCCTGCCCAGAACAGGGTGATTGGAGAGAAAGGAGCCATGTTACATTTGGTACCTGAAATAAGGTCCATGCTACAGACTTTTGTCTGTCTGCTGCTGGTCCCTGGCATTAGGAACAGTGGGTTAGAAATGGCCTCAGAGGTGCATCATTTTTGAAGGGTCAATTCTGTCTGCCTTTTCCCTGCTCTGAGGAGGTATCAACCTCCTGTCCCTGAAATCTATGTGCACATTGAGGCAGTTCAAATTCCCCTTTAGGCCCATGACCTTCTATACACATAACCTTGGTCATTAAGGATCAGGAAAAGATAGAGCAAAGCAGAAGTGTCTGCCCCAGACTGATCTATCACGTATGAGCCAGGATCACAGGGAGTGTGAGTGTGAGATGAGCCTTGAAGATCAGCCAAGTGAAGGATATGCAAAGAAGTACTGAAAGAGGACAAATATGGCTTCTGAAGGAAACCAAGGAAAAATGGATTTGGAGGACCTATACAAGCAAAGTCTTAAGAAATATCACATTAGTCCTGGATATGGAGTTGTCAAGGTCAGGACTTGATACCACAGGAAACGCAGTGAGATTTGTGGTTTCGGAATTGTGAGCACAACAGCAATTAAAACAAATCTCTAGGCCAGATGGATTGGTGCCTTACACAAAAGGTGACCACATAAGAGAATGCATGTGAATTGATACATTAATCCAAGTCATTTCAGCTGTGAGTGAAATAATCCCACTCAGCCAGGCATGATGGTGTGTGCCAATAATCCCAGCTCTAGGGGAGACTGCTAAGGAAGGAAGACAGCAAGTTTGAGCCCAGTGCCTAGGTAACTTGGTGAGAGCTTATCTCAAAATAAAAAGGGAAGCGGCTGGGAATGTAGCTCAGTGTGAAGGCTGTGGGTTCTGTCCCCAGTACTGAAAAAAATATCCCGATCAATCTGGTTTAAGTAAAAATAAAGTGAGGAATTCATTGGCTCTTATGACTTAAAAGTTTACAAATAAATTTAGGCCCAACTAGATACAGAGGTTCAGATAACATCCCCAGGACTTTCCCTTCTCAGTTGGAGAGCTGCACATTTCTTGTAACTCAAAAGCCCTGGGATTTGGAATTTTTGGCCTGACTCAGGTCATGTCCCCAAAGACAGGGAGCAGATTATTTTTGGCCATAGTTGGGTTACGTTCCCTTTGTCAAGTAGCTGAGTTTTACATCACCCTGAGCTAAGACAGATGGACAGAAGGGTGGAGAAAAGATGCATTTTCCACAGGGAAATAAGGTGTGACTGACAAAGAAAGGCAAGAATCATGGCCAGCAAGGACACAGGATGCCACAATGAGATGGCCAGAAAACGAGAGATGCTGGCTGAGCGTGGAGGTGGACTTGACATGTTATTGGACTGCAGGTACTTTCCTATCAACCTCTGTCATCAAAGGCTTGAGACAATCTGACTCAGGTGGCTGCGGGTAAGACTCCAGGGAGTCCTCTGACAGCAAGCCTTATAGAGGATTGCAGAAGAGCCAAGAATTAATACGTATATTTGGCTTGTTTTGCTTTTCCCAAAGAGGAGGGGAGATTAGCCACTCTATGTTTGTCATCTTCCTTCCTAGACACCCAAGTGGGGACCCAAGCAGGCAGTTGGATACAAGAATACAGGGTTCAATGGTAGACTTTATGAAGGTGGGAAAGGGGCTGGGAAAGGTGTGGGATCATGATTATGATGTGATATGTATATGTATCAATTCCCCCAAGATGAATGTAATTATTACATCACATATACCAATAAGAAATAACTAAAAAAAAAAAAAAAGAATCCAGAGTTCAAGGGCAAGGTCTGGAGACATCCTCTTGAAATGTTCAGCATGGACAAAGGGACTGGCTTTCACAACAAATATCTTACAACTTAGCATATGCAAAGTAGTTGCAGCCATGAGTTCAGATTTGATCATGTGAACGGAGATGGAGAGGAGGACAGAGCCGGGAGCCCAGCCCCTATGCTGCATTGTTGAGTGCTGGTCAGAGAAGGAGGAACCCCAAAGCAGAGTTCAGGCACAGAGAGAAAATGCTGCAGAAACCAGTGGGTGAGAAACCTGAAAAGTGAGAGTCAAGAGACAAAGACGTCAGGTAGAAAGGTAATGGGACTGTGGCCACTGCTGAAGGGAGAAAGAAGTGCTCATGGTATTTATGAATAAGGATACTGTGGTGACACTAATAAAGAGACTTTAGGGAAGGAACGGGACAATCATCACATTGGACTTGAATGGGTGTGAGTGTGGAGGTGTGGAAAGGGAGACAGGAAGTTCAGAGCTCCATTGGAGACATTCTCCTGTGACGGAGGGCAGAGAAACGCAAGGCTTCCTCAGGCTGGAAGGTGCTGGAGCGGGCTGAAGGACATGGCTCATGGGGAGGGTGGAGCAGAGCAGGAGGCAGAAGCTGTGGTGAGAGACAGAGAAGGGTCACAGGGTTGGGCAGCAGAGTGCCAGTGAGGATGAGAGCGGTGGGGAGCAAAAGTGGACACATTTCCCTGAACGGGGAGGACGGGAAGATGTGTGCCATGTGGGATGTGTTTCAATGTAATGGCGCGAGTTGAGGGAAGTCCTTTGTCTTGTCTTCAGTTTTCCACACACAGAATGGGAGGTGAGCAATGTGGGATGGAATAGAGCATGAAATTGTGTCAGAGAGCAAGGATATCGGCTCCAGGGGAAGAGCTGGATGCTAAACAGTGTTGACAGCCCCAGAGTCTTGCTCTCATTAGAGGAAACGAGCAAACCTAACTGGGCGAATCTCTCCGGCAGGACAAATACGTGAAGGAGATGAAACAGTGGGGCCCATTTGAGACAAAGATCCAGCTGTAGAATTGCGGTACTCGCAATGCCCGGAACTGGGCAGGAAGTGAAGGATCACAGTGCAAAGGAGGGGCTCAAGTGACAGGGAGGACAATGAGTGGCAGCAGTGTGGCCAGTGGGTAAAGAAGCTGGAAGGACGGGATGCGGTGGTTACAGGGCGATGCTGAGATTAAGCCCTCAGATATGGGGCATTATGAGCAACGGAAGGGGCGGGACCATGGGAGTGGAGCAGGAGGGGAAGGGGAAGAAGAGGTCGCAGGTGGAGTGGAGGTCATGACCCAGCTTGCCGTCGCCTCGCAAGCTAGTGCTCAAGTCCCTCGTGAAAGGAAGGTGGTAGGTTAAAGTGGTGTAGCAGCACCAGTCAGGAGCTCCCATTTTAACCTGCCCCCAACTTTCTCTTAATAATACTAGTGTCCCTCCTCTTCCTGGGGCGGCTTCAGGGGAAGGCAGGTACTCAAGGAAGGGAGCGGCCAGGTTTCAGTTATGGGGAGACTTAGAGAACAGGTTGAGGAGTCCCAGAGTACCTGGGGAAAGGGCCAGGGTGGGGAGAGAATGAGGAGTCAGGTGAGACTAGGAATGAGCGAATGACTGAGTCAGGAGTGAGTGAACAGGGTGAGCGATGCCGAGTTGGTTAGCTGGGAAGAGGAAGCGTCAATGATGCAAATCTTCACCATTGTTCATTGTTGATAATGCTGGTGGGAGCGGGCAGGTGGGTGGATGGAATGACACTTCGGCTGTGTGTGCCTTGTGTGACGTGCTTCTCTGGTATACATTTCAGTTCTTGGTAAGCCCATTTTCAGTCTCACAGAATCTACTTCCTCAAGCCGTGTGTATCCTTATTTACGTAAGTGACTAATTCTTTCCTGGGTAGAGCCAAGTCTTCTGTCTCAGTTACTAAGAGATACTAGACAAAGTACTCATGAACATTCCAGAAGAGATGAGTATCTGTGAATTATTTAGGTAGTGTCAATATGTGAGTGGTATTGTTGAACATCTCACAGTTATCTGAGATTAGACATAAGAAGTGGGTAACTCCAGGCCAATTCTCTCTTTCAGGCCGGCTCGGAGCCCCTTTGCTAGGTCATCAGACTCCCCAGGCCACCACTTCCCTGGAGCAAGGATGTGCCAAGCAGCAGCTGGGAAAGAGGGAAGGCTGTAAACTGTGTCCTGAAGATAGAGCAAATTTAACGGCACTGCTCTGGACATGTCATGGAATTGTGGAAGAACAGTGTCTATTTGGAAGGCATTGTCTCTTGGATTTACTTGGCGGGTATTTTGCAATAACCTTCAGAGGACTAATTGGCCCTCATAAACCTTGCAGAAAGGCCCTGCCTGAGTGCAGAGAACCACGTATAGTCTAAGTCAAGCCAGCGGACGCATTGAGTCACGAAGAAAACAAGCCAACGGTGTTGATGTCAAAGGACTTCCCACTTCTCAAGTCAACAAAAAACAAAACCATGAGCACAGACCGTGAGCTGGCATTCAGGACTCAGATGCCTTGATGACTCTGAATTCTGAAAGGGAAATGAGTTTTATGTGAACGGGGGTCTATGGTCTATTTCAAAAGCAGTAAGTGGGCTGTTTAATGAATCATGTCTTGCATCTACTGGCTATTAGTGTTGAATATTGACTGCAGGCAAAGTACTGATTCCTTACTACAAAATTCAAACATATTTCTGCAAACCAAGATTTTTATTTTAATTTAGCCTAACTGGCTAAATGAAGGCAGGCCATCCTAATAATACTTGTTCACGTAAGTGGCTGTTGCTCACGACAGAAGCCAGGAAACCAGGTGAATTTTCAGCTCTTCCCATCTCCCACCTAGCCAACACCTGCCAGCAGGTCCTCCAAATATCTGACAGCCGGCAGGGCAGGCCCTCCAATGGCAGGCTCTGCCTTCAAAGTTACCAACTCATCCCTGCATTTGGAGACTGTAGTAAGTTACATTTGGTCTTTGATGCATTTGGTCTTTGGTGACTGTACCAGGATTTTTGTCTAAGTGCTCCTGGTGGCTCCTTTGAGAAGTTACTAATTTTTCCAGAGACAACACCAAAATATTCTCCAAATCAGTCTTTGGAATTGGCTTTTAGAATTATGCCTGCAGGACTAGTCACACAGAAAATCCTCAACAACAGAAAATTTGGGTGTTTAGGGGGTGTATTTCATTTGTGAAAATGAAGCCATTGGCAACCAAGTCAAAGCAAGCCTTGATTCTAACGTGTGGATTCAGAATTTTTAAGGTAGTTTGTAGAATTGACCCTGAGGACATTTTCAAACAAGTCCTACATTTAATTAATTAGTTAGTTAGTTAGTTAGCTATTGGGAGAGTAGAAAGCAAAACAGAGCAAACTTTCCACATCAGATATCCTGGGTTCAAATTCCATTTATGTCACTTATTAGCTGTGTGACTATGGATAATTTGCTTAATCTATCCTTATTTGGAAAAATTTCCTACAGAAAAAAATATTTATCTCATAAGTTTGTTACACATATTTTCTTATCCATCTCTTCCTCTCAGTTGATTTCCTCCCCTGCTGGGTTTTTCTCTTCATTCGAAATACACTCTGTCCTTCCCATTCCTTTCCTCCCTATACCCAGTGGAGTGTAGGTAATTGATCTCAATCAATCAATCAAGCTCTGATCTATGGTGTTTATCAATTTCTTTGATGCAAATACTTACACTATCACCAAATTCAAATTGCCAGCAACTTAACATCAGTCTTACAAAGATCCTACACGTGAGCAATTGGCCATGCTGGGCAGCAGACGCTGGATGAGCACACAGTAGCCCCTTGTTTCTCTTCTTTTTCCTCGCCCAAGAGCCCTGGACATGGCCAGATAGAAACACCATCGACACATTTATGCCTCTGCCTTTTATATTTAACTGGATTCTAAAAATAATTTCCTCCTTACATCAGTTCCCAGCCAGTAAATGTGCTAAATTCAGGTGTTCTGGTCCCCATCCAACATCTTCCTGAATCCTCCCTGGCATCTCACCAGTGGGGATTTTCAGAGGAGACAGAAGATTCTTAGTGTTCCCCAGGGCTGTGCCAATTTGTAAATGGGTTTCCTCATTCTCCCGGGGTTGGATACTGATGCTAGCTTCTACTCTTCCCTACAAGCTTCAGGGATTTGTTTCTCTCCCCCCACTCCCCCCCCACCCCCCAGCTAACTGTATTCTACTTTCTATAAAGTCACAATGAACTGTGGAGATTCAGGGACTGGAGGAGACAAGAGGCCATCCTGGTAGTGTCACCACCAGCCAGGTGAGGACGTGAAGGTTAGGAGAGGGTACTATCCCTGGACATTCTCAAAGAGGCATGTTTGGTATGTAAGCACTTCCTCGTGAGGCCAGCCTTGCCCATGAAAAACACCCGTGTGCTATGACCTGAGGAGCTGTGAGAAGGACCCATTGCCCCCCAAAGTCTCCATTTATCCTCCATTTCACTTACTATGGTTTCAATTACCTTTGGTCAACAGTGGACTGAAACTATGAAGTGGAATATCTCAGAAATAAACAACTCATGAGTTTTAAATACCTTTTATTACATAACTAACCAACATATTTTAAATGTTTTGTTAGTTATTCCCAGTCTCTTACTATGCCTATCTTATAAATTAGATATGCATTGCATGAAAAAACAAAGCATATATAGGGTTTGGTACCACCAGTGGTTCTGGGCACCCACTGAGAGTCTCAAAACATATCTCCTACAGGTGAGGGGAGGTTACTGTACTAACATTAGTCTAGTGTCTACTAAGTTCAATGCTCATTTTACTTTCACTTCACTCCAGCCCTATATATAAGGGTAGAATTACTGCCCTTGTTTTGCAGGCAAGGTTGTATCACCTTCCTAGAGGTGGCCAAGGAATGGGAAAGAGTCTCATTCATAGGTCTTGGCATAACTGTCAAAAAAAGTGTCTTTTGCATTAGATCCTCAAAGTCTTAAAAATATTCATCACGTCCCTTTAGAAAAAAAATCCCTTAATTGTGTATTCAGGGGAAGCTCACTTCTATAAGAATTAATCCTCAAATCCTGCTTACAGAAAGAAGGGGTTGGCAAATGATCCACGCAGGCTAGATGGCAAATACTTTAGGTCTTGCCAACCACACGGCCTCTGTTGTAACGTCTCACCTCTGCAGCGGCATTTTTCAGAAGCAGTTATAGTCAATACATCAAAAAAAAAAAAAAAAACAAGTGGGACTGGGCTCCGATCAGACTTTGTGTACAGACACCAACATCTGACTTTTGTGTGTCATGCATTATTATTCTTTAAACAATTCTTTAAAATGCTAAAATTCTTTTGAGCTGACATCCAAAAGCCCACATAAAAACAGAGTGCACAATGTATTTGGCCTGTAGGCCACAAATTGTTGATCCTGGACCTAAAGCATGAGATCCACCCCACCCCCAAAAGTCACTGATCCAAACTGGGAGTCCCTGGCTGGAAAGTTCACCAGGGGATTCCTGTCCAGTGCTGATGCAGGGATCCAGGATCTGTTCCCTCTGTGCCCTGCCTTTGCTAGTCCTCTATTTTGGAACTGTGCAGGCTTTCTTGGGTGGTGAGTAGCTGGCTCACCTCATATCCCTCACGTTCCATGGAACAGAAGTCAGGCACAGGGCCACAGGGGGCTTTCCAATTCCACAGCAGGTGTTTACTAATCAACGATTAATATGTGATATTTGCAAGTATTTCCACGTGTGAACATTACCTTCAAGGTACAAGGCTGGAGAATGGGCTGTTGTGGATAGAATTTGCAACAATAGCAGCATACTTCCATTTAATTTACTACCTATTGGTATTTAGTACCTATTGATAACTATTGGAAATAGAGGAAACAGAGGAAATCCAAAATAGCATGCCTACATAAAGGAATAAAGTGTTCACTGTAGAATATATTTATGATCATTTGCTAAGCCTCCGACCCAAAGAAATCCCACAGAAATAATGACATTTTAAAGTTACACATCGTGCACATGCCTGGTCGCCACATCCAGAGCCACAGGTCTTCTGTCTCCAGAAGAAGGCACGCAGCATAGCGTAGGGCCAACGATAGCAGGAAGAGAGATGTTCCTTAAAGGCCTTTCCACCTTGGACTGGCACCTGGTTCAAATTAAGAATTTACCTCTCCTAAAATTCTTTCCCAAGTTTCTCACAGGATTAAGATCCCCGAGGGAACACTGAGCATCTGGAAAGAACAGGAAGATGTTTTGAGATCCCAAAGTGACCTCTAAATAAAAATGTTGCTAACCATCACAACAGCCCTAATTCTCTGTGTCTCTGAACTCTTATAGGGCATGAAACAGACCTAAATATGCATTCAAGACAGGCAGCTTCCAGGGACTGCCTGCCTTCCCTTGAGGATGTCACTCTCCTTAGCCACTCTAGGATAAATCCTGCCTATGCTTCTGTGTGTCCATTTATGAGTCTTGGCTGAACTCTCATCAGGGACATAAACCCCGGGGAAGGCGAGGAGCCGGCTCCTCACAGCACCCAGACCAGCTTCCCAGTAACATCTATTATATGTTGGGGGGAATGCTGAAAGTTATATCTAATTTTCCTAAGAACTCCGTGAAAGAGGTGTTGTATTCTCATTTTCTGAATTGGGATACTGTCTTCCCAGGGCTCTTTGTCAAGTTTATGCAGCTGTGATCATGACAGCTCAGAACATACTCTTTCCACCAGGCTAGCTGCTTCGGCACTGTGACCATGTCCTAAATAATCTGAGCCTGATTTGCTGTCTTCCGCAGTGTCGTGGGGCACAGAGCCAGGGCTGCCTGCAAACCATATACGCCCTGGGGACTAAGATGGAGCTCCTATGTCTCCCTCTATCCAGAGTTCAAAGCTCTTCTCTCGCTTCAGAGGACCTGCCCAGACAACTCTCCCCTCGGAAGGAAAGCAAGAAAATGGGCCTGATTACCCTGTTGTTTCACAATGCAGAAACCAAAGGTGTGACTTCAGGTCCACCCACACTTCTGGAGGACTGGGGGAGAGCTGAAGACCTAGTACCACCTTTTCAGAGTTTTGTAACATCCAGAGATATCTTAGAGGGCCGGACGGATGCAGGTAGTCTAGAGGGATTTTATTTACAAATTCCATTTAAATTCAAGTACCAAGGGCATGGTACACTGGTCTGCAGGGACCTGAAGGAGTTTAGAAGAGTTAGGTTCCTCTCTCAGTGGTGAGGGGTTTCTTGTTATGCTTCTTGTTACGCAGTAGGTTGTTGGAGGCTAACTTCTAGTCAGACTCATTACATGTGTTGTGCCCTTTATTTCCATTATCATTACATGGTAATATATAATAAAATAACATAACTCACTGTTATATGGAATCACTGAGAGTTCTGTACTTGTTTTCCTGCAACTAGATGGGGAAGGGATGGAAGACATTGACAATGGAAGTGTGTCTTTTAAGTTCGATCTACGGTGAAATCTTGTTTCATTTACTGGCATAGTAGAAAACCCTGTTTCTCAAAGATAGTGTGTTGGAACAGAAACAAACTTCTCAGTGCTTTTGTGGCAGTCTCAGGATAGTCTACTCTCACTTTTAATCTAGAATATATGAAGATTAAAACTTGTCTCAGACATACTTTTAAGGCCACCATGATTTTGATTGCTAGCAGTTGATCCTCTTCTAGCAAGTATGCAGTCGATTCACCTAGCTTATTTACAAATGGGACACAGATTCATGCCCTCCCAATTCTGGCTTTTTTTTTTTTTTTCTTTTTGTCTTTGAGAAGTAAGTCTCAACCTCTTTTGAGGGCTGAGACAGGTGGTCATGCACCAATTGGGAGAAAGAAGGTCTGGGCTCAGTCCCTGTCAAAATATCTGTTAATGTTGGAAACATGTCAAAAAAAAAAAACAATGTTTACTCATCACCCCCATAATTCTAGTTTGGTTTTGAATGCAGCTACTTTATCTGCTAACTTAAACACAGTTGTTATTCTCCTCTGAAGTGACAGATTGAGTTTTTTGAGTGGGTTGAATATGTCACACAAATAAGTTTTGCAACCCATTTCATGTCACTGAAGTAAGTGTACTACCATTAACAATCCTTATTCTACAAGAAATTTCTGGAGTGCCTCTCCTATCCCAAAAACTCTGGAAAATGGCTGAATAGCACAGCAGTTAATGTGTGTGCCTAGCGAGTGCAAGGCCCCTGGGTTTGATACCCCAGCACCACATAAATCAGCTATGATGGCATACACCTGTAATCCCAGCACTTGGGAGGTTTGAGGCAGTAGATTTCTCTGTATGTGAAACCAGCCTCGGCTACATAGTGAGTTCAGAACTAGCCTGGACTACAGCATGAGACCTTGTCACAAAAAAAGAGAAAAGATGTATGTTCTCTGAAGCCATCTTTTCACAGAGTTGTGAGAACAGATATGAGTCAAGGGCATGCACTTTATTTGATAATTTTAATCACATCTTGCAAATATTATTAAGTTCAGATGGCATTTTTTTGAATCTCTGGCGTTTCTCTATGGATGACACAGTGTGTAGACTCCCATTCAGAAACAAACTCCTTGACCTGCGTGGTGAAAACAGAAATCCATCTAGTCATGGTGGCTGCTCTGTGTGCACATAAAATAACACAAAATGACTAGCTCAGTTTTCCTGACATGAAAACTTTTAAAGACTTAAATAGTTTTGCAGCTGTGGTGTTGGTTGGTAACAAAACTACACATAACATATTCTCATGTACAATCTCCTGAAAAATACATCTCACAAAAACGAGCATTGTGGCCTTGTTGTCCACACTGGTGGGCTTGCTCACCATGGCAACGCTAATTGTCTCAACAGCTCTGGTTCAGTATCCTCTGCTATTTCATCATCTTGTCTAGTCAGGGTTCTAGCTGAAGATGAACATGTTCCACTCTCTGCAGCACAGCCTCTCCTAAAAGTTCACAGCAAGTGTCCTTAGCAGCAGGCAAGATCAACTCTTCTCCAGTAACAAAGGACTTCTTAGCTTTAGCAAGGCGGCTAGCCATGAAGACTGATGCTCTCAGTGCAGACACATTTGGAGAAGTGGTGGTCACCGATACTTGCTTCTGTTCTTCTTGTTCGTATTTTTCACTTTTGCCAACGGCTTGTCTTTTAATGCAGGTGCTTGGTCTCCATGTGATGGAGCAATTTTGGTGGTTTCACGGTTTCAGTGGAGAGCTATTCACCACATATTATACCAGGCATACCTGGAGAATGTGAATTGCCCATAGCAATGAAGCTGTAATTCAAGTAGGACACATGGTCTTGCTTTTCAATGTAGCTTTCTTTCATTGGCAGTCTCAGGGTCTCCTATTCTATTATCTTATCATTCGGTCTTTCCCCCTTGCAAAGAAACTCTCCGGTGATGTTTGGTTTTATTCCCATTTTGGCTAGGGTTAGCTTGTGGACTTGTCAAAACTGGAGTGGACCGAAGATGTCAATAAAATAATGGGTGAACCAGGCCAGACAAAAATAAAATAAGTGTTGGGTTCTGAAATCCTGCCACCACATGCTGCTGAGGGTGAGGTACCAGCAGATGCCCCTGACTGAGACTTCCTAGATGAAATATATGTTAGAAATCATAGACGCAGCGGCTTACTCTTATGGTAGCCAAAACGGCAGTATAGAAATTATAAAGATAATGTGGGTCAGCCAAGATTCGCTGTAACTCAGGATCAGGCCAGGAATGTTGGTTGATGTCTGATGGCACAGGATTCAGATGGGAGCTGTTTGTCTCTGGGATGTTGGGTATCCTCCTAGGTCAGCCTGTCTCAGCCACAGTTCCTCCAAAGCTTACCGAGGGTTCCGCGGGCAGGGAATATTTTTCTTCCTCCCAATTAAGTTTCCACCTCAGTAACGACGGAAAAGCTGAGCAGCAGCAGGAGGGAAGTGGTGAGGAAGCCCCGCCTCCTGTCAGATCAGCAGTGTACTAAACTCTAATAGGACTTCATGGACAGAAGGCGGAGCTTTGCGCCAGGGGGGCGTGGGGAATGGGGAAGCCCTGCCCTGGTGCCTCTGGAGGGAGCGTTGCCCTGCTGACACCTTGACATGTGGCTCAGCAGTGCAGATTCTGACTTCTATTCTCCAGAACAATGAAAGAATACAGCTCTGCTGTCTTAAGCTGCTAAGTCTATAGTAATTTGATGCAACACTCTCCTAGTACCTAATACATCCCAGACAAATATTTGTTGAAAGAGTAGACAAATGCCCTGAACCAAGTATGGTCCACCAAAAAGCCTCGCACACCTGCCACTCCAGCTTTTGGGTACTGGGTGGTCGTGTCACTCCAGCTTTGGCCATGGTCTTGCACATTGTCCATCAGAAGGCACGCGTCTGACCACAGCAGTGACTCCCTTTTTGACGAAGCTGACAGTAGAGACCACACCCAGGTGGCCCAGGACCACATGAAGCCAGCATATTTTGTCTGGCTGGCACCAAATGTTATTTGTAAATTAAATTGGATGCCAATATTTTAATAACATTTGGGAGAGTTTACATCGAATTAGAATATCCATGTTTTTTCAGGATTAAAAAAAATCAAACATTCTTTTTAATTTCAGGTTGCATCCCCATGGAACTAAGGCTCGCAGCCCCGACTTGAATAGCAGCTGCTTCTCCAGATCAGGGTGACGCCAAGCCCCGACTACCACAACGTGTACCAGCTGGCTCTCTAGGCCCCGCCTGGGCTCTCTGCACCACTGCCCTGCCATTTGAGATGAATTGTCAGGTTTTCTCAGCGTTATATGAAGGGTGAGGCAGCCTCAACCCCAGCACTTCCCTGGTGGCTGGATTGGTGCCTAGTGTGCCCTTTGTAAAGATTCTAATTCTAACACCCTGGGCATGATGGCACATGCTCATAATGCCAGCACTTTGGAAAGCTGAGGCAAAAGGATTGATATGTTAAGCCTAGCCTGGCAAATTAGAAATTTACTGAGACCCTGTGTCTTAATTAAAAATATAATAAAATGGAGAAGTAGCTCAGTGTGAAGGCTCTAGGTTCAATTCCCAGTACTCAATTAATTATTTAAGTGACCTGCTAAAGATCATTCTGTCCTTCTGCAGCTGCCAGCCAGGAGAGCCATCTTTGGGAACCCCCACAGCCCTTAGAAATCACCCAGTCATTTCCAGGGTAGAGGAGGTTATGGCTTTTTGCAAACCTCCAGAAAAGCCTAGGTGACCTCCTTCCAGAATGGCTTAGAAGACAGAGACATGGGGGCATGCTCACTGGCTTTCCCCATCCCTCCCTGGCTAACTCAGCAGTGGTTCCGAAGGAAGCTAAAAGCATTAGTGTGGGAAAGAAACGTGAGCAAAACCTGGGGAGCCACCTGGAAGAGGGCATGCAAGATTCTAGGACTGAGGTTTGAAGCTTTGTGCACAAGACTCTCCACAACCATCGTTGGGACCTGCAGACCCCAGGATATATGTCATTGGTGGCATCTACCTCCATCCACTGAGGAGCTGCACCACAGCAAGAAACCCTGGTGGTTTGAACCCAGGTGAGCATGGTACAAGGAATAGCCCTTTTCTCCTTACCACATGCAGCCACAGCAGCCCAGTGGATCAACATGAGATTCTGAGTACCCCTAGAAATGACGTGTCCACAGCTGCTATCTGGGTAAGGATGGGGGAGGGGCTGCTTTAGAGTCTTCCCAGGACCTCAGAAAAGGAAATTATAAACACGTGTCAGAGCCTTGATGCGATCAGTCAGCTCCTCGGAGTCCTTCTCTGCCTAATGTCTGTTAATTTTGTGATCCCTTCTGTGTAGGGCTCTGGAGCCTTAGAACGATGGATTGACTGAGGCTAAGGAACGCATTGGAATAGCAGAAGCTGTGCTATTGCAAGCAAGTTGCTTAACCTCTTTGACCTGTGGTGTTTCTACTTGTAAACTGAGAATAATAAGCTTTCCAAAAAGATATTGCAGAGGTCAACTGAGATGAGGACCATGTGTGTCCTGACTGACACTGGGAAGTCATGTTAATTGTCTTACCTGTGCCCATGTCTTAACTCTCAGCCTGGGAAAGTGTGTTCTCTTGCACTGGTTGAGAACTGCTGGGGGTACTGGTTCTTTCCGTCTTGCTCAATGACTGCCCATTTACACAGGTGGTACATATGACATGTATAAATGGGGCACATTTCTCCTAAGGACATGATTGTATTGGGGGTTGATGGAGTGACTGGGCTTGTGAACCCTTGCACTAAGAAACAGGAGAGTTAGGCAGGATCTAAGTGGCACCCTCTGCCCCCTTCCTTGTGGGCCATTTTTCTCTCATGATGGTTCCTTCTCTGCATGGCTCTCTGGGCAGGAATGTGGGTGGGCCTGTGGGAAAAGGGGGCTGATTCTGAACTTCATTGTTGTCTTCAATTAAGTGAGCCGTAGCTAGCACCAGACATCGCCAAGGTCCAGCCCCAGATCCCCAGACCCAGCTGGAGGCATCTTTATGCTCAGGCCAGGGGCCCAGCTCAGCCCCAGCATGCTGTGTCATGGCCACTTCCTGCAGACTGTCCTTTGAAGAGGAGCAAGACTGCAAGTTGTTATAATGTTCATACAGATTTCCCAAGAGAGGAAAAACCTTTTTGGAGCCCTGAACAAAATGATAAGTCAGTGAGAACATTGTGCATGGGAATCTTAAGAGGATGGTTCAGGACAAAGGGTCACCATGGCTTGGGGAGAAATTCTAGGACAGAACACTGCAGGAGGGAGTGTGTCCCTTGAGGCTTCTTACCCACAGGTGAAAGAAAAATGCAGTGAAGAGAGTTCCAGACAAGAGGGAGGCTGAGTAACAATACTGCTTAATGGTTCCTCACAGGCTTATTTAAAAAGTTGAGATATAGTTAAGAACTGCTTGCTCAATTTAGCAAGGAGAGGGAGGAAAGATCTAGAAATTCCAAGGAGGACATGGGAAGGTCAGAAGACTTATAGATGCACTAGAAGCTGAAGAAAACATCATCCCAGGAAGCCACCCCGGGCTACCAGGAAAGGGCTGACATCCACAGTCTAAGATAAGCCTGGAGCTGAAAGCTTCCGACTGGGGTAAGCCTGGATCCTAGAGAAGTGAAAATTGACATCAGCTAGTAGCCCCAGCTACCAGAAATGAGTCTTCACTTAGTACAAGCTGCAAAGGTACAGCTTGCTCATCCTTGAAAAGGCATCCCCGAGCTTCTAACAGCTTGGGGGAAGCAATACTCAGAAGCCATACTAGGGAGTGATGAAGGCAGGAGGCATTTAGAAAAGAGCCTGTCTGGCTGAACTTTTTAGAACAGAAGAAGCCCCAGATAAGCCACATGTCAGAGATCCTGGGGATACTCTTAGAGCCTAGGAAGGAACTGGCACTAGAGACAATTGCAGAGAGGAGAGAAAGACTGCCAACATCCTGAATGACTTAGGTGGTAACGGGATCACCTCAAAGCGTGCAAAGGCCTGCCCTTGGGGGAGGGAAGCCAGAACAGACAGAAGAGCTTTGCTGAAGGGCCTGAGTGTGAGCAAGCACCTTAGAAGTAATCAGAATGTTAAGCCCTCCTTCACTGCCTACTCCTGGCACAGAACTCAGTAGAATTCTGGCACCTCCACACACCCTCATACATGTTCAAAGAAACCTGTCAGCTAGGCCATTCAAGTCCCTAAGCAATAGAATAATGGGAAGACAAAGCAACAGGACATGTGCAGAAACACCTGGGGCCCCAGAAGCTAATGTCTGTCATGGGCCTTGAAATAGTGGAACTCAAAGTAAAGGAAGTCAAAAACCAAACAGACCTGAAGGTTTCTGCATACAGACAGTTCAAACAAGAATTCTTAATGAAATGCAAGTACTGATCAGCCAGTGTAAAGAGGAATTTTCTAAACAAACAATGGTTTGATTGGAATATAATGTATATTTTCTAATGTATGTAAGAGACAGAAATACAAAGGTAGCTAAGATAAATACGGCAATGCGAGACATGAAACATTTTGATAGAGAGGTGGAAAATCTGAAAAGAAATCTAGCTGAAGTTTAGAATATGTAAAATTCATTTTAAAAAAGGGAAGTTGCTTCAGACCTTGAAGACAAGGCTGAGGAAACAAATGCCATAATGAGGCATGACACCAAAATTAGAAGTTAGAAAAGTAGCTGCATATAACAGCTGATGGATGACTCAAAGAGAACCAGCCTCGGAATTCTGGATGTGGGAGAAAGAACAGAGGACAGCACAAAAGATATAAAGAATTTATTCACTGAAATTGTGTAAGAAAGTTTCCTAAATCTAGGAAATAAAATTAATATGTAGGTATAAGTAGCTTATAGAGCACCAAATAACTTTGGCCGGAAAAGAATCTCACCATGACACATCATAACCAAAACCTCAGGAATTCAACAAAAAGAGATAACGTTCAAAGGAGTGAGAGAAAAACAGACATTATTTTACCAAGGCAAAACCATTCGAATTACTGCAATTTTCACAAATTTAAAGGCTAGGAGAACCTGGAGCAGAATCATTCAATCTTTGAAAGAAAGTAATTGTCAACTCAGATTGTTGTATCCAGCAACATTATCCCTCATAATTGAAGAAGTAGATCTTTTTCATGACCAAGAAATTCCAAAGAAATTTGCAACCATTACCCCAGCATTGCAGAAAATACTTGAAAGAAGCTGAGAGAGAGAGAGGAAGAGGGAAAGAGAGAGAGAGAGAGAGAGAGAGAGAGAGAGAGAGAGAGAGAGACCAGCACAAAAGAATGAATAAAGGAAACACCTAAAGGGAAAGTGTAACAAAAAGAAAAAACAAAGAACCAACACTAGAAGAACAGAACAATGACAGGATTCTGTAAAAATCTTTACAATAATTATTCTCAATGCCAATGGTCTTAATTTGTCTATCAAAAGACACAGACTGGCAGAGTGAGTCAAAAAACAAAGCCTATCCATTTGTTGTCTGCAAGAGACACACTTCGCCAGAAAAGAAGCTCACAGACTGAAGGTAAAAAAGCTGGAAACATGCTACTAGAGCCCAAAGGCAAGCAGGAGTAGCTATACTATTCTCAAACAATACAAACTTCAAGCCAAAATAGATCAGAAGAGACAAAGGTGGACTTTATTCACACTGGTAAAAAGAACAATTCAACAAGAAAAGTTCACAATTGTAACTACATATGCCGAATGTAGGTGCACCCAATTACATAAAACAGAAATTGCTGGACATGAAGGGTCAAATAGGCCCCAGTACAATCATACTAAGGGACTCCAATACCCCAATCTCAGAAACAGACAGGTCAACCCTACAACATATAGACAAAGAAACATCAGAGCTAAATGACATCTTGGAGCACATGGACTTAGAAGGTATCTACAAAGTGTTTTATCCAACAACAGAATACACCTTTTTCTCAGCAGCCCGTGGGACTTTTTCCAAAAAAGACCATATCTTTGGACATAACACATGCTTTAATAAATACAAAAGAATTGAAATCACTGTCCGCATATTTTTAGGTCATAATGGAATGAAACTAGAAGTCAACAGCGAAAGAAACTACATAAACTATGCAAATACATGAAGGTTAAAAATATGTTACTGAGCAAGCAATGGATAACAGAAGAAACCAAGTAAGAAATCAAGAATTTCCTAAAGTCAAATAACAATGTAAGCACAACATATAAGAATCTATGGGACACAATGAAATCAATACCAAGAGGAAAAGCTGTAGCTATGAGTGCACATGTGAGAAAAAGTAATCTCAAATTAACAATCTAATAATGCTGCTGAAAGTTCTAGAGAAACAAGAACAAACCAAGTCCAAAGGCAGTAGGAGAAGTGAAAATATAAGAGCCAGAGCAAAGATCAATGAAATTAAAACTAAAATGACAATATAAAAGATCAATTAATCAAAGAGTTGTTTCTTTGGAAGGATAAATAAGACTGATAAACCTCTAGCCAAACTCACCAAAAGAAGGAAAGAAAGAATTCACATCCATGCAGTTAGAAATGAAAAAGGTGAAATCACAACACTGTTGAAATTCAGTGGATTATAAGAAACTATTTTGAAAACCTATATTCCAATAAATTTAAGGACTCAGAAAAAGTAGATAAATTCCTTGACAGTTACAATATACCAAAATTGAACCAAGAAAATATAAAAGAACTAAATATAAAAATAACCAGGGATTAAACTGGGACAGTAATAAAGAGTCTACTGGGGCTGGAGAAATGGCACCGTGGTTAAAGAGCTTTGTCTAGCAAGTGCAAAGCCCTGAGTTCAATTCCCTGGAAGGCAGAACCAGCACACATCGCTCCAGGTCAAGTCCCAAACATCAGCCTCTTCCAGCCGCTTCCACCTCCCCGCAGTACACAGTACCCGCAGGTACATGAGTCCTCTGGGGGACACTCCAGATTCAAACCGCAACACCAGTCAACCCCGCGTGACCATCAGCCAGGGCGAACACGAAAGTCTAGAAACCAAACGCAACTTGAGGCTGGACTTCACGGCACAGGGGCTGGGAGCATCAGCGCTCCAGGTGAGCGTGAGCTGAGAACAGGCACAGGGCATGGCAGAGACTGTGGGAAATGGGGTCTTCACCTCAGTGGCCTTCGCTTCCTGTGAGCGTGAGACATTCTACCTGAATCAGACTGCTAGGCTCCATCCTCAGAGTTCTTCGTCTAGTTTATCTGGGCTAAAAATCTTCCTCTCTTCCTTCCTTTCTTTTCTTTCCTTTTTCCTTTGCATCTTTCTTTTTCTTTGCTTTCTTCCCCCACTTCTGTGTCTTTCTTTTTCTTACTTCCTCTCTTCCATTACAAATTTTTAACTGGCCACTAATAATTGTATATACTTACGAGGCATATATGGTTTGAACGTGCTCTCCAAATATTAATGACATTTGAGAGGTGGGGCCTTTGGGAGGTGATTAATCACTCTGCTCTTAATAATAAGATTATGGCATTGTTTAGGGGGGAAAGAAAGCTCTCAGGGGCAGGCTTGCTCCTGTCACCACACGATGCACTCCACCACACCATGATACATTGTGAAGCCCTCACCAATGCTGGCACCATGCTCCGTCAGACCTGCATGAATAATTAAATATTCTTTATAAATTACCTGGCCTGGAGTATTTAGTTACAGCAACAGAAAATGGGCCAAGTAGGATAGAACATGAAGTTTTGATATATGTATACACTGTAGGATTATTAAACCAACCTAATTAACAGAATTAACAGGTTGATCACTTCATATACTTATTTTAGTAGAGAGACTATTCTGCATTCATTCTTTCAGCAACTTTGAAGCATACATCAATATTGACTAGTCATCATCTTGTACAGTAGATCATGAAAACGCCTTCCTCCTACCTAGCAGAAAATCTGCACATGTAGCCCACATCTCCCTCTCCACTGCTTCCTGCCCCAGCCTCTGGCAACATTCTACTCTCTTCTGCTAATAGCTTGAGTTTTTACTTTTTCTTTTTGTCCTCATTTTATTGACATATGTATATTTAGGCCATACATAATGTTTACATCAAACTGGAGTATTTTGTGTACATATGTATTGACCCTCCCACAATTCTCCCCATCACCCAAAATAGTAAGAGTTGGCAAATAAGTGCTTCTTGGAGTCTTTTCCCTGAAGCTGGCTTTGAGTGGTAAAGACAAAAGATCACATCTCCTGAGTCCATTGGCTAAGAACTCAGTCGGCTATTAGTTCAACCTGTGACTCTTGGATTTTATATCTCAGTTTCATGCTCTGTGACTAAATTTGTGTAATGATCCTACTCATTTCTTCCTGCTCCTCTTTGGGAAGGAACTCTTAAAAAATTCTAAATAACTAAGTATGCCATTATTTCTATTGCTTTATGTGTGATATACTTTGACATATAGACTTAAGTTCATTTAATGTAGTGATTCATATAGCCGGTCTTTAATATAAGTTTAGTTTAAGAAATATGGTTGATGTAATAACTCGAGTGTCTTTTGAATAGCAGTACAAATGATAATAGCCAAATCTTGGAAGAAGCCAGTATGCCTGAGTACAGATGACTGGATAAAGAAGGTGTGGTGTGTATACACACTGCAGTATTACTCTGCCATTAACAATGACACATTTGAGTCATTTTTAGGAAAACATTTGAGTCATTTTTAGAATGTACCTTGAGACCATGTTGCTCAGCATAGTGAATCAGACTCAGAAAGTTGAATATTGTATGATTTTTCTAATATAAGAAAACTAAACCATAAAAAATGTAAGAGACACAGAAGAAGGTGGTATTTTTTAGAGACATAAGGGGAAGAGGGGGTGAGAGGGTGGGAAGGAGAAAGGGTGATGATATGTAAAAAAAAATCTTGGGTTTTTAGAGTTCACATTTTTACAAAGTGCTCAGTCAATGCTGATGCTGCTGGCTGGGAAGCAGACTTTGCAGTTCATTGCCCTGCCTGAAGGGGGCACTGATTCCTCGGTACGAGCCTCCAGGCACCTGACAAGAACGCGCACAGTCTAAAACCACCAGATTTCCCAATAGTTCAAGAGGAGCCAGAGGTGCAGATTTTATTGTAAACTTTCCTGACTTTCAAAACAGGAGCCATTTTTAAAAATCAAATTTTGTTAGGAAGTAAATGAAAAATATTCTTGCCTAGGTTGAACTCAGAGCCTTCCACCTTGGAGCTGTGGGCTCCTACACATGCGTGGGTTGGGACCCCTGATCTCCCCACAGTGGGGCTCCCATTGACTTCTGACTACTGTCGCATGTTACCCTGGAGTTGAGAGCCTCACTGGGTCCTTTGTGTTTCTCTAACCCTTGCTACTAACAGAACAAAGGAAGACTGCGTGGTCTGCCCAGAGAGGACAATGAAAAGGCCACTCATCTTTAGAGGATTATTACAGACTTCTCAGACCACATATAATTAAATGGTGGAGTAAACCACCGCGGGAACCTCGGGCTGGGCTTAGCAAGAAGAGAAGCCAGCGTGCTCTTCCAAGTGGGAAACTGGGAGGCTATTGCACTTAATAATAGTCTCAATGAAATGATAGGCAGATCAACTTTCAGGCTCCGAGGACATGCAATGATCCAAAGCGAAATCAGTGTAGAAGCAGCTCTCCCGAGCGTAGCCTTGCAGGGCAGCTTATGCCTTCCCCCAGCGCGCTGGCCAGAGGGCAGCCCCAGGTGAGGCTGGGAGTGGGAGGTAACTGGTGCGGCCTGTCTGGCACTCTCTTCTCCCAATCGGTCACTCACCTATGTCTCTTATTCCACGACAGAACAACAAAATAACCCAAACTGTGAGCAGCTCTAGGACTTGTTGGGTCTCTGAGCTTCGGTTTCTGTTAAAAGACGATTATCTCCAAGGCAGAAAATATACAAAAGATGGCAATTTTAGGCTGTCTTTTCATCTCTGCTATTATAGGTTGGGTCTTAAATGTCCATTAAAAGCCCATGTATTGAAGGTGTGTTCCTCAACTGTGTGGCTGTTTGGAGGTGTGGGAGACCCTCAGAGGTGGATGCTAGAGACGGGAATTTAGACGTGTGTGCGGGAAGGGGATATTGAGACTCCAACCACATCCTCTTCTTCTTTACTTCTCAACCACCTTGAGGTGAGCAACTTGCTCCACCACCAAGGCCCTCCATGATTCTGAGCTGCTGCTGGCTCAAAGGCAATGAAACCAACTTACCATGAACTAAGTTCTCCAAAGCCATGAGCTTAAAAAAATGCTCCCCATTTTTAAGCTGATTATCTTAGGTATCTCATCACAATAACAGAAGTTGACTCTGACAGACCCACCATGCAAACGCTATCCAATATGGTAGTGAACACCTTATTCCCTGAACTGAAGGACCCTTGAGAACTGTCAGGTCAGCTGGGCAGAAATCAATTTTTCAACCAGTTTTATAGAATAGCTTATTGAAAGCACTTCAATTCCTGAATAATTTTAACCATGGCTCATTTGGCTTTGAGGTTGTCCTGCAGCCTAACATTTTGGAAGGTCCAAGCAGTCATAAAATGTTTCTGTGTTTGATGACTATTGTTTAATATTGATTCATATTCAGGTAAACAAAGAGAGAAAAATCTTCCATTTTTAAACAAGTTCATGAATTAACTGTGGTTGGCTTATGGAGTGCTCAAATTGCCTTTAGCCCCGAAGATTAGCTTTCCCCTGTGCTGGCAGCATCAAAAGGGTTGCAAAAAATCAACAACAGAGTTGTATTAGATGTTTTCTTACTCTGACATTACAGAGAACTAACAGAAAAATAAGTGCTCAAATCATTAGGCCTTTTTGATCAGGAGTCTTTTCTGGAGTCTGCACCGCAGGTGGCGTGGTGGAGCTGGAAGGTTTGAGGCAAGGTGTAAACATGTATTCATTACACAATCTTTATAAAAGAATAGAAACTGCAACACACCTGAAGAGTGCACTTTAGAAAGTAATATGAGAGAGTGCTGGGTTAGGGTTCTCCAGAGAAACAGAATCAGTAACATAAAGAGGTGCCTGGCTCTGTCTGTCTGTCTGTCTGTCTGTCTCTCTACTTACCAACCTACCTACTTATCTATCATCTGTCTCTAAGAATTTACTCATGCAATTGAAGGAATTGGCAAGTTCAGAGACTTCAGGGTAGACCAGCAGCATGGAGATTCAGGCAAGACTTGATAGCTCAGCTTGAGCCCAAAGATCTCTTCTGGCCAAATGTTCTTTCCTGGGAAAGTCTCTTAAGGCTTAAGGTTAAATGGTTTTCATCCAGACAGTGGAGGGTGATATGATTTACTCAAAGTCCACTGATTTAAATGTTAATCTCACCTAAAAAAATATACCTTCACAGAAATATCTAGAATAATGTTTAACCAAATATCTTGTTACCCTAACCTAGCAAGTTGACATATGGAACGAAATATCCCAGGCATGAACTCAGTGATGTTTAGGGAATAGACCTCCAGGAGGAGCTTGGATGCCTGCTAGTTTGAGGAGACTGTCTCAAGCCGGCCGGTGGGTGTGCAGAGATGGAGGTGAAAGTCAGGTGATCACCTTGCACTTTCTCCCGAAGTAGTTCCTTTTTGTTGCCCTGGGGACACCTTGCAGGTGGCTGGCTTTCCATGGAGCCAGACCCACTGGACCAGCACATTTGTATTTATTCACATCTCTTTGCCATAAATACTGATCATATCTTATGATGTGCCTAGTACTGTACTAAGTATATATTAACAGATAAGACAGAGTGCCTGAGTGAGTCCAGATGTCCTCTGGGAAATCCCCGCCCTGAGCTCCATGGCAACCCATCAGGGAGGTGGTGTGGAGGCTCTTACTCAAGCTGCTATTCATGCCCTGCTGACGCGTCCTCATCCTGGCAGGGAGAGCTTCTTCCCAGGAGTAGAGCCTCTCTCACCTCAGCTGTATGCAACATCCACAAGGCAAGCTACATTCTGTCTGCTTCAGACACCCTTAGCCAGCATTTTGCAAGCCACTTTCTGCTTGGACTTCAGTGGAATTTAACTAGGTCCAGCCGTATCAAGTTTGCTGTGGATGTGTACAGAGGGTGCTGGGAAGATTGTATCTTAGGCCTCTTTCCACTGCTCCAATGAGCAAGACCCGTTACCCAGGCCTTAGAGCGTGTCTTGTGGGAATGCACACGCTGAAGACCTGACCAAAGCTCCGGGGCACAGGTAATATGCCTGAGGGAAGGAGGAAGCTCTCCCATCCAGACTGGCCAGTGTTGGATCTTCCCCTAGGATGGACTTTCTCCTGACTGAGCAGCAAGAACTCTTCCAGTCTTTTCACGGGAAAGTTCTATTCCTCCTGGGTAGAGTCCTACATGAAAAAGAACCACAGGATCCACCAGTTACAGCTTTTACCAGCTTTTTATTTGGTCTATTTCTATACTCAAATGATACAAAAGATGATAAAAATCACATAGAAAGGCAGTAAAGAGCAATAGAAAAGTCAGGAAGTTGGAAAGAAAATCCATCTGGTTCTTCTCTTGCTAGCTGTGACCCTGAGCAGATTCTTCAGTCAGGCTGGATCTCAATGACCTGGTCTGTGAAGCAGGAGCACTGTGCAGGCCCTGTCCATGGTACCATGGGATGTACAATCAGAAGAAAGATCCCTAGGCTCAGGGAGTCTACATTCATTAAATCCTGGGGACCAGAAGGAACACATAGATTGCCAAGGAATTGACATTTCCCATCTTTTGCTGGTCTGTTGCTTCAGCTCAATAGAGTGTTAACTTTGCAGTTGCCACGTTTTAGGCATACCTCTAGATGCTGGTGGCACCAAGGTAAGTAGACAAGATTCTTGTTTGAGAGCCGTGATTCTCAAATTTTGTTTTTCAAAAAAATGTTAAAACTTCTTTACTCTCTGCTTTTCAAAACAAGAAAACGGCAATTGAGAAGAGTTATATTGTCTTGGATTTTTGCAAAGCAAGAAATATTCTATAAGCCTTTTTAAATATTCTTTCATGGAAGATAGCTGCATTCATATATTTGCTTCTACATCCAGTGTGTATTGATGGATCACAGTAGGTAACTTTTGAAGAAAATAAATGAAAAGAATTAATAATGGCTTGGTGTTGTCATGAAAGTGACTTTGAGGTGGAAGGACAACCAGGATCCCCAAGTATATAACCACCTTGACAACTGCTGCCATATAGCAATGGGTAGGTGCTAAAGTGGTGAAAATGTGTTTCCCCTTGGGACCATCTTGGGTTATCGTATTATTGAAGAGCACTATTAAGAGAGTCTAGAATCTAACTTCACTATATATATATATATATATATATATATATATATATATATATATATGCTTATTTTTTCATATTTCTATATTTTTCCAAAAAACAAAAATGCCATTTTGTTGAGAGAAGAGAGAGAAGATTGAATGTTGTTGGTTCAGCATTTTACTAAGAGTTGCCAATCCTTTCAGAAAACACATCACTACTGACAATATTGTGCATGGTGTTTGATTATCAAGATAGCCTCTCGCGTTACCCTGCATTTGGGTCTGTCATTGTCAACCTCGCTCTTTCATAGAGGGTCAGCATCTTGTCTGCTACCACCTATTTGGCTTGGGCATTTATCTTTTTCTAACTAAGCTTTTAAGAGTAAGAAAATCATAGGTTCATATGTTGGAAGAAATGGTGTACAGATTCATCTCTCCAGTTTCTCCCAATGACAATTTTTTATGAAGTGGTTCACAACGAGGATGCTGGTTTTGATAGAACCAAGATGCAGGGCATTCTCACGGCTGCTAACATCCTTCCTGTTGCCTTGCGTAGCCGCACCTCTTTCTTCCCAGCTCTACGCTGTCTCCTTAATCCTTGAGGTGTGAATATGTCTTCTCTTTCTAAAATTTTGTTACTTAAACAATGGTATGTAAGCAAGTTGTACAGTATGTAATATCTTAGAATTGGCTTCTTTTTGCTTAGCATAATTCTGTGAAGATTCATCTGAAATATTGTGTTTAGCAATAGTATGTTCTTTTTATTGTCAATAGTAATCAATTATGCATATATACTTATTTTTTATTTAACCTCAATTGTTTCCAGTTTTCGGTTATTGTAGAGAAAGTGTGCACTTAGAACTTACTACTTTATTTTGTGTCTACTTTTCTAAATGTTTTATAACTTTACATTTCATATTTGAGTTCATGATACATTTTGGGTTAATTTTGTAAAAGATAAGGCTTTTTTATTCTCTCTTCTTCCTTTTATTCTTTGCTTATAGGTGTTCACTTGTGAATGCTATCTTCTTTAGTCTGCTGAATTGATTTTGATGCTTGGTCAAAAATCAACCTAAGAGTAGAATCGAAAATAGATCCATTGTCTCTGACTTACAGTTAGATTAAGAATGAGAAGTTCTAGTGTATATTGCACAGTATGCCAACTTTAGATAGTATTAATGTATTATATACTTCCAGAATCCATAAGAAACTTGACAGTTTTCATCACAAATAAATAGTAAATGTTTGAGAAAACAGATGTGTCTGACCTAAGTTAAGCATTATACAATGTATGCATATATTGAAATATCACATGGTATCTCATTAATATGTAAATTTTGCTTCATTATCAGTAAAAACAAATTTAATTTATATTTTAAATATCAACATAAGGAGGTACATGATGAGCACAATCAGCTGGGCATATTTGCATGGCTACATTTCTGACTTCTTATTTCATTCCATTGATCTATGTCTATTCCTTTGTCAATATCACATTTGATTTTTGTTCCTGTATTGTAAGTTTTAAAACTGAGTAGACTACTTTCTCACATTTTATCAATTATTTAAAGTTTGTTTTACTTCTCTGCCTTTCTTTGTTATGTAAGTTTGGAAGTATACTTCTATGTAACTGTCAGATCTTGTTAAAATTTTCACAGAAATTATATTTATTCTGTATATCATTTTAGGAAGAACTGACATCTTTACAATATTGAAGCTTCCAATCCATGAACATGGTATGCTTCTTCATTTATTTAGATCTTTTTCATTTCTTTCATCAGTACTATGCAGTTTTAGCACATAATTCCTGAATATGATTAGTTGGTTTACACTAGCTTTTCTGTTGAATGTTTGTCCATGATATTGTATTTTCAATTTCAACATCCATGTGTTTATTGCTAATACAGAAAGAGACATTTTCCTATGTTTATCGTGTGTCTTATAATCCTGCTAGATTCACTAGCAACTTCTATTTTTTGTATTTTTTGAGATTTATTTTGTGTGAACAATTACGTCTTCCTGAAAACATAGGTTTCTTTCTTCAATTCATTCATTTTCTTGAAATTGCTCTTGCTAGATCTTCCAGTCTATCTTGAATGAGAATGGTGAGAACAAATAATGTAGCCTTGCTCTTAATCTTAGAAAGAAGCCAGTCTTTCACTATTAAGGGTAATGTTGGTTGTAGAGTTTGTGTGATATTCTTTATCAAGTCAAGCAACTTTCCCTTTATTTCTATTTTTTTCTGGGAATATTAAACTTTAATGAGTGTGAATTTTGTGAAAGATATTTTTTCATTAATAAATAGGAACATGTATTTTTTCTTCCTTAGACTATTAATATGGTGGATTATACTGATAAATTTTTAACATCGAATCAGGCTTTCATACCTGGAATAAATTCCATACAGCATGTTTATTTAGGCTTAATATTATGAGTGTAAAAAATTCATGAATTGGGAAGCATCTGGTTGTCTCTATTTTCTGGAAGAGACTATGAATGATTTGTATAACTCTTTTTTTAAGAACTTCCCAGTAGAATTCCCCAGTTAGACCATCTGGCACTGGAGATTTATTTTGGAGAAGCGTTTAAATTACAAATTAAATTTTCTATTATGGCTATTCAAGTGATTTATTTTCTACTGCATGAGTTGTTATAATCTATACTTTTTAAGGAAGTAATCTAAGTTGTTAAATGAAGGCACCCTGAGTTTTTCCTAGTGCTCTCTTATCCACATGATGATTGTAAGTTTTATGGTGAAAATTCTTTGCTTCATTCCTACCGGTGCAATTAGCATTTTTCTTCCTTTCTTCTCATTCCCTTGACATTTCTTTCTCTCTCTCTCTCTTTTTTTTTTTTTTGCAAAGCAGAAGTTTTTAACATTGATAAAAATCCAACTTATCAGCTAGTTCTTTCATGGTTTGTGTCTTTGGTGTTGTAATTAAAAAGTCATCATTATATGCAAGACCTTCTTGGTTTTGTCTTATGTTACCTTTTAGGAGTTTTATAGTTTTGTGTTTGAAATGGTAGCCTATGATCCATTCTCAGTTAATTTTTGATAAAGATGTAAGTTTGTCTAAATTCTTTTTTTGCAGGTGGATTACAGTTGTACCAATATCATTTGTGAAAAAAGACTCTTGCTTCATTGTCAAAAATAAACTATTTGTAAATTTATTTCTGGGCCATTTTGTTGCATTTATTTGCTTGTCTATTCTTCATTCAATGCCCCAATTGCTGTTGTTTTATAATAAGTCTTAAATATCTTACAAGTTTCAGCTTTTCACCTTTGCTTTTTTTCCCATCACTACTGTGTTGTCTATACTGAACCTTTGGCATTTGATGTAAACTTTAGAATTAGTTTGCTTATATTCACAAAATAATTTTCTGGAATTTTCAAATTGTATTGAATTTCTTGATCAAGTTGGGAAGAGTTGACATGTTGACAGTGATGAGTTTTCATATTCATGAACATGGAATATCTATTTTTTAAATTTAGCTTTCTGGTTTTATCAATCAGTGGTATATAATTTTTCTGGTATGGATCTTATAAATTTTGGGTTAATTTACACCTAATCATTTCATTTTTGATGCTAATATAAATGACATTGAGTTTTAATTTCAAATTATTTTCATTCATTTCTGGAAAAAATGAAATTTTGTGCTTAAGTGATGTCCAGAAATCTTACTATAATCACTTATTGTTTCCAAAATTTTTTGTCAATTCTTTCAGATTTGTAACGTAAACAATCATGCTGTCTGTGAACAAAGGCAGCTTTTTTCTTCTTTCCAATCTGGATATCTTCTATTTCCTTTTCTTATGTTATTGCAAAAGCTCAGACTTCCAGGAAGATCCTGAAACTGAGGAGTGAGAAAAAAAACCTCCTTGCCTTGTGCCTACTATTAATAGAAAAGCTTTGAGTTTCTCATATTTAAGTATGATGTTAGCTGAAGGTATTTGGTGGTCTTCTGTATCAAGTTGAGGAAATTCTCCTCTATTTGCAATTTAACGTGTTTATTTGCTTTTATTTTTTCTTGAACTCAACTTTCTCCAATACTTTTTTCTGAATAAAATTTATGTGATTGTGTGTTTTTTGCTTATTTTTCAACGCTATACATTGCATTTATTGATATTCTTTTTTTCTTTTTCTCTTTCTATCTTTTTTTTTGATACAGAGTCTCACTCTGTAGCCCAGGCTGATCTTGAACCCACTGGTGTGGTTTTCAAAGGTTGACTCAACCTTGTGAGTGGAGATCAAGTCTCATTTGGTCATGATGCATAATTCATTTTATATATTGTTAAGTTCAATTTGCTAATAGTGTTTTGAACATTTTTATATCTGTATTTATGAGAGACAATGGTTGTAGTTTTCTTATAATATCTTTGTCTGGCTTAGTTATTAGGGTAATCACAGAATGAGTTGAAATTATTTCCTGTTTCAATTTTCTGAAAGGTCCAGAAACGTGGTATGATGTTTTTTTCATTTATCAATTTACCAATAAACCCATCTGTAACTGGTGCTTCATGTTTTGCAATGTTATGAATTATTCATTACATTACTTTGATAGATACAGGCTTATTTAGATTATTTATATCTTATGTTAATTTTGGCAACTTGTGTCCTTCAGAGTACTGGTCCATCTCATCTAGGCTATCAAATTTATGGATATAGACTTGTCCATTGTGTTCCTTTATTGTTCTTTTGAAGCCCGTGTGATCTTTAGTGATGTTTTCCTTTTCATTTCTGTTATTAATAGTAAGTGTCTTTTCTCTATTTTTCTTCTCCTAGTTAGAAACTATTATGTTTTGGATCTGGAATGTCCCTCAAAAGTCTCATATATTTGGATGTTATGGGTTATCTATGGAACCATGTGCTGTTAGCAGAAGGAGGCCTGATCTGGAAGCGTGGTTTATGGGCATGTAGTAGATTATGGGTGTGTTATGGAAAACAACCATTTGGTAGATTATAGATTACAGGCATGTGGTGGATTAGGGGCTTAAACCTGGAGGATGCAGAACACTGAGGCTGGACCCAGAAGGAGTGAATCACTGAGATAGGACCTGGAAGGATATATGTTGCTTCCTCCCCTCCTTCTAGGGAATGTGGATTCTTGTTTGCAACGCCTTGAGGAGCTGCCTCCACCTCTGCCTCTGCCTCTTCCATGTGCTTCCGCTGTTGCTGGCCGCCTACGAATGGACTGTGACCTAAAATAAATCTTTCCTCCCCTATTTTTGTATGTCATCTATTTGAAAAAATAGATGTTGGTTTCTTTGATTTTTCTCTATTGCTCTCCTATTTTAATTTCATTAGTTTCTGAACTAATCATTTTTTCTTCAGTTTATTTTGGATTTAACCTTCTCTTTTTCTTCTCGATTTCTCCAGTGAAAACTAAGAAAATCGATTCCAGATCTTCTTTTACAATATAAGCACTCAGTGCTATAAATTTCCCTACAAACATGGCTTTTGCTTCACCCCACACATTTTGTTTGATAACTAAGATTTTCATTTAGCTTAGAATATTTAAAAACCTCTTGACGTTTTTTACCCATGTCTTATTTAAAAGTATGTGGTTTTATCTCCACATATTTTGAAATTTTCCTGTTATATTTTGTTATTAATTTCTAGTTTTGTTCCATTGTGGTCTGGTAGTAGACATTGTATTAGTTGTCTGTTCTTTTAAATTTGGTAAGGTGTGTTTTATGGTTCAGCACGTGGTCTCTTTTGGTAAGGGTTCCAAGTGAGCTTGATAAGAAAGTGTATCCTGCTGTTGTTGAGTGAAATAGCCTGTGGAAGACAATCATATCAAGTTGACTGATGGTATTGTTAAAATTAACTATGTCTTTACTGTTTTTCCGTATGCTGGATTTGCTCATTTCTGTTGTATTCTGGGGCGGGGGGGGGGGGGGGGGGGGGGGGGGGGGGGGGGGGGTTGTTTGTTTGGTTGGGGTTTTTTTGGTTGTTGCTGTTCATTTGTTTGTTCTGGGGAGTTCTTCTTGTTTTGTTTTGTTTTTGTTCAGTACTGGGAGCCAAATCTCCAATGGTGATTTGTCTACTTATCTTTGCAATCTTATCAGTTTTGTCCCATGTAATCAAGTTTTGTTCTGTCATTAGGCACATGTATGTTAAAGATTGTTGTTTCTTTCTGGGGAGAATTAATCCCTTTGTCATTTTGTAATGCTCTTCATTATCTCTGATACCTTCTTTTTTT